>CM042240.1:42106900-42669400 GCA_023566225.1 Romanogobio albipinnatus
AGAAGGAATGCCAAGGAGTATATATAGTAAGTTAATGTTTAAGAACTCTTGGGCAAAAAAATATGTTCAGTAGGTAAAATATGGACTTCTGTACAGCCATAATATAAAGAAAAAGATATGAAAAAAACTGTTGAGGAACTTTTGGCTTGTAATTGGAATCAGAAGGGAAGATAATGAGTGTTTATAGTAGGTGAGTGTTTAAGGACTCTTGGACCAAAAATATGTTCAGTCTGTCAAATATGGAGTTCTGTACAAGACATATTATGTATAAAACAATAAAACAAAAACAAAAAAAACTTTTGTGGAACTTTTGGCTTGTAATTGGAATCAGAAGGGAAGATAATGAGTGTTTATAGTAGGTTAGTGTTTAAGGACTCTTGGGCCAAAAATATGTTCAGTCTGTCAAATATGGACTTCTGTACAGCCATAACATGTATAAAACAAATAAATAAATAAAAAACTTTTTTTTAGACCTTTTGTGGAACTTTTTGCTAGTAATGGCAATCAGAAGAGAAGTCAATGAGCATATGTAGTAAATTAGTCTTTAAGTACTCTTGTGCCAAAAACATGTTCAGTAGGTCAAATATGGACTTCTGTAAAGCCATAACGTAAAAAAATAAAAAAATAAATGTAAAAACCTTTGTGGAACTTTTGGCTTGTAAATGGAATCAGAAGGGAAGATATCGAGTGTTATAGTAGGTTAGTGTTTAAGGACTCTTGAACCAAAAATATGTTCAGTCTGTCAAATATGGACTTCTGTACAGCCATAACATTTATAAAACAAATTTATAAAAAAAAAAAGTTAATTTTTTGTGGAAATTTTGGCTAGTAATTAGAATCAGAAGGAATGTCAAGGAGTAGCTATAGTAAGTTAATGTTTAAGGACTCTTGGGCCAAAAATATGTTCAGTCTGTCAAATATGGACTTCTGTACAGCCATAACATGTATAAAACAAATAAATAAATAAAAAAAATTTTTTTAGACCTTTTGTGGAACTTTTTGCTAGTAATGGCAATCAGAAGAGAAGTCAATGAGCATATGTAGTAAATTAGTCTTTAAGTACTCTTGTGCCAAAAACATGTTCAGTAGGTCAAATATGGACTTCTGTAAAGCCATGACGTAAAAAAATAAAAAAATAAATGTAAAAACCTTTGTGGAACTTTTGGCTTGTAAATGGAATCAGAAGGGAAGATATCGAGTGTTATAGTAGGTTAGTGTTTAAGGACTCTTGAACCAAAAATATGTTCAGTCTGTCAAATATGGACTTCTGTACAGCCATAACATTTATAAAACAAATTTATTTAAAAAAAATGTTAATTTTTTGTGGAAATTTTGGCTAGTAATTAGAATCAGAAGGAATGTCAAGGAGTAGCTATAGTAAGTTAATGTTTAAGAACTCTTGGACCAAAAATATGTTCAGTCTGTCAAATATGGACTTCTGTACAGCCATATTATGTATAAAACAATAAAACAAAATAAAAAAACTTTTGTGGAACTTTTGGCTAGTAATTGGAATCAGAATGGATGATAATGAGTGTTTATAGTAGGTTAGTGTTTAAGGACTCTTGGGCCAAAAATATGTTCAGTCTGTCAAATATGGACTTCTCTACAGCCATAACATGTTTAAAACAATAAAAAAAATAATTAAAAAAAAACTTTTGTGGAACTTTTAGCTAGTAATTGGAATCAGAAGGGAAGATAATGAGTGTTTATAGTAGGTTAGTGTTTAAGGACTCTTGGACCAAAAATATGTTCAGTCTGTCAAATATGGACTTCTGTACAGCCATATTATGTATAAAACAATAAAACAAAATAAAAAAAACTTTCATGGAACTTTTGGCTAGTAATTGGAATAAGAAGGGAAGATAATGAGTGTTTATAGTAGGTGGACTCTTGGGCCATAAATATGTTCAGTCTGTCAAATATGGACTTCTGTACAGCCATAATATAAAAATTAAAAAAAGATATGTAAAAACTGTTGAGGAACTTTTGGCTTGTAATTGGAATCAGAAGTTTAAGATAATGAGTGTTTATAGTAGGTTAGTATTTAAGGACTCTTGGGCCAAAAAAATGTTCAGTAGGTCAAATATGGAGTTCTGTACAAGACATATTATGTGTAAAACAATAAAACAAAATAAAAAAAACTTTTGTGGAACTTTTTGGCAAGTAATTGGAATCAGAAGGGAAGATAATGAGTTTGTATAGTAAGTTAGTGTTTAAGGACTCTTGGGCCAAAAATAGTTCAGTCTGTCAAATATGGACTTCTGTACAAGCCATATTATGTATAAAACAATATAACAAAATAAAAAAACCTTTTGTGGAACTTTTAGCTAGTAATTGGAATCAGAAGGGATGATAATGAGTGTATATAGTAAGTTAGTGTTTAAGGACTCTTGGGCCAGAAACATGTTCAGTAGGTCAAATATGGACTTCTGTACAACCATAATATAAAAAAAAAGATATGTAAAAACTGTTGAGGAACTTTTGGCTTGTAATTGGAATCAGAAGGGAAGATAATGAGTGTTTATAGTAGGTGAGTGTTTAAGGACTCTTGGACCAAAAATATGTTCAGTCTGTCAAATATGGAGTTCTGTACAAGACATATTATGTATAAAACAATAAAACAAAATAAAAAAAAACCTTTTGTGGAACTTTTGGCTTGTAATTGGAATCAGAAGGGAAGATAATGAGTGTTTATAGTAGGTTAGTGTTTAAGGACTCTTGGACCAATAATATATTCAGTCTGTCAAATATGGACTTCTGTACAAGCCATATTATGTATAAAACAATAAAACAAAATAAAAAAACTTTTGTGGAACTTTTGGCTAGAAATTGGAATCAGAAAAGATGATAATGAGTGTGTATTGTAAGTTAGTGTTTAAGGACTCTTGGGCCAAATATATGTTCAGTCTGTCAAATATGGACTTCTGTACAGCCATAACATGTATAAAACAATACAAAAATAAGAAAAAACTTTTGTGGAACTTTTAGCTAGTAATTGGAATCAGAAGGGAAGATAATGAGTGTGTATAGTAAGTTAGTGTTTAAGGACTCTTGGGCCAAAAATATGTTCAGTCTGTCAAATATGGACTTCTGTACAAGCCATACTATGTATAAAACAATATAACAAAATAAAAAAAAACTTTTGTGGAACTTTTAGCTAGTAATTGGAATCAGAAGGAATGTCAATGAGTATGTATAGTAAGTTAAAGTTTAAGAACTCTTGGGCCAAAAATATGTTCAGTAGGTCAAATATGGACTTCTGTACAGCCATAATATAAAAAAAAAGATATGTAAAAACCTTTGTGGAACTTTTGGCTTGTAATTGGAATTTATAAAACAAATTTATTAAAAATAAAATGTTAATGTTTTGTGGAACTTTTGGCTAGTAATTGGAATCAGAAGGAATGCCAAGGAGTATATATAGTAAGTTAATGTTTAAGAACTCTTGGGCCAAAAATATGTTCAGTAGGTAAAATATGGACTTCTGTACAGCCATAATATAAAGAAAAAGATATGAAAAAACTGTTGAAGAACTTTTGGCTTGTAATTGGAATCAGAAGGGAAGATAATGAGTGTTTATAGTAGGTGAGTGTTTAAGGACTCTTGGACCAAAAATATGTTCAGTCTGTCAAATATGGAGTTCTGTACAAGACATATTATGTATAAAACAATAAAACAAAAACAAAAAAAACTTTTGTGGAACTTTTGGCTTGTAATTGGAATCAGAAGGGAAGATAATGAGTGTTTATAGTAGGTTAGTGTTTAAGGACTCTTGGGCCAAAAATATGTTCAGTCTGTCAAATATGGACTTCTGTACAGCCATAACATGTATAAAACAAATAAATAAATAAAAAACATTTTTTTAGACCTTTTGTGGAACTTTTTGCTAGTAATGGCAATCAGAAGAGAAGTCAATGAGCATATGTAGTAAATTAGTCTTTAAGTACTCTTGTGCCAAAAACATGTTCAGTAGGTCAAATATGGACTTCTGTAAAGCCATAACGTAAAAAAATAAAAAAATAAATGTAAAAACCTTTGTGGAACTTTTGGCTTGTAAATGGAATCAGAAGGGAAGATATCGAGTGTTATAGTAGGTTAGTGTTTAAGGACTCTTGAACCAAAAATATGTTCAGTCTGTCAAATATGGACTTCTGTACAGCCATAACATTTACAAAACAAATTTATTTAAAAAAAATGTTAATTTTTTGTGGAAATTTTGGCTAGTAATTAGAATCAGAAGGAATGTCAAAGAGTAGCTATAGTAAATTAATGTTTAAGAACTCTTGGACCAAAAATATGTTCAGTCTGTCAAATATGGACTTCTGTACAGCCATATTATGTATAAAACAATAAAACAAAATAGAAAAAAACTTTCATGGAACTTTTGGCTAGTAATTGGAATAAGAAGGGAAGATAATGAGTGTTTATAGTAGGTGGACTCTTGGGCCAAAAATATGTTCAGTCTGTCAAATATGGACTTCTGTACAGCCATAATATAAAAATTAAAAAAAGATATGTAAAAACTGTTGAGGAACTTTTGGCTTGTAATTGGAATCAGAAGTTTAAGATAATAAGTGTTTATAGTAGGTTAGTATTTAAGGACTCTTGGGCCAAAAAAATGTTCAGTAGGTCAAATATGGAGTTCTGTACAAGACATATTATGTGTAAAACAATAAAACAAAATAAAAAAAACTTTTGTGGAACTTTTTGGCAAGTAATTGGAATCAGAAGGGAAGATAATGAGTGTGTATAGTAAGTTAGTGTTTAAGGATTCTTGGGCCAAAAATAGTTCAGTCTGTCAAATATGGACTTCTGTACAAGCCATATTATGTATAAAACAATATAACAAAATAAAAAAACCTTTTGTGGAACGTTTAGCTAGTAATTGGAATCAGAAGGGATGATAATGAGTGTATATAGTAAGTTAGTGTTTAAGGACTCTTGGGCCAGAAACATGTTCAGTAGGTCAAATATGGACTTCTGTACAACCATAATATAAAAAAAAAGATATGTAAAAACTGTTGAGGAACTTTTGGCTTGTAATTGGAATCAGAAGGGAAGATAATGAGTGTTTATAGTAGGTGAGTGTTTAAGGACTCTTGGACCAAAAATATGTTCAGTCTGTCAAATATGGAGTTCTGTACAAGACATATTATGTATAAAACAATAAAACAAAATAAAAAAAACTTTTGTGGAACTTTTGGCTTGTAATTGGAATCAGAAGGGAAGATAATGAGTGTTTATAGTAGGTTAGTGTTTAAGGACTCTTGGACCAATAATATATTCAGTCTGTCAAATATGGACTTCTGTACAAGCCATATTATGTATAAAACAATAAAACAAAATAAAAAAACTTTTGTGGAACTTTTGGCTAGAAATTGGAATCAGAAAAGATGATAATGAGTGTGTATTGTAAGTTAGTGTTTAAGGACTCTTGGGCCAAATATATGTTCAGTCTGTCAAATATGGACTTCTGTACAGCCATAACATGTATAAAACAATACAAAAAATAAGAAAAAACTTTTGTGGAACTTTTAGCTAGTAATTGGAATCAGAAGAGAAGTCAATGAGCATATGTAGTAAATTAGTGTTTAAATACTATTGGGCCAAAAACATGTTCAGTAGGTCAAATATGGACTTCTGTACAGCCATAACATTTATAAAACAAATTTATTAAAAATAAAATGTTAATGTTTTGTGGAACTTTTGGCTAGTAATTGGAATCAGAAGGAATGCAAAGGAGTATATATAGTAAGTTAATGTTTAAGAACTCTTGGGCCAAAAATATGTTCAGTAGGTAAAATATGGACTTCTGTACAGCCATAATATAAAGAAAAAGATATGAAAAAACTGTTGAGGAACTTTTGGCTTGTAATTGGAATCAGAAGGGAAGATAATGAGTGTTTATAGTAGGTGGACTCTTGGGCCAAAAATATGTTCAGTCTGTCAAATATGGACTTCTGTACAGCCATAATATAAAAATTTAAAAAAGATATGTAAAAACTGTTGAGGAACTTTTGGCTTGTAATTGGAATCAGAAGTTTAAGATAATGAGTGTTTATAGTAGGTTAGTATTTAAGGACTCTTGGGCCAAAAAAATGTTCAGTAGGTCAAATATGGAGTTCTGTACAAGACATATTATGTGTAAAACAATAAAACAAAATAAAAAAAACTTTTGTGGAACTTTTTGGCAAGTAATTGGAATCAGAAGGGAAGATAATGAGTTTGTATAGTAAGTTAGTGTTTAAGGACTCTTGGGCCAAAAATAGTTCAGTCTGTCAAATATGGACTTCTGTACAAGCCATATTATGTATAAAACAATATAACAAAATAAAAAAAACTTTTGTGGAACTTTTAGCTAGTAATTGGAATCAGAAGGGATGATAATGAGTGTATATAGTAAGTTAGTGTTTAAGGACTCTTGGGCCAGAAACATGTTCAGTAGGTCAAATATGGACTTCTGTACAACCATAATATAAAAAAAAGATATGTAAAAACTGTTGAGGAACTTTTGGCTTGTAATTGGAATCAGAAGGGAAGATAATGAGTGTTTATAGTAGGTGAGTGTTTAAGGACTCTTGGACCAAAAATATGTTCAGTCTGTCAAATATGGAGTTCTGTACAAGACATATTATGTATAAAACAATAAAAAAAAATAAAAAAAAACCTTTTGTGGAACTTTTGGCTTGTAATTGGAATCAGAAGGGAAGATAATGAGTGTTTATAGTAGGTTAGTGTTTAAGGACTCTTGGACCAATAATATATTCAGTCTGTCAAATATGGACTTCTGTACAAGCCATATTATGTATAAAACAATAAAACAAAATAAAAAAACTTTTGTGGAACTTTTGGCTAGAAATTGGAATCAGAAAAGATGATAATGAGTGTGTATTGTAAGGTAGTGTTTAAGGACGCTTGGGCCAAATATATGTTCAGTCTATCAAATATGGACTTCTGTACAGCCATAACATGTATAAAACAATACAAAAATAAGAAAAAACTTTTGTGGAACTTTTAGCTAGTAATTGGAATCAGAAGGGAAGATAATGAGTGTTTATAGTAGGTTAGTGTTTAAGGACTCTTGGACCAATAATATATTCAGTCTGTCAAATATGGACTTCTGTACAAGCCATATTATGTATAAAACAATAAAACAAAATAAAAAAAACTTTTGTGGAACTTTTGGCTAGTAATTGGAATCAGAAGGGATGATAATGAGTGTGTATCGTAAGTTAGTGTTTAAGGACTCTTGGGCCAAAAATATGTTCAGTCTGTCAAATATGGACTTCTGTACAAGCCATACTATGTATAAAACAATATAACAAAATAAAAAAAAACTTTTGTGGAACTTTTAGCTAGTAATTGGAATCAGAAGGAATGTCAATGAGTATGTATAGTAAGTTAAAGTTTAAGAACTCTTGGGCCAAAAATATGTTCAGTAGGTCAAATATGGACTTCTGTACAGCCATAATATAAAAAAAAAGATATGTAAAAACCTTTGTGGAACTTTTGGCTTGTAATTGGAATTTATAAAACAAATTTATTAAAAATAAAATGTTAATGTTTTGTGGAACTTTTGGCTAGTAATTGGAATCAGAAGGAATGCCAAGGAGTATATATAGTAAGTTAATGTTTAAGAACTCTTGGGCAAAAAAATATGTTCAGTAGGTAAAATATGGACTTCTGTACAGCCATAATATAAAGAAAAAGATATGAAAAAAACTGTTGAGGAACTTTTGGCTTGTAATTGGAATCAGAAGGGAAGATAATGAGTGTTTATAGTAGGTGAGTGTTTAAGGACTCTTGGACCAAAAATATGTTCAGTCTGTCAAATATGGAGTTCTTTACAAGACATATTATGTATAAAACAATAAAACAAAAACAAAAAAAACTTTTGTGGAACTTTTGGCTTGTAATTGGAATCAGAAGGGAAGATAATGAGTGTTTATAGTAGGTTAGTGTTTAAGGACTCTTGGGCCAAAAATATGTTCAGTCTGTCAAATATGGACTTCTGTACAGCCATAACATGTATAAACCAAATAAATAAATAAAAAACTTTTTTTTAGACCTTTTGTGGAACTTTTTGCTAGTAATGGCAATCAGAAGAGAAGTCAATGAGCATATGTAGTAAATTAGTCTTTAAGTACTCTTGTGCCAAAAACATGTTCAGTAGGTCAAATATGGACTTCTGTAAAGCCATAACGTAAAAAAATAAAAAAATAAATGTAAAAACCTTTGTGGAACTTTTGGCTTGTAAATGGAATCAGAAGGGAAGATATCGAGTGTTATAGTAGGTTAGTGTTTAAGGACTCTTGAACCAAAAATATGTTCAGTCTGTCAAATATGGACTTCTGTACAGCCATAACATTTATAAAACAAATTTATTAAAAAAAATGTTAATTTTTTGTGGAAATTTTGGCTAGTAATTAGAATCAGAAGGATTGTCAAAGAGTAGCTATAGTAAGTTAATGTTTAAGAACTCTTGGACCAAAAATATGTTCAGTCTGTCAAATATGGACTTCTGTACAAGCCATATTATCTATAAAACACTAAAACAAAATAAAAAAACTTTTGTGGAACTTTTGGCTAGTAATTGGAATCAGAATGGATGATAATGAGTGTGTATAGTAAGTTAGTGTTTAAGGACTCTTGGGCCAAAAATATGTTCAGTCTGTCAAATATGGACTTCTGTACAGCCATAACATGTATAAAACAAATAAATAAATAAAAAACTTTTTTTTAGACCTTTTGTGGAACTTTTTGCTAGTAATGGCAATCAGAAGAGAAGTCAATGAGCATATGTAGTAAATTAGTCTTTAAGTACTCTTGTGCCAAAAACATGTTCAGTAGGTCAAATATGGACTTCTGTAAAGCCATAACGTAAAAAAATAAAAAAATAAATGTAAAAACCTTTGTGGAACTTTTGGCTTGTAAATGGAATCAGAAGGGAAGATATCGAGTGTTATAGTAGGTTAGTGTTTAAGGACTCTTGAACCAAAAATATGTTCAGTCTGTCAAATATGGACTTCTGTACAGCCATAACATTTATAAAACAAATTTATTAAAAAAAATGTTAATTTTTTGTGGAAATTTTGGCTAGTAATTAGAATCAGAAGGATTGTCAAAGAGTAGCTATAGTAAGTTAATGTTTAAGAACTCTTGGACCAAAAATATGTTCAGTCTGTCAAATATGGACTTCTGTACAAGCCATATTATCTATAAAACACTAAAACAAAATAAAAAAACTTTTGTGGAACTTTTGGCTAGTAATTGGAATCAGAATGGATGATAATGAGTGTGTATAGTAAGTTAGTGTTTAAGGACTCTTGGGCCAAAAATATGTTCAGTCTGTCAAATATGGACTTCTGTACAAGCCATACTATGTATAAAACAATATAACAAAATAAAAAAAAACTTTTGTGGAACTTTTAGCTAGTAATTGGAATCAGAAGGAATGTCAATGAGTATGTATAGTAAGTTAAAGTTTAAGAACTCTTGGGCCAAAAATATGTTCAGTAGGTCAAATATGGACTTCTGTACAGCCATAATATAAAAAAAAAAGATATGTAAAAACCTTTGTGGAACTTTTGGCTTGTAATTGGAATTTATAAAACAAATTTATTAAAAATAAAATGTTAATGTTTTGTGGAACTTTTGGCTAGTAATTGGAATCAGAAGGAATGCCAAGGAGTATATATAGTAAGTTAATGTTTAAGAACTCTTGGGCCAAAAATATGTTCAGTAGGTAAAATATGGACTTCTGTACAGCCATAATATAAAGAAAAAGATATGAAAAAACTGTTGAAGAACTTTTGGCTTGTAATTGGAATCAGAAGGGAAGATAATGAGTGTTTATAGTAGGTGAGTGTTTAAGGACTCTTGGACCAAAAATATGTTCAGTCTGTCAAATATGGAGTTCTGTACAAGACATATTATGTATAAAACAATAAAACAAAAACAAAAAAACTTTTGTGGAACTTTTGGCTTGTAATTGGAATCAGAAGGGAAGATAATGAGTGTTTATAGTAGGTTAGTGTTTAAGGACTCTTGGGCCAAAAATATGTTCAGTCTGTCAAATATGGACTTCTGTACAGCCATAACATGTATAAAACAAATAAATAAATAAAAAACATTTTTTTAGACCTTTTGTGGAACTTTTTGCTAGTAATGGCAATCAGAAGAGAAGTCAATGAGCATATGTAGTAAATTAGTCTTTAAGTACTCTTGTGCCAAAAACATGTTCAGTAGGTCAAATATGGACTTCTGTAAAGCCATAACGTAAAAAAATAAAAAAATAGATGTAAAAACCTTTGTGGAACTTTTGGCTTGTAAATGGAATCAGAAGGGAAGATATCGAGTGTTATAGTAGGTTAGTGTTTAAGGACTCTTGAACCAAAAATATGTTCAGTCTGTCAAATATGGACTTCTGTACAGCCATAACATTTATAAAACAAATTTATTAAAAAAAAATGTTAATTTTTTGTGGAAATTTTGGCTAGTATTTAGAATCAGAAGGAATGTCAAAGAGTAGCTATAGTAAGTTAATGTTTAAGAACTCTTGGACCAAAAATATGTTCAGTCTGTCAAATATGGACTTCTGTACAGCCATATTATGTATAAAACAATAAAACAAAATAGAAAAAAACTTTCATGAAACTTTTGGCTAGTAATTGGAATAAGAAGGGAAGATAATGAGTGTGTATAGTAAGTTAGTGTTTAAGGACTCTTGGGCCAAAAATATGTTCAGTCTGTCAAATATGGACTTCTGTACAAGCCATACTATGTATAAAACAATATAACAAAATAAAAAAAAACTTTTGTGGAACTTTTAGCTAGTAATTGGAATCAGAAGGAATGTCAATGAGTATGTATAGTAAGTTAAAGTTTAAGAACTCTTGGGCCAAAAATATGTTCAGTAGGTCAAATATGGACTTCTGTACAGCCATAATATAAAAAAAGATATGTAAAAACCTTTGTGGAACTTTTGGCTTGTAATTGGAATCAGAAGGAATGCCAAGGAGTATATATAGTAAGTTAATGTTTAAGAACTCTTGGACAAAAAAATATGTTCAGTAGGTAAAATATGGACTTCTGTACAGCCATAATATAAAGAAAAAGATATGAAAAAAACTGTTGAGGAACTTTTGGCTTGTAATTGGAATCAGAAGGGAAGATAATGAGTGTTTATAGTAGGTGAGTGTTTAAGGACTCTTGGACCAAAAATATGTTCAGTCTGTCAAATATGGAGTTCTGTACAAGACATATTATGTATAAAACAATAAAACAAAAACAAAAAAAACTTTTGTGGAACTTTTGGCTTGTAATTGGAATCAGAAGGGAAGATAATGAGTGTTTATAGTAGGTTAGTGTTTAAGGACTCTTGGGCCAAAAATATGTTCAGTCTGTCAAATATGGACTTCTGTACAGCCATAACATGTATAAAACAAATAAATAAATAAAAAACTTTTTTTAGACCTTTTGTGGAACTTTTTGCTAGTAATGGCAATCAGAAGAGAAGTCAATGAGCATATGTAGTAAATTAGTCTTTAAGTACTCTTGTGCCAAAAACATGTTCAGTAGGTCAAATATGGACTTCTGTAAAGCCATAACGTAAAAAAATAAAAAAATAAATGTAAAAACCTTTGTGGAACTTTTGGCTTGTAAATGGAATCAGAAGGGAAGATATCGAGTGTTACAGTAGGTTAGTGTTTAAGGACTCTTGAACCAAAAATATGTTCAGTCTGTCAAATATGGACTTCTGTACAGCCATAACATTTATAAAACAAATTTATTTAAAAAAATGTTAATTTTTTGTGGAAATTTTGGCTAGTAATTAGAATCAGAAGGATTGTCAAAGAGTAGCTATAGTAAGTTAATGTTTAAGAACTCTTGGACCAAAAATATGTTCAGTCTGTCAAATATGGACTTCTGTACAAGCCATATTATCTATAAAACAATAAAACAAAATAAAAAAACTTTTGTGGAACTTTTGGCTAGTAATTGGAATCAGAATGGATGATAATGAGTGTGTATAGTAAGTTAGTGTTTAAGGACTCTTGGGCCAAAAATATGTTCAGTCTGTCAAATATGGACTTCTGTACAAGCCATACTATGTATAAAACAATATAACAAAATAAAAAAAAACTTTTGTGGAACTTTTAGCTAGTAATTGGAATCAGAAGGAATGTCAATGAGTATGTATAGTAAGTTAAAGTTTAAGAACTTGTTGTGGAAAAATTTAATATTTATGTTTGAGTTCACACAGAAGTCAAAATCTGCTTTAGCCATGCAAATCACCTCTCTTAGTTCAAAAGACCCAGTGTCTGTGGAAACCCAGGGGGGTAGCGGCAGGACACCTGAAATTGAAGGCCTTCCTGAACCAAAGGTGTCGGATAATTTAAATTAGTTTTAAGACAAAGAGGGACCATTTGTGTATTGTGTTTCTTGCCTTTACCCTGTGTGGAAAATGGAAAAATACTGAGAAGGTGTGTTTAAACATTGGGGGTATAAGAGTTTGTGCTTTGATTTGTGTCTCCAGTTCACACTCAAGGCAGCCCGAGCGGCTGCACTGACCGTGGCTCTTCCTTGCAAGGAAATAAATCTTTATAAAGACAATTGGATCATGGTTTGTCTCTTATTAGTGATGTCGATGAATTAATTTTTGCCATAACAGTTGGTGTCAGAATAGTGGGATTCCTTGGATGTGCCTTCTGGACCCTGAGAGCAGGTCGGTGACTGATCATCCTGGACATTAGAGTCACAGCCTTACCCCGAACGATTGAGGGAAAAGGGCTGACCTCTCTGGGGTGTCTGGAGGGTCCAGCCACTGGAATCAGAGAAATCGAATCCGATGGCAACGGGGCGCTTCTGGTAGGAGACAAACTCTTGAAAAAAAATTCAGGGGGAATTTTATTTTATTTTATAGAATTTGGTTAAATTGAATTGATAGGGATAAACCATAGGGGGAGTCTGACTCTGTGACGAATGCAACGTGGTTGATATGTTTATTGGATAGAAACTGAAATCACGTGGGCGATTAAATAAGACCTAGATTGGTCTGGGAACCATATTACCTAGATTGGGTTGGTTCCGCCCGAAATAAGACCTAGATTGGTCTGGGAACCATATTACCTAGATTGGGTTGGTTCCGCCCGCGGTCAGGTAACCAGGGAACAAAATCGGGCACTATTGAGAGTGTCCGCCCGGCTGATCTTGGGGGAGAAGATCAGATCTGTCCTGGAGACGTCCAACAGATTAATAGCGCGCGCGCGCGAAAAGCCACAGAATCAGACTGCCAATATGGGGAAATCCAAAGCAAGCTAGCTGAATATGAGACACCGGTATTTTATCAAATGAGAAAATTATATGGCCAGAAATGCATGCAACGTATACGAAATTCATTAAATGTCATGATTTGAGTGTCACCGCTGAGTGACCGGACTGGGACTGTGAAAGAGTCCGTTGAAGGAAAAGGATAAATCGATGGGCTGTTGTGAGAACACGCGTGTGAGAAATGTGAGCAGACACCGAAATGCTGGGTGTGAGAGGCATTGACTGTGGAGAAATGAAACAGAGAAATTAAAATGCCACAGCTGTTTAAAGATCGCTGGTGAGTATGAACTTTTACTAAATTTTAGCTAACAATTTGAGTGATATGATCAGTAATTTGATTAGTCGGTATAAAGATTGTAAGATGAACAAGAGCAAATGCTGTAAGCAGCTCCGCTCTGAAACCCTGACTTCAAAGAAATTTGCTGGACTGATGAAGGGAATGGGCAGAATTTTTTTTATTGTAATTGGAAGTTGACTAGCTACAAACAAAGAGAGAACAAGAAAATTCAAATTTGTAGATGTTTGTGCGTATTCATTAATTTATAAAATGGGTGAGGTGCCATACCCGAAGGGAGATATACATTACAATTTGAGTAACTAAAAATAATGTTGATGAAAAAAGCAGATAAACTTTGATAAAGCACTATAAATTGCAAGCCATTGTCTGTTTTATTGGACCCCGAGCGAGCTTTGTTCTCAGACAGACTGCTACTGTTGGAGCACACAGGTTACTGAACGCTGCTCCATAAGCTAAAGATGAGAGCGTTTAATTGTGCTCAGCGGGGTCATTGATTTCGCACGTAACTGTGTCTAAACACCCATAAGGTGTAAAAGTGTGGCAAATCAGGTCACCAGACTAAATTCTGTAAACGAAACTCAGTAAAAAAGAATCAAACAGAGATTTACACTAAGAAAATGAGAAAATAATAAGCTTGATAAAGTCTTTAGTGATTATTTTCGAAGGATTTGAGATAATTTTAATATGAGGTTAAAGTTAAAGATGATAAACTATATTGTAAAAGATATATAAGATATATAAATCCTGATTAATCGAGTTTTAAATGAAAAAGATATAATAAATATGTTCTTGCTCTTCTCACCTTTGCAAAACTCTGATAATGATGATTTGACTGAATATTGGGTTGTTGAAATAACTATAGGTGTTAAAATGTTGAAAACCCTAGAAATTTATGTTTTGGTTTCAAAAGATAAGCCTGTGCTGATCTGAAATAAACAATTTGTAATCCGGCCACCACGTGGCCTAACTTGAGTAACAGAGACTCAATCTGAGTGGAAATTAAAGTTTCTGAATTCATTTTGGGGGCAAGAGGCAAATATAAAGTCATGATCATTTGAAAATGTGATTTCTGTCTAAGGATAGAGTTAAAAGGAAAATGTCTCATTTATTTGAAAACAAAGCCAGATCTTACACTGAGCTAGTGTGAAGAGTGAGAAGTTTATGAAAGTGCAGTGTACCAGCCCTGAAGGCCTCAGAGTCTCTCTCTGATCCCAGACCAGCTCAAAGCTGATATCTGAGCCTGTGCCACAGATGATAGAAAATATTGATGAGTAAAGGCACAGGGTATCATGTGAACATAATAGACAGTTGTTTGTTAAGATAGAAAAAAGGTGCCATCAAGAGGGCAATAAGACATGTTTTAAAAATACAGACTTTTAATGAACTGAAATGTTTGACTAATGTTTGATAGGACCAGTAACTTCTGTCTGCTCTTAGCCTTCACCATGTAAAGAACTGATGGCCATGGTCACGGATGTAGCAGAACATTAAATTGAATGGACAGGTGTTTTGGCTAAATTCACTGAAAATAATCTAAGCACTGCTATGGGGCAGCTTTGAAGAAGTATGATGGATTTTAGTGATTAAGTTCTGTTATAATTAACCTGTCTCCATGTTTTTGCTAATTTGAAAGCAGACCAGATGGCTCTGATGACTCTTGAATGCACTTTCCAAAAGGCTCCAAAAAAAAAAAAAAAAAAAAAAAAAAAAAAAAAAATGTTGATCCTGTTGAGGGTCAAAGACGCGATGACCAAATAAGCACGAGGGGATTTCCTAAAGACGGGTAAGACTTCCTACGGCCTGACAGGGGGCAACCCAAGCCAGGGAAATCACGATAAGTTATTTGGGACTCCCTCCCCAGAAAAAAAAAAAAAAAAAAAAAAAAAAAAAATTGTAGGAGGGGGTTTTATGTGAGGTGTGTATGAGAGGTGAGGCAGATGTCTGTGAGGCCAGCAGCATCTCTGTTGGGGGGGGAAGCTGTGTTTCGTAGGGGCCAAGGTCAAGACTGGACACAGCAGCCCCTGCCCTAAATATGGCCCCTCTATACCGCTCACCAAATACCGCATAAATTGAGAGCCAGGAAACACCCTGAAAAAAAGAGCAATGACGAGATTGGCATTCAAGAGCCAGTTGAGACCATGCTGATCATCCTTAACCTTGCGGAGAACAGAACAAAATGTATTAATTTGTATCAGGAAAACTGTGTGATCAGGAACTAATGTTATTATAAGTTTACTTCAGCAGGCATAATTCAGAGACATGGTGATGGCTTTAAGATGAGAACGGCTTTTGAAGTTTAAAGAGAAGGTCTGAATAACAAAGGTATCTAAACTAAAGATAACTTGAAACAATAAGTTACACTATGAAATTTCTAAACTTTGTGAAGAGTTAATGAATTTAACATTTATAGTTAAGGGTTAATGAATTTAACATTATAGTTAAAGTCTTAGAAGACTGATGAAAAGATTATCTGGGTGAGAGAGAGAGAGAGAGGCTGGAAACAGGAATTGTACTCTATCTGTTATCGCTCTGTTAAAGCTGAGACAACACAAAAACAATGATATCAGAACAAAACAACCCAGCTGACTTTTCTAAAAATAAACAACTAATGAACAGACATATTTGAAACTGGTTAAGAGACCATGTAAAAGCATATCTTGAGAATGAGCAGTTCATATTTATGTGTCCTGATTGAGTGTAGTGTGTCATTAACCTCTGGAATGAGTGTCTTTATCATCACAGATGGGTTAAGTTAAACAAAACAAACAAAACTTTAGAGGGAGTTGATCATTCTGAGTGAAACTGATGAAAAGATGATCAGAACATTGGACGAGCTTTAAGTGGATTGGACATCCAGCTCTGTCTGTCACTAGTAATTATGACCAAATTTGTCATGGATGAAGACGATTTGAATTAATCTCTGTATTAATTAATAGACAAAGTGACAATTTAACTGAAGTCGCTATCCAAATGATCTAGAGACTCCCTCATATTTACAAAAGGCCGGAGGGCGAACCAAAAAAGATAACTTCTAAAAGAATATCTAGATAACTTCTAGACATATTTTGATTCATACAGGAAAAAAAAAAATAAATAAATAAAAAAAAATAAAAAAAATAGAAAATAAAAATAAAAAATTAGGATTTCTGACAGGGATTGTGAACAACCAAAGTCAAATTAGGCCAAAATGGATATTGAAATATGAATGCTTTTTAAAATAGAGACTGGTTTTAACCAGCGTTAAAGAAATTGATGTGGCAAGTTTGATGATAAGAATCACTGCCAAATTACATGATATAAGAGGAGTTTTAATGGACAGGGCATGGAGAAAAGGGTACTTTAAAAGAAACCCTAATTGATTAATTAATTAATTTTGTTTATTGATAACAGGAGCTGAAAAGATTTTGATAAAGAATTGAGAATGATTAAGTATGATGTCATGAGATAAAGATGAGCAAACGAGCTGATTGAACGTAATACGAATTGATAACTCATTTTGATGAAGTGTATTTAACATTAACAAATTTAGATTTATGTTCGTTAATTGTTTAAATATGATGTGGGCTATGATGAGTGAAAATGGGTCTGTTGGAAAAAGTAAGTAGGGTGGTTTGTGAAGAATTGTTGAAACGATTGACTGAAGAAAGGTTGATAAGTATGTGATGCACAGTGAGAAACTGTGGGCATTTAGATCTGAATGTAAGCATGTAGTTGAGGTAGAAAGGACAGTGACCACATTGACAGACGCACAAAAGAGAATCAGTGCATGGCAGACAATTGTGATTTGAAAATACACCCTGCATGGGCAGAGGTGTCATCTGAACTGTGGGCAAAGCACAAAATGTAAACTGAAGGATGTTTTATGTAGATATTTAAAGTCCTAAGATGGATTATTATCTATCTTACTTATTTTTTATTGTTTAGTTTGAGTGAATGCCAAAAAAAGGTCTGTTATGATTTTGATTAATCAAGAGAACCACTGATTGTTTGTTTTTTCATATATGTTTTCTACAGTATTTAGTCTCTGAGGAGTGACTGTGGGTCTGGCCTAGGGATGTGTGTGTCGTCAAACGGTTGATAGCAGAAAGTTGGAATGTTTGGATTTTGGAGGTATCACACACCCCTAACATGATGGGAGAGCAGTGACAGTGATTACTGACTTAGCCTGGCTTACAGAGATGAAATACGGATTTGTCTTTCATTTTATTGGATATTTTCAGTATGTTTATGGGAAACTTTCAAGTTAAGACTTAAATGCGCAGCGTAACTAACAACAAAGAGTTTATTTCAACAGGAAACCGTGAGAGCAGATGCGGCTGCGAAGGCCGCGGCAGCACAGCAGTCAAAGGAACCAGAATGTCTTTATTATCTGAAACTAACACAAATGCTTTGATTTCCTTACAGAGTATGCAGGCATTTGCCACAGCAGCGGAGAAGCACCTGTGGAGACGTGGCTGGAAACTTATGAATGATGTGTGAATGTGCAAAATGGCGTCTAGACAAGAAGTGATGGCAAGCCTTGTTTACCCCAACAATATTTTCAATGATTATGATAAATGGCTGCATGGGCGAGCCTGCAGCCAAAGGGGGAATGGTAATGGTAATGGTACTCAAATGAATGAAGTTTATAAGGGGGTTACAACATTTGCTGAAAATGTCGCATTTTGATGCATATTGAAATACATGAAAACGAGAAAAGGCCTTGATTAAATCTGAGCCCGTTTGAGACATTTTTTTTTTTTTGGAAGACCACCATTCATGGGAATGGAAGGGGGTAAACAATAGCTTGCATCATTAGAATTGTGAATTATTGCAAAGAAATGTTTCTCTGTTGTCTGATATCTGTGTGCAGGAGAAATCTGCTTGCACAAAATCGAGCCAGGAGTTTACGTGGTAAAAAGGGACCTGAGTACGAAGAGCTGGAAGGCGGAAATGTGGCTAGGGCCTTTCGTCATACTTCTGACGACACACTGCCGTCAAGGTATCGGAGAGAGCGGCGTGGGTGCATGCGAGCCTACCAGTTTTCAAGTTAAACCCTATATCCAGCCCACAGAATCCAGTAGGTGGGGCTTAGAGCTGCAACGGACATCAAGCAAGGGAAGATTCCAACAAAACATCCAACATCTGCCTGCAAGAGAACGCAACGGACCACACAGACATGTTGATTCCACCATTGAGAGTGATGCATGTTTTTGGGTTTGTGGCGACAGAGCATATCATTTCCACAGAAAGACTGGACAGGTTGCTGTTTGATGAGATGACTAGCGAGGAGATGCCTAAAACATATTAGGGGATTTTTTATTTTTTATTTTCTTCAATTACAAATTTAAGAGCGTGATCATTTATACAAAAGATCAGAGAGGAAGAGTGTAAGAGTGACTTAAATTTGCCTGTTTTATTACTACTTTTTTTATTTATTATTATTATTGTTTTATTATTACCACCTCTATTTTTATTATATTCGTATCTACACTTCTTAAATTTTTTCTTGTGAGTTATCAAAGAATGATAAAAGGGGGAATTGTTGTGGAAAAATTTAATATTTATGTTTGAGTTCACACAGAAGTCAAAATCTGCTTTAGCCATGCAAATCACCTCTCTTAGTTCAAAAGACCCAGTGTCTGTGGAAACCCAGGGGGGTAGCGGCAGGACACCTGAAATTGAAGGCCTTCCTGAACCAAAGGTGTCGGATAATTTAAATTAGTTTTAAGACAAAGAGGGACCATTTGTGTATTGTGTTTCTTGCCTTTACCCTGTGTGGAAAATGGAAAAATACTGAGAAGGTGTGTTTAAACATTGGGGGTATAAGAGTTTGTGCTTTGATTTGTGTCTCCAGTTCACACTCAAGGCAGCCCGAGCGGCTGCACTGACCGTGGCTCTTCCTTGCAAGGAAATAAATCTTTATAAAGACAATTGGATCATGGTTTGTCTCTTATTAGTGATGTCGATGAATTAATTTTTGCCATAACAAACTCTTGGGCCAAAAATATGTTCAGTAGGTCAAATATGGACTTCTGTACAGCCATAATATAAAAAAAAAGATATGTAAAAACCTTTGTGGAACTTTTGGCTTGTAATTGGAATTTATAAAACAAATTTATTAAAAATAAAATGTTAATGTTTTGTGGAACTTTTGGCTAGTAATTGGAATCAGAAGGAATGCCAAGGAGTATATATAGTAAGTTAATGTTTAAGAACTCTTGGGCCAAAAATATGTTCAGTAGGTAAAATATGGACTTCTGTACAGCCATAATATAAAGAAAAAGATATGAAAAAACTGTTGAAGAACTTTTGGCTTGTAATTGGAATCAGAAGGGAAGATAATGAGTGTTTATAGTAGGTGAGTGTTTAAGGACTCTTGGACCAAAAATATGTTCAGTCTGTCAAATATGGAGTTCTGTACAAGACATATTATGTATAAAACAATAAAACAAAAACAAAAAAAACTTTTGTGGAACTTTTGGCTTGTAATTGGAATCAGAAGGGAAGATAATGAGTGTTTATAGTAGGTTAGTGTTTAAGGACTCTTGGGCCAAAAATATGTTCAGTCTGTCAAATATGGACTTCTGTACAGCCATAACATGTATAAAACAAATAAATAAATTAAAAACATTTTTTTAGACCTTTTGTGGAACTTTTTGCTAGTAATGGCAATCAGAAGAGAAGTCAATGAGCATATGTAGTAAATTAGTCTTTAAGTACTCTTGTGCCAAAAACATGTTCAGTAGGTCAAATATGGACTTCTGTAAAGCCATAACGTAAAAAAATAAAAAAATAAATGTAAAAACCTTTGTGGAACTTTTGGCTTGTAAATGGAATCAGAAGGGAAGATATCGAGTGTTATAGTAGGTTAGTGTTTAAGGACTCTTGAACCAAAAATATGTTCAGTCTGTCAAATATGGACTTCTGTACAGCCATAACATTTATAAAACAAATTTATTAAAAAAAAATGTTAATTTTTTGTGGAAATTTTGGCTAGTATTTAGAATCAGAAGGAATGTCAAAGAGTAGCTATAGTAAGTTAATGTTTAAGAACTCTTGGACCAAAAATATGTTCAGTCTGTCAAATATGGACTTCTGTACAGCCATATTATGTATAAAACAATAAAACAAAATAGAAAAAAACTTTCATGGAACTTTTGGCTAGTAATTGGAATAAGAAGGGAAGATAATGAGTGTTTATAGTAGGTGGACTCTTGGGCCAAAAATATGTTCAGTCTGTCAAATATGGACTTCTGTACAGCCATAATATAAAAATTAAAAAAAGATATGTAAAAACTGTTGAGGAACTTTTGGCTTGTAATTGGAATCAGAAGTTTAAGATAATGAGTGTTTATAGTAGGTTAGTATTTAAGGACTCTTGGGCCAAAAAAATGTTCAGTAGGTCAAATATGGAGTTCTGTACAAGACATATTATGTGTAAAACAATAAAACAAAATAAAAAAAACTTTTGTGGAACTTTTTGGCAAGTAATTGGAATCAGAAGGGAAGATAATGAGTGTGTATAGTAAGTTAGTGTTTAAGGATTCTTGGGCCAAAAATAGTTCAGTCTGTCAAATATGGACTTCTGTACAAGCCATATTATGTATAAAACAATATAACAAAATAAAAAAAACTTTTGTGGAACTTTTAGCTAGTAATTGGAATCAGAAGGGATGATAATGAGTGTATATAGTAAGTTAGTGTTTAAGGACTCTTGGGCCAGAAACATGTTCAGTAGGTCAAATATGGACTTCTGTACAACCATAATATAAAAAAAAAGATATGTAAAAACTGTTGAGGAACTTTTGGCTTGTAATTGGAATCAGAAGGGAAGATAATGAGTGTTTATAGTAGGTGAGTGTTTAAGGACTCTTGGACCAAAAATATGTTCAGTCTGTCAAATATGGAGTTCTGTACAAGACATATTATGTATAAAACAATAAAACAAAATAAAAAAAACTTTTGTGGAACTTTTGGCTTGTAATTGGAATCAGAAGAGAAGATAATGAGTGTTTATAGTAGGTTAGTGTTTAAGGACTCTTGGACCAATAATATATTCAGTCTGTCAAATATGGACTTCTGTACAAGCCATATTATGTATAAAACAATAAAACAAAATAAAAAAACTTTTGTGGAACTTTTGGCTAGAAATTGGAATCAGAAAAGATGATAATGAGTGTGTATTGTAAGTTAGTGTTTAAGGACTCTTGGGCCAAATATATGTTCAGTCTGTCAAATATGGACTTCTGTACAGCCATAACATGTATAAAACAATAAAAAAAATAAGAAAAAACTTTTGTGGAACTTTTAGCTAGTAATTGGAATCAGAAGAGAAGTCAATGAGCATATGTAGTAAATTAGTGTTTAAATACTATTGGGCCAAAAACATGTTCAGTAGGTCAAATATGGACTTCTGTACAGCCATAACATTTATAAAACAAATTTATTAAAAATAAAATGTTAATGTTTTGTGGAACTTTTGGCTAGTAATTGGAATCAGAAGGAATGCAAAGGAGTATATATAGTAAGTTAATGTTTAAGAACTCTTGGGCCAAAAATATGTTCAGTAGGTAAAATATGGACTTCTGTACAGCCATAATATAAAGAAAAAGATATGAAAAAACTGTTGAGGAACTTTTGGCTTGTAATTGGAATCAGAAGGGAAGATAATGAGTGTTTATAGTAGGTGAGTGTTTAAGGACTCTTGGACCAAAAATATGTTCAGTCTGTCAAATATGGAGTTCTGTACAAGACATATTATGTATAAAACAATAAAACAAAATAAAAAAAACTTTTGTGGAACTTTTGGCTTGTAATTGGAATCAGAAGGGAAGATAATGAGTGTTTATAGCAGGTTAGTGTTTAAGGACTCTTGGGCCAAATATATGTTCAGTCTGTCAAATATGGACTTCTGTACAGCCATAACATGTATAAAACAATAAAACAAAATAAAAAAAACTTTTGTGGAACTTTTGGCTTGTAATTGGAATCAGAAGGGAAGATAATGAGTGTTTATAGTAGGTTAGTGTTTAAGGACTCTTGGACCAATAATATATTCATATATTCATATATTCTGTCAAATATGGACTTCTGTACAAGCCAAATTATGTATAAAACAATAAAACAAAATAAAAAAAAACTTTTGTGGAACTTGTGGCTAGTAATTGGAATCAGAAGGGAAGATAATGAGTGTTTATAGTAGGTTAGTGTTTAAGGACTCTGGGACCAAAAATATGTTCAGTCTGTCAAATATGGACTTCTGTACAGCCATAATATAAAGAAAAAGATATGTAAAAACTGTTGAGGAACTTTTGGCTTGTAATTGGAATCAGAAGGGAAGATAATGAGTGTTTATAGTAGGTTAGTGTTTAAGGACTCTTGGACCAATAATATATTCATATATTCATATATTCAGTCAAATATGGACTTCTGTACAAGCCAAATTATGTATAAAACAATAAAACAAAATAAAAAAAAACTTTTGTGGAACTTGTGGCTAGTAATTGGAATCAGAAGGGAAGATAATGAGTGTTTATAGTAGGTTAGTGTTTAAGGACTCTGGGACCAAAAATATGTTCAGTCTGTCAAATATGGACTTCTGTACAGCCATACTATTTTAAAAAAAGATATGTAAAAACTGTTGAGGAACTTTTGGCTTGTAATTGGAATCAGAAGGGAAGACAATTAGTGTTTATAGTAGGTTAGTTTTTAAGGACTCTTGGGCAAAAAAATGTTCAGTAGGTCAAATATGGAGTTCTGTACAGCCATAATATAAAAAAAAGATATGTAAAAACTGTTGAGGAACTTTTGGCTTGTAATTGGAATCAGAAGGGAAGATAATGAGTGTGTATAGTAAGTTAGTGTTTAAGTACTCTTGGGCCAAAAACATGTTCAGTAGGTCAAATATGGACTTCTGTACAGCCAGAATATAAAAAAAAAGATATGTAAAAACCTTTGTGGAACTTTTGGCTTGTAATTGGAATCAGAAGGGAAGATAATGAGTGTGTATAGTAAGTTAGTGTTTAAGGACTCTTGGGGCAAAAATATGTTCAGTCTGTCAAATATGGACTTCTGTACAACCATAACATGTATAAAACAATAAAAAAAATACATCTACTAACGGAGAAAAGTGCGCACATTAGTTAGGTTATAAAAATAACGAAATTATAGTTTTTTAAAAAGTAGAAAATAATATTTATGTAAAGAGATATATATTACAATAAAAAATGCTTAAAGTAACACAACTCTTCTTAAGTGGAAGGAAGCTTTTTTTCCCTCACGTGGAATATCGAAAGTTGGGATAGTAAAATAACGAAATTATAGTGTTTATATCGAGTCTATAAAACACGAAAGAACAACAAATATATCACAAAAAACTTTAAAGTAAATTTAGTTACATTTTAACCTTTTGTTTTATCAACCAAATTGCCCGGATTTAATAAATAACAAGCAAAAAATAGCCTATAACAGACAATGACATGGAGGCGGAGGCGGCCGCGTGAACAACGGCTTAAATGAACTACTAGAAAAGGAAAAAAAACTTTAGTCAGGGGCAGCCCTTACTATTTATTTCAGATAGGCCGATATTTGATCCAGCATGTCACAAAGGCTTCTGGGTTGACCGCGCGGGCGCTGAGCAGAAACGGAATCTCCAAAAAAGGCGCTCTCACTCTGGAGGAAATATTACCGCTCTTTCAATGCACACACCCCAACAGTCACAATATGACCTCATGTATATTTTAAAAACACAAATCAGCTTATAAGTAATACTTTTTAATGGGCCACTTAAAATGTTTATTACAAAATAAATTATTAAATTCTAAAAAGGAATAAAATGAACAAAAAATTGCATTGCATTTGCAATAATTTGAAACCACACCAGTTCCCGCGCCCCTGATGATATCTGTCCTCTGGAACGCTATCGCTTTTCATTTAAAATGGTTTATTTAAAACAATTAATATTTTAAAATAGATGGAATTCGAAATACAGGCTTGTCTGTAGAGACAAGTGATTTTGCATTGCATTGCATTCAAGAACTCAGTGTGCATTAAATAGATTATTGCTTTTGCCTTGCAATGCATGCAAAACTCATTGTGCATTGAGGAGATAAGTGATTTTGCATTGCAATGCATAAAACTCGTTGTGCATTGAAGAGTCAAGTGCTTTGCATTGCATTCGGTGGGCATTGAAGTCATTAGTGCTTTTGCATTGCAATATATAAAACCTCGTTGTGAATTGAGAGACAAGTGCTTTTGCATTGCAATGCATGCAAAACTCATTGTGCATTCACTAGGTTAGTGCTTTTACATTGCATTGCATAAAAGAACTCGTGCATTAAAGAGCTATTGTGCTATTGCTTTGCAATGCATATAAGATCGTGTTGTGCATTGAAATAGATTATTGCTTTTGCCTTGCAATGCATGCAAAACTCATTGTGCATTCAATAGGTTAGTGCTTTTACATTGCATTGCATTGCATTGCATTCAAGAACTCGTGCATTAAAGAGATTAGTGTTATTGCTTTGCAATGCAGTTGTGCATTAAAGAGATTAGTGCTATTGCTTTGCAATGTTTATAGAATGTGTTGTGTATTGAAGAGACAAGTGCTTTTGCATTGCAATGCATACAAAACTCATTGTGCATTCAATAGTTCGTGCTTTTACATTGCATTGCATTGCATTCAAGAACTCGTGCATTAAAGAGATTAGTGTTATTGCTTTGCAATGCAGTTGTGCATTAAAGAGATTAGTGCTATTGCTTTGCAATGTTTATAGAACGTGTTGTGTATTGAAGAGACAAGTGCTTTTGCATAGCAATGCATACAAGAACTCGGTGTGCATTAAATAGATTATTGCTTTTGCCTTGCAATGCATGCAGAACTCATTGTGCATTGAAGAAATTAGTGCTTTTGCATTGCATATTGCATAAAGCAATAGCACTAATCTCTTTAATGCACAACTGCATTGCAATGCAAAAACATTTATCTCTTCAATGCACGAGTTTTCTATGCATTGCACTAAAAAGCACAAATCTCTTCAATGCAACTGAGTTCTTGAATGCAATGCAATGCAATGTAATAGCATTAACCTATTGAATGCACAATGAGTTTTGCATGCATTAAAGAGCTATTGTGCAATTGCTTTGCAATGCATAAAAACGTGTTCTGCATTGAAGAGATTAGTGCTTTTGCTTTGCAATGCATGCAAAACTCATTGTGCATTTAATAGATTATTGCTTTTGCCTTGCAATGCATGCAAAACTCATTTTGCATTCAATAGGTTAGTGCTTTTACATTGCATTGCATTGCATTGCATCCAAGAACTCGTACATTAAAGAGATTAGTGCTATTGCTTTGCAATGTTTATAGAATGTGTTGTGTATTGAAGAGACAAGTGCTTTTGCATTGCAATGCATACAAAACTCATTGTGCATTCAATAGGTTAGTGCTATTACATTGCATTGCATTCAAGAACTCGTGCATTAAAGAGATTTGTGCTTTTTAGTGCAATGCATAGAAAACTCGTGCATTGAAGAGATAAGAGTTTTTGCATTGCAATGTATGCAAAACTCATTGAGCACTGAATAGATTATTGCTTTTGCCTTGCAATGCATATGGAAAACTCATTGTGCATTCAATAGGTTAGTGCTTTTACATTGCATTGCATTGCATCCACGAACTCGTGCATTAAAGAGCTATTGTGCTATTGCTTTGCAATGCATACAAATTCGTTGTGCATTGAAGAGATAAGTGCTTTTGCATTGCAATGCATGCAAAACTCATTGTGCATTGAATAGATTATTGCTTTTGCATGCAATGCTTTTAGGAAATATTTGTGAATTGAAGAGACAAGTGCATTCGGTGTGCATTGAAGTCATTAGTGCTTTTGCATTGCAATACATGAAACCTCGTTGTGCATTGAGAGATAACTGCTTTTGCCTTGCAACGCATGCAAAACTCATTGTGCATTCAATAGGTTAGTGCTTTTACATTGCATTGCATTCAAGAACTCGGTGTGCATGAAATAGATTATTGCTTTTGCCTTGCAACGCATGCAGAACTCATTGTGCATTGAAGAAATTAGTGCTTTTGCATTGCAATACATACAAAACTCGTGCATTGAAGAGACGAGTGATTTTGCATTGCATTGCATTCAAGAACTCAGTGTGCATTGAAGTCATTAGCGCTTTTGCATTGCAATGCATGCAAAACTCCTTGTGCATTCAATAGGTTAGTGCTTTTACATTGGCATTGCATTCAAGAACTCGGTGTGCATTGAAGAGACAAGTGATTTTGCATTGCATTGCATTCAAGAACTCGGTGTGCATGAAATAGATTATTGCTTTTGCCTTGCAATACATACAAAACTCGTGCATTGAAGAGACGAGTGATTTTGCATTGCATTGCATTCAAGAACTCAGTGTGCATTGAAGTCACTAGTGCTTTTGCATTGCAATGCATGCAAAACTCATTGTGCATTCAATAGGTTAGTGCTTTTACATTGGCATTGCATTCAAGAACTCGGTGTGCATTGAAGAGACAAGTGATTTTGCATTGCATTGCATTCAAGAACTCGGTGTGCATGAAATAGATTATTGCTTTTGCCTTGCAATACATACAAAACTCGTGCATTGAAGAGACGAGTGATTTTGCATTGCATTGCATTCAAGAACTCAGTGTGCATTGAAGTCACTAGTGCTTTTGCATTGCAATGCATGCAAAACTCATTGTGCATTCAATAGGTTAGTGCTTTTACATTGCATTGCATTGCATTCAAGAACTCGTACATTAAAGAGATTAGTGTTATTGCTTTGCAATGTTTATAGAATGTGTTGTGTATTGAAGAGACAAGTGCTTTTGCATTTACATACACATGCATGCAAAACTCATTGTGCATTGAATAGATTATTGCTTTTGCCTTGCAATGCATGGAAAACTCATTGTGCATTCAATAGGTTAGTGCTTTTACATTGCATTGCATTGCATCCAAGAACTCGTGCATTAAAGAGATTAGTGTTATTGCTTTGCAATGTTTATAGAACGTGTTGTGTATTGAAGAGACAAGTGCTTTTGCATTGCAATGCATACAAGAACTCGGTGTGCATTTAATAGATTATTGCTTTTGCATTGCATTGCATTGCTTTCAAGAAATCGGTCGGCATTGAAGTCATTAGTGCTTTTTCCTTGCAATGCATGCAAAACTCATTGTGCATTGAAATAGATTATTGCTTTGGCCTTGCAATGCATGCAAAACTCATAGTGCATTCAATAGGTTAGTGCTTTTACATTGCATTGCATTCAAGAACTCGTGCATTAAAGAGCTATTGTGCTATTGCTTTGCAATGCATACAAATTCGTTGTGCATTGAAGAGATAATTGCTTTTGCATTGCAATGCATGCAAAACTCATTGTGCATTGAATAGAATATTGCTTTTGCATGCAATGCTTTTAGGAAATATTTGTGAATTGAAGAGACAAGTGCTTTGCATTGCATTCGGTGTGCATTGAAGTCATTAGTGCTTTTGCCTTGCAATGCATGCAAAACTCATTGTGCATTGAAATAGATTATTGCTTTTGCCTTCCAATGCATGCAAAACTCATAGTGCATTCAATAGGTTAGTGCTTTTACATTGCATTGCATTGCATTCAAGAACTCGTCCATTAAAGAGATTAGTGTTATTGCTTTGCAATGTTTATAGAATGTGTTGTGTATTGAAGAGACAAGTGCTTTTGCATTGCAATGCATACAAAACTCATTGTGCATTCAATAGGTTAGTGCTATTACATTGCATTGCATTGCATTCAAGAACTCAGTTGCATTGAAGAGATTTGTGCTTTTAGTGCAATGCATAGAAAACTCGTGCATTGAAGAGATAAGTGTTTTTGCATTGCAATGCATGCAAAACTCATTGTGCATTGAATAGATTATTGCTTTTGCCTTGCAATGCATGGAAAACTCATTGTGCATTCAATAGGTTAGTGCTTTTACATTGCATTGCATTGCATCCAAGAACTCGTGCATTAAAGAGATTAGTGTTATTGCTTTGCAATGTTTATAGAACGTGTTGTGTATTGAAGAGACAAATGCTTTTGCATTGCAATGCATACAAGAACTCGGTGTACATTGAATAGATTATTGCATTGCATTGCTTTCAAGAAATCGGTCGGCATTGAAGTCATTAGTGCTTTTTCCTTGCAATGCATGCAAAACTCATTGTGCATTGAAATAGATTATTGCTTTGGCCTTGCAATGCATGCAAAACTCATAGTGCATTCAATAGGTTAGTGCTTTTACATTGCATTGCATTCAAGAACTCGTGCATTAAAGAGCTATTGTGCTATTGCTTTGCAATGCATACAAATTCGTTGTGCATTGAAGAGATAATTGCTTTTGCATTGCAATGCATACAAAACTCATAGTGCATTTTACATTGCATTGCATTCAAGAACTCGTGCATGAAAGAGCTATTGTGCTATTGCTTTGCAATGCATACAAATTCGTTGTGCATTGAAGAGATAATTGCTTTTGCATTACAATGCATGCAAAACTCATTGTGCATTGAATAGATTATTGCTTTTGCATGCAATGCTTTTAGGAAATATTTGTGAATTGAAGAGACAAGTGCTTTGCATTGCATTCGGTGTGCATTGAAGTCATTAGTGCTTTTGCCTTGCAATGCATAAAAAACGTGTTCTGCATTGAAGAGATTATTGCTTTTGCCTTGCAATGCATGCACAACTCATTTTGCATTCAATAGGTTAGTGCTTTTACATTGCATTGAGATTAGTGTTATTGCTTTGCAATGTTTATAGAATGTGTTGTGTATTGAAGAGACAAGTGTTTTTGCATTGCAATGCATGCAAAACTCATTGTGCATTCAATAGGTTAGTGCTTTTACATTGCGTTGCATTGCATTCAAGAACTCAGTTGCATTGAAGAGATTTGTGCTTTTTAGTGCAATGCATAGACAACTCGTGCATTGAGAGATAAGTGTTTTTGCATTGCAATGCATACAAAAATTGTGCATTGAAGAGATAAGTGTTTTTTTGCATTGCAAGGCATACAAAACTCGTGCATTGAAGAATTGTGATTTTGCATTGTAATGCATACAATACTCGTTGTCCATTGAAGAGATAAGTACTTTTACATTGAAATGCATATAAGAACTTATTGTGCAATGAAGAGACAAGTGATTTTGCATTGCATTCAAGAACTAGTTGTGCATTAAAAAGATAGCAACATTTGTCTATTCAAATGGAATGTATCCTATGTGCTGTGTTATCTATATTAGTATATCTATATTATCTATATTGTTTTATCTCTAAAATGTTATTCTTGAAGTATTTTTTGGATAAATCTATGTCGTGTATGCAATGCACTGCAATGGCATATATCTCCTCAATGCACCTTTGCCAGGAGTAATCTATAATGCGGGGAAGTAGATAATTATGTCCGGTTAAACATCTTTCTCACCGACAAATTCTCAAACATTAAATTTCTTATATATATATATATCATGTTAAATCAGCCAGAACGTAGAACATTACTGAACCTACTGAACATCTTTCTGGCCGAGGAGTCCTCAAATATTAAGTTACTATACATACTCATTGACTCTTTACATAATACATCAAGAACAAAATTAACCTAATGAACATATTTTTTACTAAAGTGTCCTTGAACATTGACCATACTTCTTGACTCCTTATTTTATATCAGGTTCTAATGTCAATGAGTATGGATAGTAAATCAGTTTTCAATGACTCTTTGGTCAAAATATGTTCAGTGGGTCAAAACATGGACTTCTGCATAGACATTAACATGAAAATAAAATAAAATAAAAATGTAAAAGAATTAATAAAACTTTTGTGGACCTTTTGGCCAGGAATGAGAATCAGAAGGAAAGTCAATGAGTAGCGTAAGTTCATAATCGAGGACTCTTGCGCCTGAAAGTATGTTCCGTGGGTCAAATGTTGACTACTCAATGGCTGATATATCACAGGAAGGAGTATATAATTGTTTGTCGAAACTAATTTATGTTATTGCTATACAGAAGTTTGTCATATTTGACTTACTGAACATGTTTCTGGCCAAAAGGGTAAACAAAGGTTTATATTTGCTATACATATTTTCATAGACACCTTTTTATATTAAATCAGCTATACAGTAGTCTAAATATGACCAACTGAACATATTTCTGGCCGCGATTTTGAACTTTCTATACGTACTCATTGATTTCCTTGCTGATTCCCATTTTGTGGACAAAGGGTCCACAATTGATTTTTGTAACTTTTGGCTTGTAATTGGAATTAGAAGGAAAATCAATGAGTAAGTTAGTGTTTAAGGAATCTTGGGCCAAACATATATTCAGTAGGTCAAATATGGACTTCTGTACAGCCATAACATATATAAAAAAAAAATTAAAAAAACTTTTGTTGAACTTTTGGTTAGTAATTGGAATTGGAATTGGAACTCTTGGGCAAAAAATATGTTCAGTAGGTCAAAAATGGACTTCTGTACAGCCATAACAGGCATAAAACAATTTAAATTTGTTTTGTTTTTTTACCTTTTGTTGAACTTTGGCTTGTAATTGGAATCAGAAGGAAAGTCAATGAGTATGTATAATAAGTTAGTGTTTAAAGGTCCCGTTCTTCGTGTTTTTTTGAAGCTTTGATTGTGTTTACAGTGTGCAATATAACATGTGTTCAAAACAGTATTTTTCACACAATTTACTTATCTGTACACCGCTGTTTTCCCTCTAAAAACGGCTGATGACTTCCTTGTTCTATGAAGTCCCTCTTTCACGAGTTCTGATTGTGCCAGCGGTTCCCATGTTGTGATTTGACAGCAGCTTAGCGCACATGGCACGGTTCCCGTGTTGTGATTTGACAGCAGCTTAGCGCACGTAACTTGCATGGAAAGGTCACGCCTCTTAACGGGAGATATATGCGCTTAATGATCTCTACAGCATCCCTGGGAAAGCCAAACAAAGGTGATTTGACTCCGGGATGAAAATAACAGCATCTCGACGACATGGCGACAAACACATTCGCACCACTTCCTTTTCTCCACGCGACCGTCCTCTTCTCCACGTGGGACAGCAACAAGATCACGCTCCCTTTTTCTTGTATTCTTGTGGCCGGAGGTTAGTCTGTTCTACTGTTCTACTGACGTAATTAATGAAGGAAGTACCAGGATGTAGTCCAAACCGGCCGTTCGCTGTAGGCTTTGAAAGGGAACTTCTGTTAAATAAAATATCTCGCTTGGCATTGAACTTTGAGCTTTATAATTGTACAGGTATTATTTATGCTCTAACAGCAACATTACACACTAACTAAAGTTTGAACAGTGGGATCACGAAGAACGGGACCTTTAAGAACTCTCTGGCCAAATATATTTTCATTAGTTCAATTATGGACTTCTGTACAGCCATATTATGTATAAAAAAATAAAAAAAAAATAAAAAAAAACTTTTGTAGAACTTTTGGCTAGTAAATGGAATCAGAAGGGAAGATAATGAGTGTTTATGTAGGTTAAAAAAAAAAAACATGTTCAGTAGGTCAAATAAGGCCTTCTGTAAAGCCATAACGTAAAAAAAAAATATATATATATATAAAAAACTCTGTGGAACTTTTGGCTTGTAATTGGAATCAGAAGGAATGTAAATGAGTATGTATAGTAAGTTATTGTTTAAGGACTCTTGGGCCAAAAACATGTTCAGTAGGTCAAATATGGACTTATGTAAAGCCATAACATAAAAAAAAAATGTAAAAACCTTTGTGGAACTTTTGGCTTGTAATTGGAATCAGAAGGAATGTAAATGAGTATGTATAGTAAGTTATTGTTTAAGGACTCTTGGGCCAAAAACGTGTTCAGTAGGTCTAATATGGACTTCTGTACAGCCATAACATTTATAAAACAAATTTATTTAAAAAAATGTTAATTTTTTGTGGAACTTTTGGCTAGTAATTAGAATCAGAAGGAATGTCAAGGAGTATCTATAGTAAGTTAATGTTTAAGAACTCTTGGGCCAAAAATATTTTCAGTAGGTCAAATATGGACAAAAAAATATGTAAAAACTGCTGAGGAACTTTTGGCTTGTACTTGGAATCAGAAGGGAAGATAATGAGTGTTTATAGTAGGTTAGTGTTTAAGGACTCTTGGACCAAAAATATGTTCAGTCTGTCAATTATGGACTTCTGTACAAGCCATATTATGTATAAAACAATAAAACAAAATAAAAAAACTTTTGTGGAACTTTTGGCTAGTAATTGGAATCAGAAGGAATGTCAAGGAGTATAGTAAGTTAATGTTTAAGTACTCTTGGGCCAAAACATGTTCAGTAGGTCAAATATGGCCTTCTGTAAAGCCATAATATAACGAAAAAAAGATATGTAAAAACTGTTGAGGAACTTTTGGCTTGTAATTGGAATCAGAAGGGAAGATAATGAGTGTTTATAGTACGTTAGTGTTTAAGGACTCTTGGGCCAAAAATATGTTCAGTCTGTCAAATATGGACTTCTGTACAGCCATAACATGTATAAAACAATAATAAAAAATAAAAAAACTTTTGTGGAACTTTTAGCTAGTAATTCGAATCAGAAGGGAAGATGAGTGTTTAAAGTAGCTTAGTGTTTAAGGACTCTTGGGCCAAATATATGTTCAGTCTGTCAAATATGGACTTCTGTACAGCCATAACATGTATAAAAAAAAAAAAATGTAAAAACCTTTGTGGAACTTTTGGCTTGTAATTGGAATCAGAAGGAATGTCAATGAGTATGTATAGTAAGTTATTGTTTAAGGACTCTTGGGCCAAAAACGTGTTCAGTAGGTCTAATATGGACTTCTGTACAGCCATAACATTTATAAAACAAATTTATTTAAAAAAAAATGTTAATTTTTTGTGGAACTTTTGGCTAGTAATTAGAATCAGAAGGAATGTCAAGGAGTATCTATAGTAAGTTCATGTTTAAGAACTCTTGGGCCAAAAATATGTTCAGTAGGTCAAATATGGACTTCTGTACAGCCATAATATAAAGAAAAAGATATGTAAAAACTGTTGAGGAACTTTTGGCTTGTAATTAGAATCAGAAGGGAAGATAATGAGTTTATATAGTAGGTTAGTGTTTAAGGACTCTTGGACCAAAAATATGTTCAGTCTGTCAAATATGGACTTCTGTACAGCCATATTATGTATAAAACAATAAAACAAAATAAAAAAAACTTTCGTGGAACTTTTGGCTAGTAATTGGAATAAGAAGGGAAGATATTGAGTGTTTTTAGTAGGTGGACTCTTGGGCCAAAAATATGTTCAGTCTGTCAAATATGGACTTCTGTACAACCATAACATGTATAAAACAATTAAAAAACTTTTTTTTTAAATGTGTGGAATTTTAGCTAGTAATTGGAATCAGAAGGGAAGATAATTAGTGTTAATAGTAGGTGAGTGTTTAAGTACTCTTAAACACTAAAAAAAAATTCAGTAGGTCAAATATGGAGTTCTGTACAAGCCATATTATGTATAAAACAATAAAAAAAAAAAAAAAAAATTTTGTGGAACTTTTAGCTAGTAATTGGAATCAGAAGGGAAGATAATGACTGTTTATAGTAGGTTAGTGTTTAAGGACTCTTGGACCAAAAATATGTTCAGTCTGTCAAATATGGACTTCTGTACAGCCATATTATGTATAAAACAATAAAACAAAATAAAGAAAACTTTCGTGGAACTTTTGGCTAGTAATTGGAATAAGAAGGGAAGATAATGAGTGTTTATAGTAGGTGGAATCTTGGGCCAAAAATATGTTCAGTCTGCCAAATATGGACTTCTGTACAGCCAAAATATTAAAAAAAAGATATGTAAAAACTGTTGAGGAACTTTTGGCTTGTAATTGGAATCAGAAGGGAAGATAATGAGTGTTTATAGTAGGTTAGTATTTAAGGACTCTTGGGCCAAAAAAAGGTTCAGTAGGTCAAATATGGAGATCTGTACAAGACATATTATGTATAAAACAATAAAACAAAATAAAAAAAACTTTTGTGGAACTTTTGGCTAGTAATTGGAATTAGAAGGGATGATATTGAGTGTGTATAGTAAGTTAGTGTTTAAGGACTCTTGGGCCAGAAACATGTTCAGTGGGTCAAATATGGACTTTTGTAAAACCATAATATAAAAAAAAAATATATGTAAAAACTGTTGAGGAACTTTTGGCTTGTAATTGGAATGAGAAGGGAAGATAATGAGTGTTTATAGTAGGTTAGTGTTTAAGGACTCTTGGACCAAAAATATGTTCAGTCTGTCAAATATGGACTTCTCTACAGCCATAACATGTATAAAACAATAAAAAAAATAAAAAAATAAAACCTTTTGTGGAACTTTTGGCAAGTAATCGGAATCAGAACGGAAGATAATGAGTGTTTATAGTAGGTTAGTGTTTAAGGACTCTTGGACCAAAAATATGTTCAGTCTGTCAAATATGGACTTCTGTACAGCCATAACATTTATAAAATGTTAGAAACCAGAAAGATGTTCAATAGTTCATAATATACCGTATTTCCTCAAATAAAAGCATTTAGTAAATTAAACGCCTGGGCCTCTGATAGTGTCCGGCGGCGTGGCCAGCACGAACAAATAAAGGCCGGTCTCAAATTAAGGCCGGGGGGAAATGATTTCCTTTCATTTCATGTGCATTCAAGTTCAGCATAATGTACAGTAGGGTATAAAGAAATGAAACAAAATAAAAAAGATTTGGGGAACTTTTGGCTGGTAATTGGAATCAGAAGGGACAGCCATAATATTAGAAGTGAAGATAATGAGTGTTTATAATAGCTTAGTGTTTAAGGACTCTTGGGTCAAAAATATGTTCAGTCTGTCAAATACGGACTTCTGTACAACCATAACATGTATAAAACAATAAAAAAAAAAAATTCAAAAAAATGTGTGGAACTAGTAATTGGAATCAGAAGGGAAGATAATGAGTGTTAATAGTAGGTTAGTGTTTAAGTACTCTTAAACACTAAAAAAATGTTCAGTAGGTCAAATATGGAGTTCTGTACAAGCCATATTATGTATAAAACAATAAAACAAAATAAAAAAAACTTTTGTGGAACTTTTGGCTAGTAATTGGAATCAGAAGGGATGATAATGAGTGTGTATATAAAGTTAGTGTTTAAGGACTCTTGGGCCAAAAATATGTTCAGTCTGTCAAATATGGACTTCTGTACAAGCCATATTATGTATAAAACAATATAACAAAATAAAAAAAACTTTTGTGGAACTTTTAGCTAGTAATTGGAATCAGAAGGGAAGATAATGAGTGTTTATAGTAGGTTAGTGTTTAAGGACTCTTGGGCCAAAAACGTGTTCAGTAGGTCAAATATGGACTTCTGTACACCCATAACATGTATAAAACAAATAAAAAAAAAATTAAAAAAATGTTGACCTTTTGTGGAACTTTTTGCTAGTAATGGCAATCAGAAGAGAAGTCAATGAGCATATGTAGTAAATTAGTGTTTAAATACTCTTGGGCCAAAAACATGTTCAGTAGGTCAAATATGGACTTCTGTACAGCCATAACATTTATAAAAAAATTTTATTAAAAATAAAATGTTAATTTTTTGTGGAACTTTTGGCTAGTAATTGGAATCAGAAGGAATGCCAAGGAGTATATATAGTAAGTTAATGTTTAAGAACTCTTGGGCTAAAAATATGTTCAGTAGGTAAAATATGGACTTCTGTACAGCCATAATATAAAGAAAAAGATATGTAAAAACTGTTGAGGAACTTTTGGCTTGTTATTGGAATCAGAAGGGAAGATAATGAGTGTTTACAGTAGGTTAGTGTTTAAGGACTCTTGGACCAATAATATATTCATATATTCATATATTCTATCAAATATGGACTTCTGTACAAGACATATTATGTATAAAACAATAAAACAAAATAAAAAAACTTTTGTGGAACTTTTGGCTAGTAATTGGAATCAGAAGGGATGATATTGAGTGTGTATAGTAAGTTTGTGTTTAAGGACTCTTGGGCCAGAAACATGTTCAGTATGTCAAATATGGACTTTTGTAAAACAATAATATGAAAAAAAAACTGTTGAGGAACTTTTGGCTTGTAATTGGAATCAGAAGGGAAGATAATGAGTGTGCATAGTAAGTTAGTGTTTAAGGACTCTTGGGCCAGAAACATGTTCAGTATGTCAAATATGGACTTTTGTAAAACAATAATATAAAAAAAAAAAACTGTTGAGGAACTTTTGGCTTGTAATTGGAATCAGAAGGGAAGATAATGAGTGTTTATAGTAGGTTAGTGTTTAAGGACTCTTGGACCAAAAATATGTTCAGTCTGTCAAATATGGACTTCTGTACAACCATAACATGTATAAAACAATAAAAAAAATTTTTTTCAAAAAAATGTGTGGAACTTTTAGCTAGTAATTGGAATCAGAAGGAATGTCAAGGAGTATCTATAGTGAGTTAATGTTTAAGAGCTCTTGGGCCAAAAATATGTTCAGTAGGTCAAATATGGACTTCTGTACAGCCATAACATGTATAAAACAAAAACATGTTTTTTTTTTGTTTTTTTTTACCTTTTGTGGAACGTTTTGCTAGTAATGGCAAACAGAAGAGAAGTCAATGAGCATATGAAGTAAATTAGTGTTTAAGTACTCTTGGGCCAAAAACATGTTCAGTAGGTCAAATATGGACTTCTGTACAGCCATAATATAAAAAAAAGATATGTAAAAACCTTTGTGGAACTTTTGGCTTGTAATTGGAATCAGAAGGGAAGATAATGAGTGTTTATAGTAGGTTAGTGTTTAAGTACTCTTGGGCCAAAAACATGTTCAGTAGGTCAAATATGGACTTCTGTACAGCCATAACATTTATAAAACAAATTAATTAAAAATAAAATGTTAATTTTTTGTGGAACTTTTGGCTAGTAATTGGAATCAGAAGGAATGATATTGAGTGTGTATAGTAAGTTTGTGTTTAAGTACTCTTGGGCCAGAAACATGTTCAGTATGTCAAATATGGACTTTTGTAAAACAATAATATGAAAAAAAAACTGTTGAGGAACTTTTGGCTTGTAATTGGAATCAGAAGGGAAGATAATGAGTGTGCATAGTAAGTTAGTGTTTAAGGACTCTTGGGCCAGAAACATGTTCAGTATGTCAAATATGGACTTTTGTAAAACAATAATATAAAAAAAAAACTGTTGAGGAACTTTTGGCTTGTAATTGGAATCAGAAGGGAAGATAATGAGTGTTTATAGTAGGTTAGTGTTTAAGGACTCTTGGACCAAAAATATGTTCAGTCTGTCAAATATGGACTTCTGTACAACCATAACATGTATAAAACAATAAAAAAAAATTTTTTCAAAAAAATGTGTGAAACTTTTAGCTAGTAATTGGAATCAGAAGGAATGTCAAGGAGTATCTATAGTGAGTTAATGTTTAAGAGCTCTTGGGCCAAAAATATGTTCAGTAGGTCAAATATGGACTTCTGTACAGCCATAACATGTATAAAACAAAAACATGTTTTTTTTTTGTTTTTTTTTACCTTTTGTGGAACGTTTTGCTAGTAATGGCAAACAGAAGAGAAGTCAATGAGCATATGAAGTAAATTAGTGTTTAAGTACTCTTGGGCCAAAAACATGTTCAGTAGGTCAAATATGGACTTCTGTACAGCCATAATATAAAAAAAAGATATGTAAAAACCTTTGTGGAACTTTTGGCTTGTAATTGGAATCAGAAGGGAAGATAATGAGTGTTTATAGTAGGTTAGTGTTTAAGTACTCTTGGGCCAAAAACATGTTCAGTAGGTCAAATATGGACTTCTGTACACCCATAACATTTATAAAACAAATTAATTAAAAATAAAATGTTAATTTTTTGTGGAACTTTTGGCTAGTAATTGGAATCAGAAGGAATGTCAAGGAGTATCTATAGTAAGTTAATGTTTAAGAACTCTTGGGCCAAAAATATGTTCAGTAGGTCAAATATGGACTTCTGTACAGCCATAACATGTATAAAACAAAAACATGTTTTTTGTTTTTTTTGACCTTTTGTGGAAATTTTTGCTAGTAATGGCAAACAGAAGAGAAGTCAATGAGCATATGAAGTAAATTAGTGTTTAAGTACTCTTGGGCCAAAAACATGTTCAGTAGGTCAAATATGGACTTCTGTACAGCCATAATATAAAAAAAAAAGATATGTAAAAACCTTTGTGGAACTTTTGGCTTGTAATTGGAATTAGAAGGGAAGATAATGAGTGTTTATAATAGCTTAGTGTTTAAGGACTCTTGGGTCAAAAATATGTTCAGTCTGTCAAATATGGACTTCTGTACAACCATAACATGTATAAAACAATACAAAAATTAAAATAAAAAAAATGTGTGGAACTTTTAGCTAGTAATTGGAATCAGAAGGGAAGATAATGAGTGTTAATAGTAGGTTAGTGTTTAAGTACTCTTAAACACTAAAAAAATGTTCAGTAGGTCAAATATGGAGTTCTGTACAAGCCATATTATGTATAAAACAATAAAACAAAATAAAAAAAACTTTTGTGGAACTTTTGGCAAGTAATTGGAATCAGAAGGGATGATAATGAGTGTGTATAGCAAGTTAGTGTTTAAGGACTCTTGGGCCAAAAATATGTTCAGTCTGTCAAATATGGACTTCTGTACAAGCCATATTATGTATAAAACAATATAACAAAATAAAAAAAACTTTTGTGGAACTTTTAGCTAGTAATTGGAATCAGAAGGGAAGATAATGAGTGTTTATTGTAGGTTAGTGTTTAAGGACTCTTGGGCCAAAAACATGTTCAGTAGGTCAAATATGGACTTCTGTACAGCCATAACATTTATAAAACAAATTTATTAAAAATAAAATGTTAATTTTTTGTGGAACTTTTGGCTAGTAATTGGAATCAGAAGGAATGCCAAGGAGTATATAATGTAAGTTAATGTTTAAGAACTCTTGGGCTAAAAATATGTTCAGTAGGTAAAATATGGACTTCTGTACAGCCATAATATAAAGAAAAAGATATGTAAAAACTGTTGAGGAACTTTTGGCTTGTAATTGGAATCAGAAGGGAAGATAATGAGTGTTTACAGTAGGTTAGTGTTTAAGGACTCTTGGACCAATAATATATTCATATATTCATATATTCTGTCAAATATGGACTTCTGTACAAGCCAAATTATGTATAAAACAATAAAACAAAATAAAAAAACTTTTGTGGAACTTTTGGCTAGTAATTGGAATCAGAAGGGAAGATAATGAGTGTTTATAGTAGGTTAGTGTTTAAGGACTCTTGGACCAAAAATATGTTCAGTCTGTCAAATATGGACTTCTCTACAGCCATAACATGTATAAAACAATAAAACAAAATAAAAAAAACTTTCGTGGAACTTTTGGCTAGTAATTGGAATAAGAAGGGAAGATAATGAGTGTTTATAGTAGGTGGACTCTTGGGCCAGAAATGTGTTCAGTCTGTCAAATATGGACTTCTGTACAGCCATAATATATATTAAAAAAAAGATATGTAAAAACTGTTGAGGAACTTTTGGCTTGTAATTGGAATCAGAAGGGAAGATAATGAGTGTTTATAGTAGGTTAGTATTTAAGGACTCTTGGGCCAAAAAATTTTTCAGTAGGTCAAATATGGAGTTCTGTACAAGACATATTATGTATAAAACAATAAAACAAAATAAAAAAACTTTTGTGGAACTTTTGGCTAGTAATTGGAATCAGAAGGGATTATATTGAGTGTGTATAGTAAGTTAGTGTTTAAGGACTCTTGGGCCAGAAACATGTTCAGTAGGTCAAATATGGACTTTTGTAAAACCATAATATAAAAAAAAAAAGATATGTAAATAAAATTAAAAAAAATATATGTAAAAACCTTTGTCGAACTTTTGGCTTGTAATTGGAATCAGAAGGGAAGATAATGAGTTTTTATAGTAGGTTAGTGTTTAAGTACTCTTGGGCTAAAATATGTTCAGTAGGTCAAATATGGACTTCTGTACAGCCATAACCTTTGTGGAACTTTTGGCTTGTAATTGGAATCAGAAGGGAAGATAATGAGTGTTTATAGTAGGTTAGTGTTTAAGTACTCTTGGGCCAAAAACATGTTCAGTAGGTCAAATATGGACTTCTGTACAGCCATAACATTTATAAAACAAATTTATTAAAAATAAAATATAAATTTTTTTGTGGAACTTTTGGCTAGTAATTGGAATCAGAAGGAATGTCAAGGAGTATCTATAGTAAGTTAATGTTTAAGAACTCTTGGGCCAAAAATATGTTCAGTAGGTCAAATATGGACTTCTGTACAGCCATAACACGTATAAAACAAAAACATGTTTTTTTTTTTTTTTTGACCTTTTGTGGAAATTTTTGCTAGTAATGGCAAACAGAAGAAAAGTCAATGAGCATATGAAGTAAATTAGTGTTTAAGTACTCTTGGGCCAAAAACATGTTCAGTAGGTCAAATATGGACTTCTGTACAGACATAATATAAAAAAAAAAGATATGTAAAAACCTTTGTGGAACTTTTGGCTTGTAATTGGAATTAGAAGGGAAGATAATGAGTGTTTAAATAGCTTAGTGTTTAAGGACTCTTGGGTCAAAAATATGTTCAGTCTGTCAAATATGGACTTCTGTACAACCATAACATGTATAAAACAATAAAAAAAATTTTTTTTAAAATGTGTGGAACTTTTAGCTAGTAATTGGAATCAGAAGGGAAGATAATGAGTGTTAATAGTAGGTTAGTGTTTAAGTACTCTTAAACACTAAAAAAATGTTCAGTAGGTCAAATATGGAGTTCTGTACAAGCCATATTATGTATAAAACAATAAAACAAAATAAAAAAAACTTTTGTGGAACTTTTGACTAGTAATTGGAATCAGAAGGGATGATAATGAGTGTGTATAGTAAGTTAATGTTTAAGGACTCTTGGGCCAAAAATATGTTCAGTCTGTCAAATATGGACTTCTGTACAAGCCATATTATGTATAAAACAATATAACAAAATAAAAAAAACTTTTGTGGAATTTTTAGCTAGTAATTGGAATCAGAAGGGAAGATAATGAGTGTTTATTGTAGGTTAGTGTTTAAGGACTCTTGGGCCAAAAACGTGTTCAGTAGGTCAAATATGGACTTCTGTACAGCCATAACATGTATAAAACAAATAATAAAAAAAAAAAATGTTGACCTTTTGTGGAACTTTTCGCTAGTAATAATGGCAATCAGAAGAGAAGTCAATGAGCATATGTAGTAAATTAGTGTTTAAATACTCTTGGGCCAAAAACATGTTCAGTAGGTCAAATATGGACTTCTGTACAGCCATAACATTTATAAAACAAATTTATTAAAAATAAAATGTAAATTTTTTGTGGAACTTTTGGCTAGTAATTGGAATCAGAAGGAATGCCAAGGAGTATATATAGTAAGTTAATGTTTAAGAACTCTTGAGCTAAAAATATGTTCAGTAGGTAAAATATGGACTTCTGTACAGCCATAATATAAAGAAAAAGATATGTAAAAACTGTTGAGGAACTTTTGGCTTGTAATTGGAATCAGAAGGGAAGATAATGAGTGTTTACAGTAGGTTAGTGTTTAAGGACTCTTGTACCAATAATATATTCATATATTCTGTCAAATATGGACTTCTGTACAAGCCAAATTATGTATAAAACAATAAAACAAAATAAAAAAACTTTTGTGGAACTTTTGGCTAGTAATTGGAATCAGAAGGGAAGATAATGAGTGTTTATAGTAGGTTAGTGTTTAAGGACTCTTGGGCCAAAAATATGTTCAGTCTGTCAAATATGGACTTCTGTACAAGCCATATTATGTATAAAACAATCAAACAAAATAAAAAACTTTTGTGGAACTTTTGGCTAGTAATTGGAATCAGAAGGGATGATAATGAGTGTGTATAGTAAGTTAGTGTTTAAGGACTCTTGGGCCAAAAATATGTTCCCTTTCGTTCAGTCACTACGACGTATGTTAGTGACTAACGAATGGGGGTTTCGCTTAGAAGCCAATTATCTCCGAGAATTCAACAGCGCCCAATGGCAGTGCCAATGCCATGGGCATGCGGAATTTGCATGCGTAACTCCGCCCCACCTCGTGGGTATATAAGGAAGTACGCTGGCAACATCGTATTATGTTTCTGCTTTGGAGCCAAGAGTATCTCTTCACTCCTTCAAGCCTGATCTGAGTCTTCGACAAGCCTTCGAGACGAGCAGCTTTCCAGAGACGTTGGTGTTACGGCGCGTTCCAGTGATCATCATACTGCCTGCCTGCTGATCTGCGCAGTGGTCCGTATGACAGCTGGTGTGTGGTCCCTGGGCTCTTCGGCGTACTCTGCGAAGCTTCATCTCATAAAAGAGCTTACACGTGACGCGTCCTTTTCAGGATGTCTCGTCCGTGTACTTCTGGGTGTGGCCGGTTGCTATCTTCTTTCGATGGGCACAAACACTGTCTGGTATGTTTGGGCTTTCAGCATGCCCAGGCAGCATTTGTGGATGAGTCATGTTCCCACTGCGGGAATATGACCATCGCGGTGTTGCGGTCAAGACTCCATGACCTTCGTAATGAAGTGAGAGTCCCCTCTACCACACCCCGATCTACTGAGTCCCAGAGGCCCAGTACTTCGGCTGGTGGTCAGGGTGACCTGACGGTTACGGTGTGGAACAAAGCCCCGACGCTCATGCCTCGGGCCACACCCCCGTCTTGCACACTGCAACCCGCGAGTGTTCAGACGCAGATCGCGGGGCCTGCTTCGGCCCCCCCGCGCATCTCGTTTGGCGCTCCGGAGGAGGATGCGATGTCGGTCATCGCATCACAAGGTGGGCTCGAGTCCTCTGAGGATGATGACTCGGCTGTGCTGCCGCCTTCGGGCGTTCCAGCATTGCCCGAGTCGGACCCAGAGCTGACAGCCATGTTGTCTCGGGCAGCCGCGAGCTTAGGGATAGAGTGGAACCCTCCGCCCTGTCCCATACGCTCCAGGCTCGATGATTGGTTTTTGGGAGCGCGCGCTGACAACCGTCAGTCCCCGCCCCCAATACCTTTCTTTCCTGAGCTTCATGAGGAACTCGCGCGGTCCTGGAAGTCCCCGTTGTCTTCCCGTGACCGTTCGGCGACTTCCTCCGCCTTCTCTGCCCTCGATGGAGCGGCGGCCAAAGGGTACACTGGGGCCCCCCCAGTTGAACGTTCTGTTGCGATGCAACTGTGTCCTCAGAGCGCTTCAACTTGGCGCGGCGATCCAAAGCACCCCTCCAAAGCCTGTCGATTCACATCAACCTTGGTGGCGAAATCGCACAGAGCCGCGGGGCAGGCTGCCGCTTCTTTGCATGCCATGGCGATCCTCCAGGTCTACCAGGCCAGGATCCTCAAGGACATGCACGAGGGTGGAGTTGATCCGGGGCTCTTAAATGAGCTGCGTGCCGCCACCGACCTCGCTCTCCGGGCGACGAAGGTGACCGCACGCTCCCTGGGTCAAGTGATGTCCACAAACGTGGTCCAGGAGCGTCACCTATGGCTGAACCTGGCTGATATGCGGGACACCGAGCGAACCCGGTTCCTCGATGCCCCCATATCCCAGGCCGGCCTCTTCGGCGGGGCGGTTGAGGACTTTGCCCAACAGTTCTCAATCGCCCAGAAGCAGACTGAGGCTATAAAACACGTACTGCCCCGGCGGCCAGCTGCTGCCTCCACCCAGCCGCCGGCACAGTCGCCTCAGTCTGCTCCACGCCGAGGACGCCCTCCTAAGGCTCCCGCCCCTGCCGCCCGGCCCAAGCAGCAGCCTTCACCCGGGCCGGGTGGCAGAGGTCCCCGAAGGAAGGCGTCACAATCCGCTCAGCCCGCCCCGCGCCCCGCTAAACGCCAGACCAAGCGGCGCTCCTGAGACGGATGGCTCAGGGATGGAGTATTCTTTCCAGGAGATGGTAGCAGGACCACTCCTTCCCCCGGTGGAGGGCCGGGGGAGAATCCTTTGTTTAGCTGCTGGCCCACGGGTCAGCAGCACCCTAATTCGGTCAAAGAAAGAATTAACACTCCCATCCCTGAGCCCACAGAGTCCGGTGATGACAGTGCGCGCCACCCACGGGTCCCGCCACTCGCATCCCACTCTGTCGCCAGCCTCCTGGCAGAGCAGACCCCAGTGGAACGTGCGTCCTTCCCTGGTCTCCTCTGTCAGGACGCAGCAGTCAACCGTGCCCCCGCACCGGGACGCCCCTCAGCCTCCCATGTCCGGGCCGGTGACGCTGCATCGCTGCAAGCCCACACCGGGTACGTCTGTGCTCCGAATGACCCCGCTGGCGCAGTTTCTGGGAGTCTGGCTTCAGCTTCCAGGGCTGTCCCGCTGGGTCGCGCGGACCATCAGGCGCGGCTACGCGATTCAGTTCGCGCAGGTTCCTCCCTGCTTCCGGGGAGTCCGTTCCACTATGATCGGGGCCAATGCCCCCGTCATGCGAGCGGAGATTGCCACCCTACTGGCGAAGGGTGCAATCGAACCTGTCCCTCCAGCCGAGATGAACTCCGGGTTTTACAGCCCGTACTTCATTGTACCCAAAAAGACCGGTGGGCTACGGCCAATCCTGGACCTGCGCGTCTTGAACCGTTACCTTCACCGGTTTCCGTTCAAGATGTTGACAGCGAAACGCCTTTTCGAATGCGTTCGTCCAGACGATTGGTTTGCAGCGATCGACCTGAAGGACGCCTACTTCCATGTCTCCATTCTACCTCGACACAGACCGTTCCTACGGTTTGCTTTCGAGGGGCGGGCATATCAGTACGCGGTTCTACCATTCGGGCTATCTCTGTCCCCTCGCGTCTTTACGAAGATTGCCGAGGCAGCCCTTGCGCCCCTTCGGCAGCACGGGGTTCGCATCCTGAATTACCTCGACGACTGGCTCATACTGGGTCACTCTCGAGAGCAGGTTTGCGGACACAGAGATTTGGTGCTCCATCACCTAGCCCGTCTGGGCCTTCGGGTCAACTGGGAGAAGAGCAAACTTTGCCCCGCGCAGAGGATCTCTTTTCTCGGTATGGATATTGACTCGGTCGCCATGTGCGCGCAGCTTTCGAGCGAGCGCGCGCAGTCTCTGCTGACTTCCCTTCGTCAGATCGAGGGCAAGAATGCGGTTCCACTGAAACTATTTCAGAGGCTCCTGGGGCATATGGCATCTGCAGCCGCTCGGATTGCTACATATGAGACTGCTTCAGCACTGGCTACGTGATCGAGTCCCGAGATGGGCATGGCGGTCTGGCACGCTCCGGGTACAAGTGACTCGGGCCTGCTTACAGACTCTCACCCCGTGGTCGAACTTCAGTTTTCTACGGACCGGAGTGTCCTTAGAACGAGTTTCCAGGCATGTTGTTGTATCAACAGATGCGTCATCCACGGGCTGGGGTGCCATGTGCAATGGACAAGCAGCCGCGGGCTCCTGGACAGGACCCCAGCGCCTTCTGCATGTCAATTGCCTCGAGTTACTGGCAGTACGGTTCGCCCTGCACCGCTTCCGAGCGTTGCTGAGGGGTCAACATGTACTAGTCAGGACAGACAACACGGCCGTAGTAGCGTACATCAACCACCAGGGCGGTCTACGCTCCCGCCGTATGTCTCAACTCGCCCGCCATCTCATTTTGTGGAGTCAGAAACGCCTGAGGTCCCTTCGTGCTGTCCACATCCCAGGATACCTGAACCGTGCAGCCGACGAGCTCTCACGGATTCAGCCTCTCCCCGGAGAGTGGAGACTCCACCCCCAGACGGTCCAGCTGATATGGGAACGGTTCAGCGACGCACAGGTAGATCTGTTTGCCTCCCAGGACTCTTCCCATTGCTCCCTGTATTATTCCCTGACCGAGGGCACCCTCGGCACGGATGCACTGGCGCACAGCTGGCCGCCCGGGCTACGCAAGTATGCGTTTCCCCCAGTGAGCCTCCATGCACGGGTACTGTGCAAGATCAGGGAGGACAAGGAGCAGGTCATGTTGGTCGCCCCGTATTGGCACGGCCAGACCTGGTTCTCAGAACTTCTACTCCTTGCGACAGCCCCTCCCTGGCCTATTCCTCTGAGACCGGACCTCCTCACTCAGAGACGGGGCACCTTTTGGCACCCGCGTCCGGCGTTCTGGAAGCTCCACGTGTGGCTTCTGGACGGGACGTGGCAGGTTTGAGTAGTCTTCCACCTGCGGTGGTCGCTACCATCACTTCCGCTAGAGCTGAGTCCACGCGACGTCTCTATGCGTTGAAGTGGAACCTCTTCGTCACATGGTGTTCTTCCCGCCAAGAAGACCCCTGGAAATGCCCGATCGGGTCCGTGCTATCGTTTCTCCAGGAGGGGGTGGAACGAAGGCTGTCTCCTTCCACCCTTAAAGTGTACGTGGCCGCAATATCTGCCTACCACGATCTCCTGGGAGACAAAAAGGTAAGTCAGCATGACCTGATCATCAGGTTCCTGAGGGGGGCGAGGAGACTGAATCCTCCTCGCTCTCCTCTCGTACCCTCTTGGGACCTCTCAGTAGTCTTAAGTGCTCTGCAGAGGCCTCCCTTTGAGCCTTTGCGGTCAGCCGAGATTAAATTCTTGTCTATGAAGACGGCTCTGCTGACCGCATTGGCCTCGCTTAAGAGGGTCGGGGACCTGCAAGCATTTTCGGTTGACGAAGCGTGCCTTGAGTTCCGGCCGGCTAACTCTCACGTGATCCTGAGACCCCGACACCCAACACATTCGCCAGATTCTACAATCTCCGAGTGGAGCCAGTGTCCGACTATGTACTCGCCCCTACGGGTGGCCGGTAATGGGCCAGGCTCAGGTGTCTTCGCTTGCTCGCCATTCCACTCCAAGGACTGGATACGAGCAATATTTTCCTCAGGTGAGCTCCCCGAGAGCCCTGAGCTCCTCCAGCACTGCTTACCCCAACATCAGTTCAGTCTGCCCTTTCGAGCCCAGACCCTCATGTCCGGCCAGGTGCTCCGTGTGCATGGTTCCCCTCCGGCGACCCCCACACGAGTATTCCCACCATAAGCCTCCTCAGCGAGCAGGTGTCTTTCCCTCGGCAAGTCCCTGCCACCCCTAGGGTTAAAAATCCACCTTCGGCTGGTACCCTAGAGATCTTCCATATGCAGCCCTTAGCGGGTCATATGTGTATTCTTAAGTCCTCCCTACGGGCAGGCATCTTGGCATTCCCTCACTGGGATATGCTTCCCAGTGTACCTTGGTATTCCTGTGATAAGTGGGAGTCCTTCGTCCGTACTAGTCTTACGACAGGGTACTCACACTTACGCAGGGCACTGGATGACAGCTGAGTGGCGTTGTTGTATTGGAACCCCCATTCGTTAGTCACTAACGTACGTTGTAGTGACTGAACGAAAGGGAACGTCTCGGTTACGTATGTAACCCTCGTTCCCTGAGGAGGGAACGGAGACGTACGTTTCCTTTGCCACGTCAGCTGTGCTGCCTGGAACGCGGAGTTCAGTCTTGGCTCCTGCAGCAGTAACATAATGCGATGTTGCCAGCGTACTTCCTTATATACCCACGAGGTGGGGCGGAGTTACGCATGCAAATTCCGCATGCCCATGGCATTGGCACTGCCATTGGGCGCTGTTGAATTCTCTGAGATAATTGGCTTCTGAGCGAAACTCCCATTCGTTAGTCACTAACGTATGTCTCCGTTCCCTCCTCAGGGAACGAGGGTTACATACGTAACCGAGACGTTCAGTCTGTCAAATATGGACTTCTCTACAGCCATAACATGTATAAAACAATAAAACAAAATAAAAAAAACTTTCGTGGAACTTTTGGCTAGTAATTGGAATAAGAAGGGAAGATAATGAGTGTTTATAGTAGGTGGACTCTTGGGCCAAAAATATGTTCAGTCTGTCAAATATGGACTTCTTTACAGCCATAATATATATAAAAAAAAAGATATGTAAAAACTGTTGAGGAACTTTTGGCTTGTAATTGGAATCAGAAGGGAAGATAATGAGTGTTTATAGTAGGTTAGTATTTAAGGACTCTTGGGCCAAAAAAATTTTCAGTAGGTCAAATATGGAGTTCTGTACAAGACATATTATGTATAAAACAATAAAACAAAATAAAAAAACTTTTGTGGAACTTTTGGCTAGTAATTGGAATCAGAAGGGATGATAATGAGTGTGTATAGTAAGTTAGTGTTTAAGGACTCTTGGGCCAGAAACATGTTCAGTAGGTCAAATATGGACTTCTGTACAACCATAATATAAAAAAAAGATATGTAAAAACTGTTGAGGAACTTTTGGCTTGTAATTGGAATCAGAAGGGAAGATAATGAGTGTTTATAGTAGGTTAGTGTTTAAGGACTCTTGGACCAAAATTATGTTCAGTCTGTCAAATATGGACTTCTGTACAGCCATATTATGTATAAAACAATAAAACAAAATAAAAAAAACTTTCGTGGAACTTTTGGCTAGTAATTGGAATAAGAAGGGATGATAATGAGTGTTTATAGTAGGTGGACTCTTGGGCCAAAAATATGTTCAGTCTGTCAAATATGGACTTCTGTACAGCCATAATATAATAAAAAAAGATATGTAAAAACTGTTGAGGAACTTTTGGCTTGTAATTGGAATCAGAAGGGAAGATAATGAGTCTTTATAGTAGGTTAGTATTTAAGGACTCTTGGGCCAAAAAATGTTCAGTAGGTCAAATATGGAGTTCTGTACAAGACATATTATGTATAAAACAATAAAACAAAATAAAAAAAAACTTTTGTGGAACTATTGGCTAGTAATTGGAATCAGAAGGGATGATAATGAGTGTGTATAGTAAGTTAGTGTTTAAGGACTCTTGGGCCAGAAACATGTTCAGTAGGTCAAATATGGACTTCTGTACAACCATAATATAAAAAAAAGATATGTAAAAACTGTTGTGGAACTTTTGGCTAGTATTTGGAATCAGAAGGGATGATAATGAGTGTGTATAGTAAGTTAGTGTTTAAGGACTCTTGGGCCAAAAATATGTTCAGTCTGTCAAATATGGACTTCTGTACAGCCATAACATGTATAAAAAAAATAATAAAAAAAAAAGACCTTTTGTGGAACTTTTTGCTAGTAATGGCAATCAGAAGAGAAGTCAATGAGCATATGTAGTAAATTAGTGTTTAAATATTATTGGGCCAAAAACATGTTCAGTAGGTCAAATATGGACTTCTGTACAGCCATAACATGTATAAAACAATAAAAAAATAAAATAAAAAAAAAAACCTTTTGTGGAACTTTTGGCTAGTAATTGGAATCAGAAGGGATGATAATGAGTGTGTATAGTAAGTTAGTGTTTAAGGACTCTTGGTCCAAAAATATGTTCAGTCTGTCAAATATGGACTTCTGTACAAGCCATACTATGTATAAAACAATATAACAAAATAAAAAAAAACTTTTTTGGAACTTTTAGCTAGTAATTGGAATCAGAAGGAATGCCAAGGAGTATATATAGTAAGTTAATGTTTAAGAACTCTTGGGCCAAAAATATGTTCAGTAGGTAAAATATGGACTTCTGTACAGCCATAATATAAAGAAAAAGATATGAAAAAACTGTTGAGGAACTTTTGGCTTGTAATTGGAATCAGAAGGGAAGATAATGAGTGTTTATAGTAGGTGAGTGTTTAAGGACTCTTGGACCAAAAATATGTTCAGTCTGTCAAATATGGAGTTCTGTACAAGACATATTATGTATAAAACAATAAAACAAAAACAAAAAAAACTTTTGTGGAACTTTTGGCTTGTAATTGGAATCAGAAGGGAAGATAATGAGTGTTTATAGTAGGTTAGTGTTTAAGGACTCTTGGGCCAAAAATATGTTCAGTCTGTCAAATATGGACTTTTGTACAGCCATAACATGTATAAAACAAATAAATAAATAAAAAACATTTTTTTAGACCTTTTGTGGAACTTTTTGCTAGTAATGGCAATCAGAAGAGAAGTCAATGAGCATATGTAGTAAATTAGTCTTTAAGTACTCTTGTGCCAAAAACATGTTCAGTAGGTCAAATATGGACTTCTGTAAAGCCATAACGTAAAAAAATAAAAAAATAAATGTAAAAACCTTTGTGGAACTTTTGGCTTGTAAATGGAATCAGAAGGGAAGATATCGAGTGTTATAGTAGGTTAGTGTTTAAGGACTCTTGAACCAAAAATATGTTCAGTCTGTCAAATATGGACTTCTGTACAGCCATAACATTTATAAAACAAATTTATTAAAAACAATGTTAATTTTTTGTGGAAATTTTGGCTAGTAATTAGAATCAGAAGGAATGTCAAAGAGTAGCTATAGTAAGTTAATGTTTAAGAACTCTTGGACCAAAAATATGTTCAGTCTGTCAAATATGGACTTCTGTACAAGCCATATTATCTATAAAACAATAAAACAAAAATAAAAAAACTTTTGTGGAACTTTTGGCTAGTAATTGGAATCAGAATGGATGATAATGAGTGTGTATAGTAAGTTAGTGTTTAAGGACTCTTGGGCCAAAAATATGTTCAGTCTGTCAAATATGGACTTCTGTACAAGCCATACTATGTATAAAACAATATAACAAAATAAAAAAAAACTTTTGTGGAACTTTTAGCTAGTAATTGGAATCAGAAGGAATGTCAATGAGTATGTATAGTAAGTTAAAGTTTAAGAACTCTTGGGCGAAAAATATGTTCAGTAGGTCAAATATGGACTTCTGTACAGCCATAATATAAAAAAAAAGATATGTAAAAACCTTTGTGGAACTTTTGGCTTGTAATTGGAATTTATAAAACAAATTTATTAAAAATAAAATGTTAATGTTTTGTTGAACTTTTGGCTAGTAATTGGAATCAGAAGGAATGCCAAGGAGTATATATAGTAAGTTAATGTTTAAGAACTCTTGGGCCAAAAATATGTTCAGTAGGTAAAATATGGACTTCTGTACAGCCATAATATAAAGAAAAAGATATGAAAAAACTGTTGAAGAACTTTTGGCTTGTAATTGGAATCAGAAGGGAAGATAATGAGTGTTTATAGTAGGTGAGTGTTTAAGGACTCTTGGACCAAAAATATGTTCAGTCTGTCAAATATGGAGTTCTGTACAAGACATATTATGTATAAAACAATAAAACAAAAACAAAAAAAACTTTTGTGGAACTTTTGGCTTGTAATTGGAATCAGAAGGGAAGATAATGAGTGTTTATAGTAGGTTAGTGTTTAAGGACTCTTGGGCCAAAAATATGTTCAGTCTGTCAAATATGGACTTCTGTACAGCCATAACATGTATAAAACAAATAAATAAATAAAAAACATTTTTTTAGACCTTTTGTGGAACTTTTTGCTAGTAATGGCAATCAGAAGAGAAGTCAATGAGCATATGTAGTAAATTAGTCTTTAAGTACTCTTGTGCCAAAAACATGTTCAGTAGGTCAAATATGGACTTCTGTAAAGCCATAACGTAAAAAAAATAAAAAAATAAATGTAAAAACCTTTGTGGAACTTTTGGCTTGTAAATGGAATCAGAAGGGAAGATATCGAGTGTTATAGTAGGTTAGTGTTTAAGGACTCTTGAACCAAAAATATGTTCAGTCTGTCAAATATGGACTTCTGTACAGCCATAACATTTATAAAACAAATTTATTAATTTTTTTTTTTTAATTTTTTGTGGAAATTTTGGCTAGTAATTAGAATCAGAAGGAATGTCAAAGAGTAGCTATAGTAAGTTAATGTTTAAGAACTCTTGGACCAAAAATATGTTCAGTCTGTCAAATATGGACTTCTGTACAAGCCATATTATCTATAAAACAATAAAACAAAATAAAAAAACTTTTGTGGAACTTTTGGCTAGTAATTGGAATCAGAATGGATGATAATGAGTGTGTATAGTAAGTTAGTGTTTAAGGACTCTTGGGCCAAAAATATGTTTAGTCTGTCAAATATGGACTTCTCTACAGCCATAACATGTTTAAAACAATAAAAAAAAATAAAAAATAAAAACTGTTGAGGAACTTTTGGCTTGTAATTGGAATCAGAAGGGAAGATAATTAGTGTTTATAGTAGGTTCGTTTTTAAGGACTCTTGGGCAAAAAAATGTTCAGTAGGTCAAATATGGAGTTCTGTACAGCCATAATATAAAAAAAAGATATGTAAAAACTGTTGAGGAACTTTTGGCTTGTAATTGGAATCAGAAGGGAAGATAATGAGTGTGTATAGTAAGTTAGTGTTTAAGGACTCTTGGGGCAAAAATATGTTCAGTAGGTCAAATATGGACTTCTGTACAAACATAACATGTATAAAACAATAAAACAAAATAAAAAAAACTTTCGTGGAACTTTTGGCTAGTAATTGGAATAAGAAGGGATGATAATGAGTGTTTATAGTAGGTGGACTCTTGGGCCAAAAATATGTTCAGTCTGTCAAATATGGACTTCTGTACAGCCATAATATAATAAAAAAAGATATGTAAAAACTGTTGAGGAACTTTTGGCTTGTAATTGGAATCAGAAGGGAAGATAATGAGTCTTTATAGTAGGTTAGTATTTAAGGACTCTTGGGCCAAAAAATGTTCAGTAGGTCAAATATGGAGTTCTGTACAAGACATATTATGTATAAAACAATAAAACAAAATAAAAAAAAACTTTTGTGGAACTATTGGCTAGTAATTGGAATCAGAAGGGATGATAATGAGTGTGTATAGTAAGTTAGTGTTTAAGGACTCTTGGGCCAGAAACATGTTCAGTAGGTCAAATATGGACTTCTGTACAACCATAATATAAAAAAAAGATATGTAAAAACTGTTGTGGAACTTTTGGCTAGTATTTGGAATCAGAAGGGATGATAATGAGTGTGTATAGTAAGTTAGTGTTTAAGGACTCTTGGGCCAAAAATATGTTCAGTCTGTCAAATATGGACTTCTGTACAGCCATAACATGTATAAAAAAAATAATAAAAAAAAAAGACCTTTTGTGGAACTTTTTGCTAGTAATGGCAATCAGAAGAGAAGTCAATGAGCATATGTAGTAAATTAGTGTTTAAATATTATTGGGCCAAAAACATGTTCAGTAGGTCAAATATGGACTTCTGTACAGCCATAACATGTATAAAACAATAAAAAAATAAAATAAAAAAAAAAACCTTTTGTGGAACTTTTGGCTAGTAATTGGAATCAGAAGGGATGATAATGAGTGTGTATAGTAAGTTAGTGTTTAAGGACTCTTGGTCCAAAAATATGTTCAGTCTGTCAAATATGGACTTCTGTACAAGCCATACTATGTATAAAACAATATAACAAAATAAAAAAAAACTTTTTTGGAACTTTTAGCTAGTAATTGGAATCAGAAGGAATGCCAAGGAGTATATATAGTAAGTTAATGTTTAAGAACTCTTGGGCCAAAAATATGTTCAGTAGGTAAAATATGGACTTCTGTACAGCCATAATATAAAGAAAAAGATATGAAAAAACTGTTGAGGAACTTTTGGCTTGTAATTGGAATCAGAAGGGAAGATAATGAGTGTTTATAGTAGGTGAGTGTTTAAGGACTCTTGGACCAAAAATATGTTCAGTCTGTCAAATATGGAGTTCTGTACAAGACATATTATGTATAAAACAATAAAACAAAAACAAAAAAAACTTTTGTGGAACTTTTGGCTTGTAATTGGAATCAGAAGGGAAGATAATGAGTGTTTATAGTAGGTTAGTGTTTAAGGACTCTTGGGCCAAAAATATGTTCAGTCTGTCAAATATGGACTTTTGTACAGCCATAACATGTATAAAACAAATAAATAAATAAAAAACATTTTTTTAGACCTTTTGTGGAACTTTTTGCTAGTAATGGCAATCAGAAGAGAAGTCAATGAGCATATGTAGTAAATTAGTCTTTAAGTACTCTTGTGCCAAAAACATGTTCAGTAGGTCAAATATGGACTTCTGTAAAGCCATAACGTAAAAAAATAAAAAAATAAATGTAAAAACCTTTGTGGAACTTTTGGCTTGTAAATGGAATCAGAAGGGAAGATATCGAGTGTTATAGTAGGTTAGTGTTTAAGGACTCTTGAACCAAAAATATGTTCAGTCTGTCAAATATGGACTTCTGTACAGCCATAACATTTATAAAACAAATTTATTAAAAACAATGTTAATTTTTTGTGGAAATTTTGGCTAGTAATTAGAATCAGAAGGAATGTCAAAGAGTAGCTATAGTAAGTTAATGTTTAAGAACTCTTGGACCAAAAATATGTTCAGTCTGTCAAATATGGACTTCTGTACAAGCCATATTATCTATAAAACAATAAAACAAAAATAAAAAAACTTTTGTGGAACTTTTGGCTAGTAATTGGAATCAGAATGGATGATAATGAGTGTGTATAGTAAGTTAGTGTTTAAGGACTCTTGGGCCAAAAATATGTTCAGTCTGTCAAATATGGACTTCTGTACAAGCCATACTATGTATAAAACAATATAACAAAATAAAAAAAAACTTTTGTGGAACTTTTAGCTAGTAATTGGAATCAGAAGGAATGTCAATGAGTATGTATAGTAAGTTAAAGTTTAAGAACTCTTGGGCGAAAAATATGTTCAGTAGGTCAAATATGGACTTCTGTACAGCCATAATATAAAAAAAAAGATATGTAAAAACCTTTGTGGAACTTTTGGCTTGTAATTGGAATTTATAAAACAAATTTATTAAAAATAAAATGTTAATGTTTTGTTGAACTTTTGGCTAGTAATTGGAATCAGAAGGAATGCCAAGGAGTATATATAGTAAGTTAATGTTTAAGAACTCTTGGGCCAAAAATATGTTCAGTAGGTAAAATATGGACTTCTGTACAGCCATAATATAAAGAAAAAGATATGAAAAAACTGTTGAAGAACTTTTGGCTTGTAATTGGAATCAGAAGGGAAGATAATGAGTGTTTATAGTAGGTGAGTGTTTAAGGACTCTTGGACCAAAAATATGTTCAGTCTGTCAAATATGGAGTTCTGTACAAGACATATTATGTATAAAACAATAAAACAAAAACAAAAAAAACTTTTGTGGAACTTTTGGCTTGTAATTGGAATCAGAAGGGAAGATAATGAGTGTTTATAGTAGGTTAGTGTTTAAGGACTCTTGGGCCAAAAATATGTTCAGTCTGTCAAATATGGACTTCTGTACAGCCATAACATGTATAAAACAAATAAATAAATAAAAAACATTTTTTTAGACCTTTTGTGGAACTTTTTGCTAGTAATGGCAATCAGAAGAGAAGTCAATGAGCATATGTAGTAAATTAGTCTTTAAGTACTCTTGTGCCAAAAACATGTTCAGTAGGTCAAATATGGACTTCTGTAAAGCCATAACGTAAAAAAAATAAAAAAATAAATGTAAAAACCTTTGTGGAACTTTTGGCTTGTAAATGGAATCAGAAGGGAAGATATCGAGTGTTATAGTAGGTTAGTGTTTAAGGACTCTTGAACCAAAAATATGTTCAGTCTGTCAAATATGGACTTCTGTACAGCCATAACATTTATAAAACAAATTTATTAATTTTTTTTTTTTAATTTTTTGTGGAAATTTTGGCTAGTAATTAGAATCAGAAGGAATGTCAAAGAGTAGCTATAGTAAGTTAATGTTTAAGAACTCTTGGACCAAAAATATGTTCAGTCTGTCAAATATGGACTTCTGTACAAGCCATATTATCTATAAAACAATAAAACAAAATAAAAAAACTTTTGTGGAACTTTTGGCTAGTAATTGGAATCAGAATGGATGATAATGAGTGTGTATAGTAAGTTAGTGTTTAAGGACTCTTGGGCCAAAAATATGTTTAGTCTGTCAAATATGGACTTCTCTACAGCCATAACATGTTTAAAACAATAAAAAAAAATAAAAAATAAAAACTGTTGAGGAACTTTTGGCTTGTAATTGGAATCAGAAGGGAAGATAATTAGTGTTTATAGTAGGTTCGTTTTTAAGGACTCTTGGGCAAAAAAATGTTCAGTAGGTCAAATATGGAGTTCTGTACAGCCATAATATAAAAAAAAGATATGTAAAAACTGTTGAGGAACTTTTGGCTTATAATTGGAATCAGAAGGGAAGATAATGAGTGTGTATAGTAAGTTAGTGTTTAAGGACTCTTGGGGCAAAAATATGTTCAGTAGGTCAAATATGGACTTCTGTACAAACATAACATGTATAAAACAATAAAACAAAATAAAAAAAACTTTTGTGGAACTTTTGGCTAGTAATTGGAATCAGAAGGGATGATAATGAGTGTGTATAGTAAGTTAGTGTTTAAGGACTCTTGGGCCAAAAACATGTTCAGTAGGTCAAATATGGACTTCTGTACAGCCATAATATAAAAAAAAAGATATGTAAAAACCTTTGTGGAACTTTTGGCTTGTAATTGGAATCAGAAGGAATGTCAAGGAGTATCTATAGTAAGTTAATGTTTAAGAACTCTTGGGCCAAAAATATGTTCAGTAGGTCAAATATGGACTTCTGTACAGCCATAACATGTATAAAACAAAAACATGTTTTTTTTTTTTTTTGACCTTTTGTGGAACTTTTTGCTAGTAATGGCAAACAAAAGAGAAGTCAATGAGCATATGAAGTAAATTAGTGTTTAAGTACTCTTGGGCCAAAAACATGTTCAGTAGGTCAAATATGGACTTCTGTACAGCCATAACATTTATAAAACAAATTTATTAAAAATAAAATGTTAATTTTTTGTGGAACTTTTGGCTAGTAATTGGAATCAGAAGGAATGTCAAGGAGTATCTATAGTAAGTTAATGTTTAAGAACTCTTGGGCCAAAAATATGTTCAGTAGGTCAAATATGGACTTCTGTACAGCCATAACATGTATAAAACAAAAACATGTTTTTTTTTTTTTTGACCTTTTGTGGAACTTTTTGCTAGTAATGGCAAACAGAAGAGAAGTCAATGAGCATATGAAGTAAATTAGTGTTTAAGTACTCTTGGGCCAAAAACATGTTCAGTAGGTCAAATATGGACTTCTGTACAGCCATAATATTAAAAAAAGATATGTAAAAACCTTTGTGGAACTTTTGGCTTGTAATTGGAATCAGAAGGGAAGATAATGAGTGTTAATAGTAGGTTAGTGTTTAAGTACTCTTAAACACTAAAAAATGTTCAGTAGGTCAAATATGGAGTTCTGTACAAGCCATATTATGTATAAAACAATAAAACAAAATAAAAAAACTTTTGTGGAACTTTTGGTTAGTAATTGGAATCAGAAGGGATGATAATGAGTATGTATAGTGTTATTGTTTAAGGACTCTTGGGCCAAAAATATGTTCAGTAGGTCAAATATGGACTTCTGTACAGCCATAACGTAAATGTTTTTTTTTTAAAACTTTTGTGGAACTTTTGGCTAGTAATGGGAATCAGCAGGGAAGTCAATGAGTATGTTATTGTTGTACTCTCTTGTACTGGACTACTCTTCGGCAGATTTAACATTATTAGGAGTCCAAAAATTTCTTTAGAAAGTTAATGTACAAAGAATCTCGGACCAGAAATATATTCAGTAGGTCAATTACGGCTTCTCTGTGGCTTGATACAACATAAGAAGGACTCAATGAGTATGTACATTAACTTAATATTTAAGGACTCTTCGGCCAGAAAGATGTTCAATAGTTCATAATATACCGTATTTCCTCAAATAAAAGCATTTAGTAAATTAAATGCATGGGCCTCTGATAGTGTCCGGGGGAGTGGCCAGCACGAATTAAGGCCGGGGGAAAATGATTTCCTTTAATTTCATGTGCATTCAAGTTCAGCATAATGTACAGTAGGGTTTTGCCGAAGGAGCGACTCCATCGTGACCATCGCCCCCGCTGTAAGTCTTGCGAGTGCGATGCACAATCCTGGTCTCTTCTATACTTAACCTAAACACTTTGCAGGGATTGCTCTGTAAATTAAATTGAGAATATAACTGATGCATATATGCTATTTTAAATACTGTAGTCTCTGAGAGATGTGACGTATGTTAGTCTGTGAAAATACATCAGTCAGGCAGGTTACACAAATGATCTTGACAATCTCTTAGCCTCTTGTCTTTTTTACACATCTTACTCTGCATTTAACTTAAACTATTTTATTTCGTACAAGAAAACAGCATAGGCTTCAAAATAAATGATGTTATTGAAATATTGTAAAGTGGTCATTTGAACTACTCGAACGAACATTTAAAAAAAAAAAGCAAAATCAAAATTGAATAGCTCCATAACGGAGAAAAGTGCGCACATTAGTTAGGTTATAAAAATAACGAAATTATAGTTTTTTTAAAAGTAGAAAATAATATTTATGTAAAGAGATATATATTAAAATAAAAAATGCTTAAAGTAACACAACTCTTCTTAAGTGGAAGGAAGCTTTTTTTCCCTCACGTGGAATATCGAAAGTTGGGATAGTAAAATAACGAAATTATAGTGTTTATATCGAGTCTATAAAACACGAAAGAACAACAAATATATCACAAAAAACTTTAAATTAAATTTAGTTACATTTTAACCTATTGTTTTATCAACCAAATTGCCCGGATTTAATAAATAACAAGCAAAAAATAGCCTATAACAGACAATGACATGGAGGCGGAGGCGGCCGCGTGAACAACGGCTTAAATGAACTACTAGAAAAGGAAAAAAAACTTTAGTCAGGGGCAGCCCTTACTATTTATTTCAGATAGGCCGATATTTGATCCAGCATGTCACAAAGGCTTCTGGGTTGACCGCGCGGGCGCTGAGCAGAAACGGAATCTCCAAAAAAGGCGCTCTCACTCTGGAGGAAATATTACCGCTCTTTCAATGCACACACCCCAACAGTCACAATATGACCTCATGTATATTTTAAAAACACAAATCAGCTTATAAGTAATACTTTTTAATGGGCCACTTAAAATGTTTATTACAAAATAAATTATTAAATTCTAAAAAGGAATAAAATGAACAAAAAATTGCATTGCATTTGCAATAATTTGAAACCACACCAGTTCCCGCGCCCCTGATGATATCTGTCCTCTGGAACGCTTTCGCTTTTCATTTAAAATTGTTTATTTAAAACAATTAATATTTTCAAATAGATGGAATTCGAAATACAGGCTTGCCTGTAGAGACAAGTGATTTTGCATTGCATTGCATTCAAGAACTCAGTGTGCATTAAATAGATTATTGCTTTTGCCTTGCAATGCATGCAAAACTCATTGTACATTGAGGAGATAAGTGATTTTGCATTGCAATGCATAAAACTCGTTGTGCATTGAAGAGTCAAGTGCTTTGCATTGCATTCGGTGGGCATTGAAGTCATTAGTGCTTTTGCATTGCAATATATAAAACCTCGTTGTGAATTGAGAGACAAGTGCTTTTGCATTGCAATGCATGCAAAACTCATTGTGCATTCACTAGGTTAGTGCGTTTACATTGCATTGCATAAAAGAACTCGTGCATTAAAGAGCTATTGTGCTATTGCTTTGCAATGCATATAAGATCGTGTTGTGCATTGAAATAGATTATTGCTTTTGCCTTGCAATGCATGCAAAACTCATTGTGCATTCAATAGTTCGTGCTTTTACATTGCATTGCATTGCATTCAAGAACTCGTGCATTAAAGAGATTAGTGTTATTGCTTTGCAATGCAGTTGTGCATTAAAGAGATTAGTGCTATTGCTTTGCAATGTTTATAGAACGTGTTGTGTATTGAAGAGACAAGTGCTTTTGCATTGCAATGCATACAAGAACTCGGTGTGCATTAAATAGATTATTGCTTTTGCCTTGCAATGCATGCAGAACTCATTGTGCATTGAAGAAATTGCATTGCATATTGCATAAAGCAATAGCACTAATCTCTTTAATGCACAACTGCATTGCAATGCAAAAACATTTATCTCTTCAATGCACGAGTTTTCTATGCATTGCACTAAAAAGCACAAATCTCTTCAATGCAACTGAGTTCTTGAATGCAATGCAATGCAATGTAATAGCACTAACCTATTGAATGCACAATGAGTTTTGCATGCATTAAAGAGCTATTGTGCATTTGCTTTGCAATGCATAAAAAACGTGTTCTGCATTGAAGAGATTAGTGCTTTTGCTTTGCAATGCATGCAAAACTCATTGTGCATTGAAATAGGTTAGTGCTTTTACATTGCATTGCATTGTATTGCATCCAAGAACTCGTACATTAAAGAGATTAGTGCTATTGCTTTGCAATGTTTATAGAATGTGTTGTGTATTGAAGAGACAAGTGCTTTTGCATTGCAATGCATACAAAACTCATTGTGCATTCAATAGGTTAGTGCTTTTACATTGCATTGCATTGCATCCACGAACTCGTGCATTAAAGAGCTATTGTGCTATTGCTTTGCAATGCATACAAATTCGTTGTGCATTGATGAGATAAGTGCTTTTGCATTGCAATGCATGCAAAACTCATTGTGCATTGAGCGATAACTGCTTTTGCCTTGCAACGCATGCAAAACTCATTGTGCATTCAATAGGTTAGTGCTTTTACATTGCATTGCATTCAAGAACTCGGTGTGCATGAAATAGATTATTGCTTTTGCCTTGCAATGCATGCAGAACTCATTGTGCATTGAAGAAATTAGTGCTTTTGCATTGCAATACATACAAAACTCGTGCATTGAAGAGACGAGTGATTTTGCATTGCATTGCATTCAAGAACTCAGTGTGCATTGAAGTCATTAGTGCTTTTGCATTGCAATGCATGCAAAACTAATTTTGCATTCAATAGGTTAGTGTTTTACATTGCATTGCATTGCATTCAAGAACTCGTACATTAAAGAGATTAGTGCTATTGCTTTGCAATGTTTATAGAATGTGTTGTGTATTGAAGAGACAAGTGCTTTTGCATTGCAATGCATACAAAACTCATTGTGCATTCAATAGGTTAGTGCTATTACATTGCATTGCATTCAAGAACTCAGTTGCATTGAAGAGATTTGTGCTTTTTAGTGCAATGCATAGAAAACTCGTGCATTGAAGGGATAAGTGTTTTTGCATGCAAAACTCATTGTGCATTGAATAGATTATTGCTTTTGCATGCAATGCTTTTAGGAAATATTTGTGAATTGAAGAGACAAGTGCATTCGGTGTGCATTGAAGTCATTAGTGCTTTTGCATTGCAATACATGAAACCTCGTTGTGCATTGAGAGATAACTGCTTTTGCCTTGCAACGCATGCAAAACTCCTTGTGCATTCAATAGGTTAGTGCTTTTACATTGGCATTGCATTCAAGAACTCGGTGTGCATTGAAGAGACAAGTGATTTTGCATTGCATTGCATTCAAGAACTCAGTGTGCATTGAAGTCATTAGTGCTTTTGCATTGCAATGCATGCAAAACTCATAGTGCATTCAATAGGTTAGTGCTTTTACATTGCATTGCATTGCATTGCATTCAAGAACTCGTACATTAAAGAGATTAGTGTTATTGCTTTGCAATGTTTATAGAATGTGTTGTGTATTGAAGAGACAAGTGCTTTTGCATTGCAATGCATACAAAACTCATTGTGCATTCAATAGGTTAGTGCTATTACATTGCATTGCATTGCATTCAAGAACTCAGTTGCATTGAAGAGATTTGTGCTTTTAGTGCAATGCATAGAAAACTCGTGCATTGAAGAGATAAGTGTTTTTGCATTGCAATGCATGCAAAACTCATTGTGCATTGAATAGATTATTGCTTTTGCCTTGCAATGCATGGAAAACTCATTGTGCATTCAATAGGTTAGTGCTTTTACATTGCATTGCATTGCATTGCATTCAAGAACTCGTACATTAAAGAGATTAGTGTTATTGCTTTGCAATGTTTATAGAATGTGTTGTGTATTGAAGAGACAAGTGCTTTTGCATTGCAATGCATACAAAACTCATTGTGCATTCAATAGGTTAGTGCTATTACATTGCATTGCATTGCATTCAAGAACTCAGTTGCATTGAAGAGATTTGTGCTTTTAGTGCAATGCATAGAAAATTCGTGCATTGAAGAGATAAGTGTTTTTGCATTGCAATGCATGCAAAACTCATTGTGCATTGAATAGATTATTGCTTTTGCCTTGCAATGCATGGAAAACTCATTGTGCATTCAATAGGTTAGTGCTTTTACATTGCATTGCATTGCATCCAAGAACTCGTGCATTAAAGAGATTAGTGTTATTGCTTTGCAATGTTTATAGAACGTGTTGTGCATTGAAGTCATTAGTGCTTTTTCCTTGCAATGCATGCAAAACTCATAGTGCATTCAATAGGTTAGTGCTTTTACATTGCATTGCATTCAAGAACTCGTGCATTAAAGAGCTATTGTGCTATTGCTTTGCAATGCATACAAATTCGTTGTGCATTGAAGAGATAATTGCTTTTGCATTGCAATGCATGCAAAACTCATTGTGCATTGAATAGATTATTGCTTTTGCATGCAATGCTTTTAGGAAATATTTGTGAATTGAAGAGACAAGTGCATTCGGTGTGCATTGAAGTCATTAGTGCTTTTGCATTGCAATACATGAAACCTCGTTGTGCATTGAATAGATTATTGCTTTTGCCTTGCAATGCATGGAAAACTCATTGTGCATTCAATAGGTTAGTGCTTTTACATTGCATTGAGATTAGTGTTATTGCTTTGCAATGCAGTTGTGCATTAAAGAGATTAGTGCTATTGCTTTGCAATGTTTATAGAATGTGTTGTGTATTGAAGAGACAAGTGCTTTTGCATTGCAATGCATACAAAACTCATTGTGCATTCAATAGGTTAGTGCTATTACATTGCATTGCATTGCATTCAAGAACTCAGTTGCATTGAAGATATTTGTGCTTTTTAGTGCAATGCATAGAAAACTCGTGCATGAGAGATAAGTGTTTTTGCATTGCAATGCATGCAAAACTCATTGTGCATTGAATAGATTATTGCTTTTGCCTTGCAATGCATGCAAAACTCATTGTGCATTCAATAGATTAGTGCTTTTACATTGCATTGCATTCAAGAACTCGGTGTGCATTGAAGAGACAAGTGATTTTGCATTGCATTGCATTCAAGAACTCGTTGTGCATTGAAGAGACAAGTGATTTTGCATTGCATTGCATTCAAGAACTCGTTGTGCATTGAAGAGACAAGTGATTTTGCATTGCATTGCATTCAAGAAATCGGTCGGCATTGAAGTCATTAGTGCTTTTGCCTTGCAATGCATGCAGAACTCATTGTGCATTGAATAGATTATTGCTTTTTAGTGCAGTGCATGCAAAACTCGTGCATTGAGAGACAAGTGATTTCTCATTTCATTTGGTGTGCATTGAAGTCATTAGTGCTTTTGCATTGCAATATATACAAAACTCGTGCATTGAGAGACAAGTGATTTGGCATTTCATTTGGTGTGCATTGAAGTCATTAGTGCTTTTGCATTGCAATATATACAAAACTCGTGCATTGAAGAGACAAGGGTTTTGCATTGCATTCGGTGTGCATTGAAGTCATTAGTGCTTTTGCATTGCAATGAAATAAAACCTCGTTGTGAATTGAGAGATAAGTGATTTTGCCTTGCAATGCATGCAAAACTCATTGTGCATTCAATAGGTTAGTGCTTTTACATTGCTTTGCATTGCATTGCATTCAAGAAATCGGTCGGCATTGAAGTCATTAGTGCTTTTTCCTTGCAATGCACGCAAAACTCATTGTGCATTCAATAGGTTAGTGCTTTTACATTGCATTGCATTCAAGAACTCGTGCATTAAAGAGATTAGTGGCTTTGCAATGCAGTTGTGCATTAAAGGGATTAGTGCTATTGCAATGTTTATAGAATGTGTTGTGTATTGAAAGACAAGTGCTTTTGCATTGCAATGCATACAAAACTCATTGTGCATTCAATAGGTTAGTGCTTTTACATTGCGTTGCATTGCATTCAAGAACTCAGTTGCATTGAAGAGATTTGTGCTTTTTAGTGCAATGCATAGACAACTCGTGCATTGGAAGAGATAAGTGTTTTTGCATTGCAATGCATACAAAAATTGTGCATTGAAGAGATAAGTGTTTTTGCATTGCAAGGCATACAAAACTCGTGCATTGAAGAATTGTGATTTTGCATTGTAATGCATACAATACTCGTTGTCCATTGAAGAGATAAGTACTTTTACATTGAAATGCATATAAGAACTTATTGTGCAATGAAGAGACAAGTGATTTTGCATTGCATTCAAGAACTAGTTGTGCATTAAAAAGATAGCAACATTTGTCTATTCAAATGGAATGTATCCTATGTGCTGTGTTATCTATATTAGTATATCTATATTATCTATATTGTGTTATCTCTAAAATGTTATTCTTGAAGTATTTTTTGGATAAATCTATGTTGTGTATGCAATGCACTGCAATGGCATATATCTCCTCAATGCACCTTTGCCAGGAGTAATCTATAATGCGGGGAAGTAGATAATTATGTCCGGTTAAACATCTTTCTCACCGACAAATTCTCAAACATTACATTTCTTATATATATATATATCATGTTAAATCAGCCAGAACGTAGAACATTACTGAACCTACTGAACATCTTTCTGGCCGAGGAGTCCTCAAATATTAAGTTACTATACATACTCATTGACTCTTTACATAATACATCAAGAACAAAATTAACCTAATGAACATATTTTTTACTAAAGTGTCCTTGGACATTGACCATACTTCTTGACTCCTTATTTTATATCAGGTTCTAATGTCAATGAGTATGGATAGTAAATCAGTTTTCAATGACTCTTTGGTCAAAATATGTTCAGTGGGTCAAAACATGGACTTCTGCATAGACATTAACATGAAAATAAAATAAAATAAAAATGTAAAAGAATTAATAAAACTTTTGTGGACCTTTTGGCCAGAAATGAGAATCAGAAGGAAAGTCAATGAGTAGCGTAAGTTCATAATCGAGGACTCTTGCGCCTGAAAGTATGTTCCGTGGGTCAAATGTTGACTACTCAATGGCTGATATATCACAGGAAGGAGTATATAATTGTTTGTCGAAAATAATTTATGTTATTGCTATACAGAAGTTTGTCATATTTGACTTACTGAACATGTTTCTGGCCAAAAGGGTAAACAAAGGTTTATATTTGCTATACATATTTTCATAGACACCTTTTTATATTAAATCAGCTTTACAGTAGTCTAAATATGACCAACTGAACATATTTCTGGCCGCGATTTTGAACTTTCTATACGTACTCATTGATTTCCTTGCTGATTCCCATTTGTGGACAAAGGGTCCACAATTGATTTTTGTAACTTTTGGCTTGTAATTGGAATTAGAAGGAAAATCAATGAGTATGTATAGTAAGTTAGTGTTTAAGGACTCTTGGGCCAAAAAAATATTCAGTAGGTCAAATATGGACTTCTGTACCGCCATAACGGATAAAAAAAAAAAAAAAACTTTTGTGGAACTTTTAGCTAGTAATTGGAATCAGAAGGGAAGATAATGAGTGTTTATAGTAGGTTAGTGTTTAAGGAATCTTGGGCCAAACATATATTCAGTAGGTCAAATATGGACTTCTGTACAGCCATAACATATATAAAAAAAAAATTAAAAAAACTTTTGTTGAACTTTTGGTTAGTAATTGGAATTGGAATTGGAACTCTTGGGCCAAAAATATGTTCAGTAGGTCAAAAATTGACTTCTGTACAGCCATAACAGGCATAAAACAATTTAAATTTGTTTTGTTTTTTTACCTTTTGTTGAACTTTGGCTTGTAATTGGAATCAGAAGGAAAGTCAATGAGTATGTATAGTAAGTTAGTGTTTAAAGGTCCCGTTCTTCGTGTTTTTTTGAAGCTTTGATTGTGTTTACAGTGTGCAATATAACATGTGTTCAAAACAGTATTTTTCACACAATTTACTTATCTGTACACCGCTGTTTTCCCTCTCCTAAAAACGGCTGATGACTTCCTTGTTCTATGAAGTCCCTCTTTCACGAGTTCTGATTGTGCCAGCGGTTCCCATGTTGTGATTTGACAGCAGCTTAGCGCACATGGCACGGTTCCCGTGTTGTGATTTGACAGCAGCTTAGCGCACGTAACTTGCATGGAAAGGTCACGCCTCTTAATGGGAGATATATGCGCTTAATGATCTCTACAGCATCCCTGGGAAAGCCAAACAAAGGTGATTTGACTCCGGGATGAAAATAACAGCATCTCGACGACATGGCGACAAACACATTCGCACCACTTCCTTTTCTCCACGCGACCGTCCTCTGTGGGACAGCAACAAGATCACACTCCCTTTTTCTCGTATTCTTGTGGCCGGAGGTTAGTCTGTTCTACTGTTCTACTGACGTAATTAATGAAGGAAGTACCAGGATGTAGTCCAAACCGGCCGTTCGCTGTAGGCTTTGAAAGGGAACTTCTGTTAAATAAAATATCTCGCTTGGCATTGAACTTTGAGCTTTATAATTGTACAGGTATTATTTATGCTCTAACAGCAACATTACACACTAACTAAAGTTTGAACAGTGGGATCACGAAGAACGGGACCTTTAAGAACTCTGTGGCCAAATATATTTTCATTAGTTCAATTATGGACTTCTGTACAGCCATATTATGTATAAAAAAATAAAACAAAATAAAAAAAAACTTTTGTAGAACTTTTGGCTAGTAAATGGAATCAGAAGGGAAGATAATGAGTGTTTATGTAGGTTAAAAAAAAAACATGTTCAGTAGGTCAAATATGGCCTTCTGTAAAGCCATAACGTAAAAAATATATATATATATATATAAAAAACTTTGTGGAACTTTTGGCTTGTAATTGGAATCAGAAGGAATGTAAATGAGTATGTATAGTAAGTTATTGTTTAAGGACTCTTGGGCCAAAAACATGTTCAGTAGGTCAAATATGGACTTATGTAAAGCCATAACATAAAAAAAAAATGTAAAAACCTTTGTGGAACTTTTGGCTTGTAATTGGAATCAGAAGGAATGTAAATGAGTATGTATAGTAAGTTATTGTTTAAGGACTCTTGGGCCAAAAACGTGTTCAGTAGGTCTAATATGGACTTCTGTACAGCCATAACATTTATAAAACAAATTTATTTAAAAAAAATGTAAATTTTTTGTGGAACTTTTGGCTAGTAATTAGAATCAGAAGGAATGTCAAGGAGTATCTATAGTAAGTTAATGTTTAAGAACTCTTGGGCCAAAAATATTTTCAGTAGGTCAAATATGGACAAAAAGATATGTAAAAACTGCTGAGGAACTTTTGGCTTGTAATTGGAATCAGAAGGGAAGATAATGAGTGTTTATAGTAGGTTAGTGTTTAAGGACTATTGGACCAAAAATATGTTCAGTCTGTCAAATATGGACTTCTGTACAAGCCATATTATGTATAAAACAATAAAACAAAATAAAAAAACTTTTGTGGAACTTTTGGCTAGTAATTGGAATCAGAAGGAATGTCAAGGAGTATAGTAAGTTAATGTTTAAGAACTCTTGGGCCAAAAATATGTTCAGTAGGTCAAATATGGACTTCTGTACAAGCCATATTATGTATAAAAAAATAAAACAAAATAAAAAAGATTTGTGGAACTTTTGGCTAGTAATTGGAATCAGAAGAGAAGATGAGTGTTTTTAAAAAAAAAAAAATGTTTTTTTTTTTTTAGACCTTAAGTGGAACTTTTTGCTAGTAATGGAAAACAGAAGAGAAGTCAATGAGCATATGAAGTAAATTAGTGTTTAAGTACTCTTGGGCCAAAAACATGTTCAGTAGGTCAAATATGGCCTTCTGTAAAGCCATAATATAACGAAAAAAAGATATGTAAAAACTGTTGAGGAACTTTTGGCTTGTAATTGGAATCAGAAGGGAAGATAATGAGTGTTTATAGTAGGTGGAATCTTGGGCCAAAAATATGTTCAGTCTGCCAAATATGGACTTCTGTACAGCCAAAATATTAAAAAAAAGATATGTAAAAACTGTTGAGGAACTTTTGGCTTGTAATTGGAATCAGAAGGGAAGATAATGAGTGTTTATAGTAGGTTAGTATTTAAGGACTCTTGGGCCAAAAAAATTTTCAGTAGGTCAAATATGGAGTTCTGTACAAGACATATTATGTATAAAACAATAAAACAAAATAAAAAAACTTTTGTGGAACTTTTGGCTTGTAATTGGAATCAGAAGGGAAGATAATGAGTGTTTATAGTAGGTTAGTGTTTAAGGACTCTTGGACCAAAAATATGTTCAGTCTGTCAAATATGGACTTCTCTACAGCCATAACATGTATAAAACAATAAAAAAAATTAAAAAATAAAACCTTTTGTGGAACTTTTGGCAAGTAATCGGAATCAGAATGGAAGATAATGAGTGTTTATAGTAGGTTAGTGTTTAAGGACTCTTGGACCAAAAATATGTTCAGTCTGTCAAATATGGACTTCTGTACAGCCATAACATTTATAAAATGTTAGAAACCAGAAAGATGTTCAATAGTTCATAATATACCGTATTTCCTCAAATAAAAGCATTTAGTAAATTAAACGCCTGGGCCTCTGATAGTGTCCGGCGGCGTGGCCAGCACGAACAAATAAAGGCCGGTCTCAAATAAGGGCCGGGGGGAAATGATTTCCTTTCATTTCATGTGCATTCAAGTTCAGCATAATGTACAGTAGGGTATAAAGAAATGAAACAAAATAAAAAAGATTTGGGGAACTTTTGGCTGGTAATTGGAATCAGAAGGGACAGCCATAATATTAGAAGTGAAGATAATGAGTGTTTATAATAGCTTAGTGTTTAAGGACTCTTGGGTCAAAAATATGTTCAGTCTGTCAAATATGGACTTCTGTACAACCATAACATGTATAAAACAATAAAAAAAATTTTTTCAAAAAAATGTGTGGAACTTTTAGCTAGTGATTGGAATCAGAAGGGAAGATAATGAGTGTTAATAGTAGGTTAGTGTTTAAGTACTCTTGGGCCAAAAAAATTTTCAGTAGGTCAAATATGGAGTTCTGTACAAGACATATTATGTATAAAACAATAAAACAAAATAAAAAAACTTTTGTGGAACTTTTGGCTTGTAATTGGAATCAGAAGGGAAGATAATGAGTGTTTATAGTAGGTTAGTGTTTAAGGACTCTTGGACCAAAAATATGTTCAGTCTGTCAAATATGGACTTCTCTACAGCCATAACATGTATAAAACAATAAAAAAAATTAAAAAATAAAACCTTTTGTGGAACTTTTGGCAAGTAATCGGAATCAGAATGGAAGATAATGAGTGTTTATAGTAGGTTAGTGTTTAAGGACTCTTGGACCAAAAATATGTTCAGTCTGTCAAATATGGACTTCTGTACAGCCATAACATTTATAAAATGTTAGAAACCAGAAAGATGTTCAATAGTTCATAATATACCGTATTTCCTCAAATAAAAGCATTTAGTAAATTAAACGCCTGGGCCTCTGATAGTGTCCGGCGGCGTGGCCAGCACGAACAAATAAAGGCCGGTCTCAAATTAAGGCCGGGGGGAAATGATTTCCTTTCATTTCATGTGCATTCAAGTTCAGCATAATGTACAGTAGGGTATAAAGAAATGAAACAAAATAAAAAAGATTTGGGGAACTTTTGGCTGGTAATTGGAATCAGAAGGGACAGCCATAATATTAGAAGTGAAGATAATGAGTGTTTATAATAGCTTAGTGTTTAAGGACTCTTGGGTCAAAAATATGTTCAGTCTGTCAAATACGGACTTCTGTACAACCATAACATGTATAAAACAATAAAAAAAATTTTTTCAAAAAAATGTGTGGAACTTTTAGCTAGTGATTGGAATCAGAAGGGAAGATAATGAGTGTTAATAGTAGGTTAGTGTTTAAGTACTCTTAAACACTAAAAAAATGTTCAGTAGGTCAAATATGGAGTTCTGTACAAGCCATATTATGTATAAAACAATAAAACAAAATAAAAAAAACTTTTGTGGAACTTTTGGCTAGTAATTGGAATCAGAAGGGATGATAATGAGTGTGTATATTAAGTTAGTGTTTAAGGACTCTTGGGCCAAAAATATGTTCAGTCTGTCAAATATGGACTTCTGTACAAGCCATATTATGTATAAAACAATATAACAAAATAAAAAAAACTTTTGTGGAACTTTTAGCTAGTAATTGGAATCAGAAGGGAAGATAATGAGTGTTTATAGTAGGTTAGTGTTTAAGGACTCTTGGGCCAAAAACGTGTTCAGTAGGTCAAATATGGACTTCTGTACACCCATAACATGTATAAAACAAATAAAAAAAAAATAAAAAAAATGTTGACCTTTTGTGGAACTTTTTGCTAGTAATGGCAATCAGAAGAGAAGTCAATGAGCATATGTAGTAAATTAGTGTTTAAATACTCTTGGGCCAAAAACATGTTCAGTAGGTCAAATATGGACTTCTGTACAGCCATAACATTTATAAAACAAATTTATTAAAAATAAAATGTTAATTTTTTGTGGAACTTTTGGCTAGTAATTGGAATCAGAAGGAATGCCAAGGAGTATATATAGTAAGTTAATGTTTAAGAACTCTTGGGCTAAAAATATGTTCAGTAGGTAAAATATGGACTTCTGTACAGCCATAATATAAAGAAAAAGATATGTAAAAACTGTTGAGGAACTTTTGGCTTGTAATTGGAATCAGAAGGGAAGATAATGAGTGTTTACAGTAGGTTAGTGTTTAAGGACTCTTGGACCAATAATATATTCATATATTCATATATTCTGTCAAATATGGACTTCTGTACAAGCCAAATTATGTATAAAACAATAAAACAAAATAAAAAAACTTTTGTGGAACTTCTGGCTAGTAATTGGAATCAGAAGGGAAGATAATGAGTGTGTATAGTAAGTTAGTGTTTAAGGACTCTTGGGTCAAAAATATGTTCAGTCTGTCAAATACGGACTTCTGTACAACCATAACATGTATAAAACAATAAAAAAAATTTTTTCAAAAAAATGTGTGGAACTTTTAGCTAGTGATTGGAATCAGAAGGGAAGATAATGAGTGTTAATAGTAGGTTAGTGTTTAAGTACTCTTAAACACTAAAAAAATGTTCAGTAGGTCAAATATGGAGTTCTGTACAAGCCATATTATGTATAAAACAATAAAACAAAATAAAAAAAACTTTTGTGGAACTTTTGGCTAGTAATTGGAATCAGAAGGGATGATAATGAGTGTGTATATTAAGTTAGTGTTTAAGGACTCTTGGGCCAAAAATATGTTCAGTCTGTCAAATATGGACTTCTGTACAAGCCATATTATGTATAAAACAATATAACAAAATAAAAAAAACTTTTGTGGAACTTTTAGCTAGTAATTGGAATCAGAAGGGAAGATAATGAGTGTTTATAGTAGGTTAGTGTTTAAGGACTCTTGGGCCAAAAACGTGTTCAGTAGGTCAAATATGGACTTCTGTACACCCATAACATGTATAAAACAAATAAAAAATAAATAAAAAAAATGTTGACCTTTTGTGGAACTTTTTGCTAGTAATGGCAATCAGAAGAGAAGTCAATGAGCATATGTAGTAAATTAGTGTTTAAATACTCTTGGGCCAAAAACATGTTCAGTAGGTCAAATATGGACTTCTGTACAGCCATAACATTTATAAAACAAATTTATTAAAAATAAAATGTTAATTTTTTGTGGAACTTTTGGCTAGTAATTGGAATCAGAAGGAATGCCAAGGAGTATATATAGTAAGTTAATGTTTAAGAACTCTTGGGCTAAAAATATGTTCAGTAGGTAAAATATGGACTTCTGTACAGCCATAATATAAAGAAAAAGATATGTAAAAACTGTTGAGGAACTTTTGGCTTGTAATTGGAATCAGAAGGGAAGATAATGAGTGTTTACAGTAGGTTAGTGTTTAAGGACTCTTGGACCAATAATATATTCATATATTCATATATTCTGTCAAATATGGACTTCTGTACAAGCCAAATTATGTATAAAACAATAAAACAAAATAAAAAAACTTTTGTGGAACTTCTGGCTAGTAATTGGAATCAGAAGGGAAGATAATGAGTGTGTATAGTAAGTTAGTGTTTAAGGACTCTTGGGCCAAAAATATGTTCAGTCTGTCAAATATGGACTTCTCTACAGCCATAACATGTATAAAACAATAAAACAAAATTAAAAAAAACTTTCGTGGAACTTTTGGCTAGTAATTGGAATAAGAAGGAAAGATAATGAGTGTTTATAGTAGGTGGACTCTTGGGCCAAAAATATGTTCAGTCTGTCAAATATGGACTTCTGTACAGCCATAATATATAAAAAAAAAAGATATGTAAAAACTGTTAAGGAACTTTTGGCTTGTAATTGTAATCAGAAGGGAAGATAATGAGTGTTTATAGTAGGTTAGTATTTAAGGACTCTTGGGCCAAAAAAATGTTCAGTAGGTCAAATATGGAGTTCTGTACAAGACATATTATGTATAAAACAATAAAACAAAATAAAAAAACTTTTGTGGAACTTTTGGCTAGTAATTGGAATCAGAAGGGATGATATTGAGTGTGTATAGTAAGTTTGTGTTTAAGGACTCTTGGGCCAGAAACATGTTCAGTATGTCAAATATGGACTTTTGTAAAACAATAATATAAAAAAAAAAAACTGTTGAGGAACTTTTGGCTTGTAATTGGAATCAGAAGGGAAGATAATGAGTGTTTATAGTAGGTTAGTGTTTAAGGACTCTTGGACCAAAAATATGTTCAGTCTGTCAAATATGGACTTCTGTACAACCATAACATGTATAAAACAATAAAAAAAATTTTTTTCAAAAAAATGTGTGGAACTTTTAGCTAGTAATTTGAATCAGAAGGAATGTCAAGGAGTATCTATAGTAAGTTAATGTTTAAGAACTCTTGGGCCAAAAATATGTTCAGTAGGTCAAATATGGACTTCTGTACAGCCATAACATGTATAAAAAAAAAACATGTTTTTTTTTTACCTTTTGTGGAACTTTTGGCTTGTAATTGGAATCAGAAGGGAAGATAATGAGTGTTTATAGTAGGTTAGTGTTTAAGTACTCTTGGGCCAAAAACATGTTCAGTAGGTCAAATATGGACTTCTGTACAGCCATAACATTTATAAAACAAATTTATTAAAAATAAAATGTTAATTTTTTGTGGAACTTTTGGCTAGTAATTGGAATCAGAAGGAATGTCAAGGAGTATCTATAGTAAGTTAATGTTTAAGAACTCTTGGGCCAAAAATATGTTCAGTAGGTCAAATATGGACTTCTGTACAGCCATAACATGTATACAACAAAAACATGAAACATGGCTTGTAATTGGAATTAGAAGGGAAGATAATGAGTGTTTATAATAGCTTAGTGTTTAAGGACTCTTGGGTCAAAAATATGTTCAGTCTGTCAAATATGGACTTCTGTACAGCCATAACATTTATAAAACAAATTAATTAAAAATAAAATGTTAATTTTTTGTGGAACTTTTGGCTAGTAATTGGAATCAGAAGGAATGTCAAGGAGTATATATAGTAAGTTAATGTTTAAGAACTCTTGGGCCAAAAATATGTTCAGTAGGTCAAATATGGACTTCTGTACAGCCATAACATGTATAAAACAAAAACATGTTTTTTTTTTTTTTTTGACCTTTTGTGGAAATTTTTGCTAGTAATGGCAAACAGAAGAGAAGTCAATGAGCATATGAAGTAAATTAGTGTTTAAGTACTCTTGGGCCAAAAACATGTTCAGTAGGTCAAATATGGACTTCTGTACAGCCATAATATAAAAAAAAAGATATGTAAAAACCTTTGTGGAACTTTTGGCTTGTAATTGGAATTAGAAGGGAAGATAATGAGTGTTTATAATAGCTTAGTGTTTAAGGAATCTTGGGTCAAAAATATGTTCAGTCTGTCAAATATGGACTTCTGTACAACCATAACATGTATAAAACAATACAAAAAAAAAAAAAAAAATGTGTGGAACTTTTAGCTAGTAATTGGAATCAGAAGGGAAGATAATGAGTGTTAATAGTAGGTTAGTGTTTAAGTACTCTTAAACACTAAAAAAATGTTCAGTAGGTCAAATATGGAGTTCTGTACAAGCCATATTATGTATAAAACAATAAAACAAAATAAAAAAAACTTTTGTGGAACTTTTGGCAAGTAATTGGAATCAGAAGGGATGATAATGAGTGTGTATAGCAAGTTAGTGTTTAAGGACTCTTGGGCCAAAAATATGTTCAGTCTGTCAAATATGGACTTCTGTACAAGCCATATTATGTATAAAACAATATAACAAAATAAAAAAAACTTTTGTGGAACTTTTAGCTAGTAATTGGAATCAGAAGGGAAGATAATGAGTGTTTATTGTAGGTTAGTGTTTAAGGACTCTTGGGCCAAAAACGTGTTCAGTAGGTCAAATATGGACTTCTGTACAGCCATAACATGTATAAAACAAATAATAATAAAAAAAAAAAATGTTGACCTTTTGTGGAACTTTTTGCTAGTAATGGCAATCAGAAGAGAAGTCAATGAGCATATGCAGTAAATTAGTGTTTAAATACTCTTGGGCCAAAAACATGTTCAGTAGGTCAAATATGGACTTCTGTACAGCCATAACATTTATAAAACAAATTTATTAAAAATAAAATGTTAATTTTTTGTGGAACTTTTGGCTAGTAATTGGAATCAGAAGGAATGCCAAGGAGTATATATAGTAAGTTAATGTTTAAGAACTCTTGGGCTAAAAATATGTTCAGTAGGTAAAATATGGACTTCTGTACAGCCATAATATAAAGAAAAAGATATGTAAAAACTGTTGAGGAACTTTTGGCTTGTAATTGGAATCAGAAGGGAAGATAATGAGTGTTTACAGTAGGTTAGTGTTTAAGGACTCTTGGACCAATAATATATTCATATATTCATATATTCTGTCAAATATGGACTTCTGTACAAGCCAAATTATGTATAAAACAATAAAACAAAATAAAAAAACTTTTGTGGAACTTTTGGCTAGTAATTGGAATCAGAAGGGAAGATAATGAGTGTTTATAGTAGGTTAGTGTTTAAGGACTCTTGGACCAAAAATATGTTCAGTCTGTCAAATATGGAGTTCTGTACAAGCCATATTATGTATAAAACAATAAAACAAAAACAAAAAACTTTTGTGGAACTTTTGGCTAGTAATTGGAATCAGAAGGGATGATAATGAGTGTGTATAGTAAGTTAGTGTTTAAGGACTCTTGGGCCAAAAATATGTTCAGTCTGTCAAATATGGACTTCTCTACAGCCATAACATGTATAAAACAATAAAACAAAATAAAAAAAACTTTCGTGGAACTTTTGGCTAGTAATTGGAATAAGAAGGGATTATATTGAGTGTGTATAGTAAGTTAGTGTTTAAGGACTCTTGGGCCAGAAACATGTTCAGTAGGTCAAATATGGACTTTTGTAAAACCATAATATAAAAAAAAAATATATGTAAAAACTGTTGAGGAACTTTTGGCTTGTAATTGGAATCAGAAGGGAAGATAATGAGTGTTTATAGTAGGTTAGTGTTTAAGGACTCTTGGACCAAAAATATGTTCAGTCTGTCAAATATGGACTTCTGTACAGCCATAACATTTATAAAACAAATTTATTAAAAATTAAATGTAAATTTTTTGTGGGACTTTTGGCTAGTAATTGGAATCAGAAGGAATGTCAAGGAGTATCTTCAGTAAGTTAAAGTTTAAGAACTCTTGGACCAAAAATATGTTCAGTAGGTCAAATATGGACTTCTGTACAGCCATAACGTTAAAAAAATGTAAAAACTTTTGTGGAACTTTTGGCTAGTAATGGGAATCAGCAGGGAAGTCAATGAGTATGTTAGTGTTGTACTCTGTTGTACTGGACTACTCTTCGGCAGATTTAACATTATTAGGAGTCCAAAAATTTCTCTAGAAAGTTAATGTACAAAGAATCTCGGACCAGAAATATATTCAGTAGGTCAATTACGGCTTCTCTGTGGCTTGATACAACATAAGAAGGACTCAATGAGTATGTACAGTAACTTAATATTTAAGGACTCTTCGGCCAGAAAGATGTTCAATAGTTCATAATATACCGTATTTCCTCAAATAAAAGCATTTAGTAAATTAAACGCCTGGGCCTCTGATAGTGTCCGGGGGCGTGGCCAGCACGAACAAATAAAGGCCGGTCTCAAATTAAGGCCGGGGGGAAATGATTTCCTTTCATTTCATGTGCATTCAAGTTCAGAATAATGTACAAGAGGGTATAAAGAAATGAAACAAAATAAAAAAGATTTGGGGAACTTTTGGCTGGTAATTGGAATCAGAAGGGAAGATAATGAGTGTTTATAGTAGGTTAGTGTTTAAGTACTCTTGGGCCAAAAACATGTTCAGTAGGTCAAATATGGACTTCTGTACAGCCATAACATTTATAAAACAAATTTATTAAAAATAAAATGTTAATTTTTTGTGGAACTTTTGGCTAGTAATTGGAATCAGAAGGAATGTCAAGGAGTATCTATAGTAAGTTAATGTTTAAGAACTCTTGGGCCAAAAATATGTTCAGTAGGTCAAATATGGACTTCTGTACAGCCATAACATGTATACAACAAAAACATGAAACATGGCTTGTAATTGGAATTAGAAGGGAAGATAATGAGTGTTTATAATAGCTTAGTGTTTAAGGACTCTTGGGTCAAAAATATGTTCAGTCTGTCAAATATGGACTTCTGTACAGCCATAACATTTATAAAACAAATTAATTAAAAATAAAATGTTAATTTTTTGTGGAACTTTTGGCTAGTAATTGGAATCAGAAGGAATGTCAAGGAGTATATATAGTAAGTTAATGTTTAAGAACTCTTGGGCCAAAAATATGTTCAGTAGGTCAAATATGGACTTCTGTACAGCCATAACATGTATAAAACAAAAACATGTTTTTTTTTTTTTTTTGACCTTTTGTGGAAATTTTTGCTAGTAATGGCAAACAGAAGAGAAGTCAATGAGCATATGAAGTAAATTAGTGTTTAAGTACTCTTGGGCCAAAAACATGTTCAGTAGGTCAAATATGGACTTCTGTACAGCCATAATATAAAAAAAAAGATATGTAAAAACCTTTGTGGAACTTTTGGCTTGTAATTGGAATTAGAAGGGAAGATAATGAGTGTTTATAATAGCTTAGTGTTTAAGGAATCTTGGGTCAAAAATATGTTCAGTCTGTCAAATATGGACTTCTGTACAACCATAACATGTATAAAACAATAAAAAAAAAAAAAAAAAAATGTGTGGAACTTTTAGCTAGTAATTGGAATCAGAAGGGAAGATAATGAGTGTTAATAGTAGGTTAGTGTTTAAGTACTCTTAAACACTAAAAAAATGTTCAGTAGGTCAAATATGGAGTTCTGTACAAGCCATATTATGTATAAAACAATAAAACAAAATAAAAAAAACTTTTGTGGAACTTTTGGCAAGTAATTGGAATCAGAAGGGATGATAATGAGTGTGTATAGCAAGTTAGTGTTTAAGGACTCTTGGGCCAAAAATATGTTCAGTCTGTCAAATATGGACTTCTGTACAAGCCATATTATGTATAAAACAATATAACAAAATAAAAAAAACTTTTGTGGAACTTTTAGCTAGTAATTGGAATCAGAAGGGAAGATAATGAGTGTTTATTGTAGGTTAGTGTTTAAGGACTCTTGGGCCAAAAACGTGTTCAGTAGGTCAAATATGGACTTCTGTACAGCCATAACATGTATAAAACAAATAATAATAAATAAAAAAAATGTTGACCTTTTGTGGAACTTTTTGCTAGTAATGGCAATCAGAAGAGAAGTCAATGAGCATATGCAGTAAATTAGTGTTTAAATACTCTTGGGCCAAAAACATGTTCAGTAGGTCAAATATGGACTTCTGTACAGCCATAACATTTATAAAACAAATTTATTAAAAATAAAATGTTAATTTTTTGTGGAACTTTTGGCTAGTAATTGGAATCAGAAGGAATGTCAAGGAGTATCTATAGTAAGTTAATGTTTAAGAACTCTTGGGCCAAAAATATGTTCAGTAGGTCAAATATGGACTTCTGTACAGCCATAACATGTATAAAACAAAAACATGTTTTTTTTTTTTTTTTTTTTACCTTTTGTGGAACTTTTTGCTAGTAATGGCAAACAGAAGAGAAGTCAATGAGCATATGAAGTAAATTAGTGTTTAAGTACTCTTGGGCCAAAAACATGTTCAGTAGGTCAAATATGGTTCCCTTTCAAGGGATCTCGCGCTGCGTCAAGCGCTGCGGGAACGCCTCTGCGTTTGCGTCATGAAGCACTCGTAAAATCAGTCTAATGGCGTGACAGGACGTCATAGGCGGGTGACGCCAGCGACCAGGAAACTATAAAGCACCCCTTAACCAAACAGTGTCAGCTTCTGTGTCTTCACAAGCGCTCCATGTGAAATCGTTTGTCCTATATATCAAAGTGTGTGTGTGTCTCTCTAAAGAAAATATAATGGCGAATCAGCAACAGTTCAGACAGTGTGTTTCTCCCTGCCCCCGTTACATCACGGGTGGGGATACACATCTGCTGTGTGTTGTATGTCTGGGATCGGAGCATGCACAGTCAGCGCTCGAGGGTGCTGACTGTGAACATTGTGAAAAGCTCCCTATGAGAACTCTCCGATCCCGCCGAGCGCTCTTTGAGGAGGGCGCTTCGGCTCGCGTTCCCCAGGGTGCAGGTCCCGCTGCTGCCGAGGCACAGCGAAGGCTTATGTCCTGGGGATCGCAGAGGGATCTAGCGGAGGGGTTAGAGACGGGTGATCCCCTATCTCTGCCTTTACCCGCTAGATCTGACGCTTCAGCTGCCGAGTTAGAAGCACGCTCTGCGGTTTCTTCTGCTCGCGCTGAAGCGCAGGCTCAGCATCATTCCAGCTCTGAGGAGTTGGATGTGGTGAGCCTGGATTATTTAGATGAGGTTTCGCCGCCTCATTCACACGCTAATGAGGAGCTGTTGGAGGTTGTGACTCGCGCTGTTGCCAGGCTGCAAATAGACTGGCCAGCCGAGAAGAAAGAGGTTCGTCAGCCGAGTAAATTAGACAAACGCTTTTTGCCATCTAGATCGCAACCTCCAAAGCGGGGCTTGCCGTTTTTTCCTGATCTTCACACCGAGGTGTCTAGATCATGGATTAAACCGGCATCATTTCGGCCATTTAACCCCACAACGGCTGCATATTCAAACATTGTGGGGTTGAAGCAGCATGGTTATGCGGTGATGCCGCGGGTAGAAGAGACGCTCGCGAGCTATCTCTCTCCCGAGTCCGCGTCATCGCTTAAAGCCCCGCAGCTGCCCACTAAGCCAGTTAGAACAACATCAGCTTTAGTGAATATCTCCACGTCCGCCCGGAAACGTAGCGGCGCGGGGATGCTCGCTCCCTCCAAGGAGGGCTCAAAGTGGGTCAGTTTGGTTGCTTCCTGCCGGCGCGCCGTTTCAGGACACCGAACTGCCCACGCAACAAAATCCAGAGGCCAGCCTCGAGAGGCTGGTTCCCTTAGTAGATTTTCTGGCAGCGTGGAAATTTCTGCCAAATATCTCAGAGTGGGTCCTGCGTACTATAGAAAAAGGGTACAGAATACAATTCGGGTCACACCCGCCCAAGTTCAACGGGGTACTACCCACAGTAGTAAACTCCGAGCAGGCTCTGGTAATGGAACAAGAGGTACAGACTCTTCTGCGAAAAGAGGCTATAGAAAGGGTCCCTCCCCACAGCAGAGAGTCGGGGTTTTACAGCCGGTACTTCAGAGTTCCGAAGAAGGATGGAGGACTGCGTCCTATTCTGGATCTGCGCCAGTTAAATCGGGCGGTAAAAAAGCTAAGATTCAAAATGCTTACGCTAAAACAGATCGTGTGTCAGTTCAGGTCCAGGGACTGGTGTGTCACAATAGACCTGAAAGACGCATACTTCCATGTCTCCATCCTTCCTCAACACAGGAAGTTCCTCAGGTTTGCTTTCGGGGGCGAGGCATTCCAATATCGGGTTCTTCCATTCGGCCTAGCATTATCACCCCGCACCTTCACAAAATGCGTGGATGCAGCTTTGGCTCCGCTGAGACTCCAGGGCATTCGCGTACTGAACTACATCGACGACTGGCTAATCTTAGCAGAGTCGGAACAGCTAGCGGCTCAGCATCGAGATGCTGTGCTCGCTCATATGAAGGTGTTGGGGTTGAGGTTAAACGCAAAGAAAAGTGTGCTATCTCCTCAACTGAGTACCACTTTTCTCGGCGTAGTTTGGGACACGAGCACCATGAGGGCACGCCTGGCGCCCAACAGGGTGAAATCGATACTAGACTCAGTAACCAAGATGAAGCTAGGCCAGTCAGTCACTGTAAAGCAGTTCCAGAGACTGCTGGGTTTGATGGCAGCAGCGTCCAACGTGATACCTTTTGGCCTGCTGTACATGAGACCCTTACAGTGGTGGCTCAAGACCAAGGGATTCTCCCCGAGGGGAAATCCGTTTCGCATGATCAAGGTCACGCGGCAATGCCTACGTGCCTTAGTTATGTGGAAAGATCCTTGGTTCTTGTCCCAGGGTCCGGTGCTGGGGGCTCCTTGTTGTCGCTTAACGCTAACGACGGATGCATCTCTCACCGGCTGGGGGGCGACCATGAGTGGTCGCTCAGCTCAAGGTCTGTGGAGCGACCATCAGCTCTCCTGGCATATAAACCAGTTGGAGCTGATGGCCGTGTTCCTGGCGCTCAGGCACTTTCTCCCAGACCTGAGGGGCCATCATGTGTTGGTTCGCTCGGACAACACATCGGTGGTCTCCTATATAAATCGCCAGGGGGGGCTACGTTCGTGCCGGCTTTGGAAGTTGGCTCATCGAGTCTTAGTTTGGGCCCAGGGCAAACTGTTATCGCTACGAGCAGTATACATTCCGGGGTATCTGAACACGACGGCAGACTCCCTGTCGAGGCAGGGAGTGGTGCCAGGGAATTGGAGACTCCACCCCGAGGTGGTGGAGCTCCTATGGAACCGCTTCGGTCAGGCTCAGGTGGATTTGTTTGCGTCTCAAGAGACAACGCACTGTCCCCTATTTTATTCCCTCACACATCCAGCCCCTCTGGGGTTGGATGCCATGGTGCAGACGTGGCCGAGGCTGCGTCTGTACGCCTTTCCCCCTCTGGCGTTGCTACCAGGAGTGCTGGAGAGAGTACGCCGGGACGGGGTTCGTCTGTTGCTAATAGCCCCGTTCTGGCCGGGCCGAGTATGGCTTTCGGGCATTGTGTCCCTTCTAGAGGGTTCCCCGTGGGAGATTCCCATCAGGAGGGACCTTCTCTCTCAGGCGTCGGGGTCGATTCTGCACCCGAGGCCGGAGTTATGGAAACTGTGGGCTTGGCCCCTGAGGGGGATCAGTTCACAGACTTAGGTCTCTCTGCCGAGGTAGTTGAGACCATGTTGCACTCCAGAGCTCCTTCTACGAGGAGGCTGTATGCCCTTAAATGGAGAGTCTTTGTTGCATGGTGTTCCAACCATTCTCTAAATCCAGTTAACTGCCAAGTCAACTCAGTGCTGGATTTCCTACAAGAAAAATTATCTTCGGGTTTATCCCCTTCCACCTTGAAGGTATATGTGACGGCAATATCGGCCTATCACGTTCATCTAGATGGTGCATCGGTGGGGAGACACCCATGGGTTACTCGCTTTCTTCGTGGTACTCTGAGGCTAAGGCCTGCGGCACGCTCGAGGGTGCCGACCTGGGATCTGGCCGTGGTGCTAGAAGGTCTAGCATTGGCCCCCTTTGAGCCGATTGAGGAGGTGCCAGAGAAATTTCTAACACTAAAAACTGTATTTCTCTTGGCTATTTCTTCTCTAAAGAGAGTAGGGGATTTGCAAGCATTGTCTGTTGCCCCTTCCTGTCTTGAGTTTGCGCCAGGTATGGTGAAAGCATTCTTGTTTCCAAAAGAAGGATATGTCCCCAAAGTTCCCACGAACGTGGCAGGTCCTATAATGCTGCAGGCCTTCTCTCCGCCTCCCTTTCAGAATTCAGACCAGGAGAAATTAAATCTGCTCTGCCCAGTGAGGGCACTAGATGCTTACGTCCACAGAGCTGCCCTGTGGCGAAAATCTGAGCAACTGTTCGTCTGTTTCGGGTCTCCAAATAGAGGGAAACCCGCATCTAAGCAAACGCTAAGCAAGTGGATAGTCGAGGCTATTTCACTCGCATATGAGTCGGCCGGCCAACCTTCACCACTAAAGGTCCGAGCCCACTCTACTCGGAGTATGGCTGCCTCTTTGGCTCTTTTGTCAGGAGTCTCCCTGCAGGAGGTGTGTGATGCGGCAGGGTGGTCCTCTCCGCACACTTTTGTGAGGTTTTACAACTTAGATGTAGCCTCTACTCCAGGTTCTCGGGTGCTTGTAGCTTAAATGTGCGCTACGACTTCACATGTACGGGCACTTGAGAATTATGGCGGCGTGGGTATTGAGTTCCCGCAGCGCTTGACGCAGCGCGAGTTCCCTTGAAAGGGAACGTCTCAGGTTACGCATGTAACCATGGTTCCCTGAGAGGGAACGAGACGCTGCGTCGCTTTGCCATACTCCCGGCATGCCCGTGACCGACTTGTTTGACTTTTTCAGAAGCTGACACTGTTTGGTTCAGGGGTGCTTTATAGTTTCCTGGTCGCTGACGTCACCCGCCTATGACGTCCTGTCACGCCATTGGACTGATTTTACGAGTGCTTCATGACGCAAACGCAGAGGCGTTCCCGCAGCGCTTGACGCAGCGTCTCGTTCCCTCTCAGGGAACCATGGTTACATGCGTAACCTGAGACGACTTCTGTACAGCCATAATATAAAAAAAAGATATGTAAAAACCTTTGTGGAACTTTTGGCTTGTAATTGGAATCAGAAGGGAAGATAATGAGTGTTTATAGTAGGTTAGTGTTTAAGTACTCTTGGGCCAAAAACATGTTCAGTAGGTCAAATATGGACTTCTGTACAGCCATAACCTTTGTGGAACTTTTGGCTTGTAATTGGAATCAGAAGGGAAGATAATGAGTGTTTATAGTAGGTTAGTGTTTAAGTACTCTTGGGCCAAAAACATGTTCAGTAGGTCAAATATGGACTTCTGTACAGCCATAACATTTATAAAACAAATTTATTAAAAATAAAATGTTAATTTTTTGTGGAACTTTTGGCTAGTAATTGGAATCAGAAGGAATGTCAAGGAGTATCTATAGTAAGTTAATGTTTAAGAACTCTTGGGCCAAAAATATGTTCAGTAGGTCAAATATGGACTTCTGTACAGCCATAACATGTATAAAACAAAAACATGTTTTTTTTTTTGTTGACCTTTTGTGGAAATTTTTGCTAGTAATGGCAAACAGAAGAGAAGTCAATGAGCATATGAAGTAAAATTAGTGTTTAAGTACTCTTGGGCCAAAAACATGTTCAGTAGGTCAAATATGGACTTCTGTACAGACATAATATAAAAAAAAAGATATGTAAAAACCTTTGTGGAACTTTTGGCTTGTAATTGGAATTAGAAGGGAAGATAATGAGTGTTTAAATAGCTTAGTGTTTAAGGACTCTTGGGTCAAAAATATGTTCAGTCTGTCAAATATGGACTTCTGTACAACCATAACATGTATAAAACAATAAAAAATTTTTTTTTTTAAAATGTGTGGAACTTTTAGCTAGTAATTGGAATCAGAAGGGAAGATAATGAGTGTTAATTGTAGGTTAGTGTTTAAGTACTCTTAAACACTAAAAAAATGTTCAGTAGGTCAAATATGGACTTCTGTACAGCCATAACCTTTGTGGAACTTTTGGCTTGTAATTGGAATCAGAAGGGAAGATAATGAGTGTTTATAGTAGGTTAGTGTTTAAGTACTCTTGGGCCAAAAACATGTTCAGTAGGTCAAATATGGACTTCTGTACAGCCATAACATTTATAAAACAAATTTATTAAAAATAAAATGTTAATTTTTTGTGGAACTTTTGGCTAGTAATTGGAATCAGAAGGAATGTCAAGGAGTATCTATAGTAAGTTAATGTTTAAGAACTCTTGGGCCAAAAATATGTTCAGTAGGTCAAATATGGACTTCTGTACAGCCATAACATGTATAAAACAAAAACATGTTTTTTTTTTGTTGACCTTTTGTGGAAATTTTTGCTAGTAATGGCAAACAGAAGAGAAGTCAATGAGCATATGAAGTAAATTAGTGTTTAAGTACTCTTGGGCCAAAAACATGTTCAGTAGGTCAAATATGGACTTCTGTACAGCCATAATATAAAAAAAAATATATGTAAAAACCTTTGTCGAACTTTTGGCTTGTAATTGGAATCAGAAGGGAAGATAATGAGTTTTTATAGTAGGTTAGTGTTTAAGTACTCTTGGGCCAAAAACATGTTCAGTAGGTCAAATATGGACTTCTGTACAGCCATAACCTTTGTGGAACTTTTGGCTTGTAATTGGAATCAGAAGGGAAAATAATGAGTGTTTATAGTAGGTTAGTGTTTAAGTACTCTTGGGCCAAAAACATGTTCAGTAGGTCAAATATGGACTTCTGTACAGCCATAACATGTATAAAACAAAAACATGTTTTTTTTTTTTTTTTTACCTTTTGTGGAAATTTTTGCTAGTAATGGCAAACAGAAGAAAAGTCAATGAGCATATGAAGTAAATTAGTGTTTAAGTACTCTTGGGCCAAAAACATGTTCAGTAGGTCAAATGTGGACTTCTGTACAGACATAATATAAAAAAAAAGATATGTAAAAACCTTTGTGGAACTTTTGGCTTGTAATTGGAATTAGAAGGGAAGATAATTAGTGTTTAAATAGCTTAGTGTTTAAGGACTCTTGGGTCAAAAATATGTTCAGTCTGTCAAATATGGACTTCTGTACAACCATAACATGTATAAAACAATAAAAAAAATGTTTTTTTAAAAATGTGGGGAACTTTTAGCTAGTAATTGGAATCAGAAGGGAAGATAATGAGTGTTAATTGTAGGTTAGTGTTTAAGTACTCTTAAACACAAAAATTTTTTTCAGTAGGTCAAATATGGACTTCTGTACAGCCATAACCTTTGTGGAACTTTTGGCTTGTAATTGGAATCAGAAGGGAAGATAATGAGTGTTTATAGTAGGTTAGTGTTTAAGTACTCTTGGGCCAAAAACATGTTCAGTAGGTCAAATATGGACTTCTGTACAGCCATAACATTTATAAAACAAATTTATTAAAAATAAAATGTAAATTTTTTGTGGAACTTTTGGCTAGTAATTGGAATCAGAAGGAATGTCAAGGAGTATCTATAGTAAGTTAATGTTTAAGAACTCTTGGGCCAAAAATATGTTCAGTAGGTCAAATATGGACTTCTGTACAGCCATAACATGTATAAAACAAAAACATGTTTTTTTTTTGTTGACCTTTTGTGGAAATTTTTGCTAGTAATGGCAAACAGAAGAGAAGTCAATGAGCATATGAAGTAAATTAGTGTTTAAGTACTCTTGGGCCAAAAACATGTTCAGTAGGTCAAATATGGACTTCTGTACAGCCATAATATAAAAAAAAATATATGTAAAAACCTTTGTCGAACTTTTGGCTTGTAATTGGAATCAGAAGGGAAGATAATGAGTTTTTATAGTAGGTTAGTGTTTAAGTACTCTTGGGCCAAAAACATGTTCAGTAGGTCAAATATGGACTTCTGTACAGCCATAACCTTTGTGGAACTTTTGGCTTGTAATTGGAATCAGAAGGGAAGATAATGAGTGTTTATAGTAGGTTAGTGTTTAAGTACTCTTGGGCCAAAAACATGTTCAGTAGGTCAAATATGGACTTCTGTACAGCCATAACATTTATAAAACAAATTTATTAAAAATAAAATGTTAATTTTTTGTGGAACTTTTGGCTAGTAATTGGAATCAGAAGGAATGCCAAGGAGTATATATAGTAAGTTAATGTTTAAGAACTCTTGAGCTAAAAATATGTTCAGTAGGTAAAATATGGACTTCTGTACAGCCATAATATAAAGAAAAAGATATGTAAAAACTGTTGAGGAACTTTTGGCTTGTAATTGGAATCAGAAGGGAAGATAATGAGTGTTTACAGTAGGTTAGTGTTTAAGGACTCTTGTACCAATAATATATTCATATATTCTGTCAAATATGGACTTCCATCCATCCATCCATCCATCTTCTTCCGCTTATCCGGGGCCGGGTCGCGGGGGCAGCAGTCTAAGCAGAGATGCCCAGACTTCCCTCTCCCTAGACACTTCCTCCAGCTCTTCCGGGGGGACACCGAGGCGTTCCAAGGCCAGCCGGGAGACATAGTCCCTCCAGCGTGTCCTTGGTCTTCCCCGGGGCCTCCTCCCGGTTGGACATGCCCGAAACACCTTCCCGGGAAGGCGTTCAGGAGGCATCCGGAACAGATGCCCGAGCCACCTCAGCTGTCCCCTCTCGATGTGGAGGAGCAGCGGCTCTACTCCGAGTTCCTCCCGAGTGACTGAGCTTCTCACCCTATCTCTAAGGGAGCGCCCAGCCACCCTGCGGAGAAAGCTCATTTCGGCCGCCTGTATCCGGGATCTTGTCCTTTCGGTCATGACCCAAAGCTCATGACCATAGGTGAGAGTAGGAACGTAGATTGACCGGTAAATCGAGAGCTTCGCCTTACGGCTTAGCTCTTTCTTCACCACGACAGACCGGTACATCGACCGCATTACTGCAGAAGCTGCACCGATCCGTCTGTCAATCTCCCGTTCCATCCTCCCCTCACTCGTGAACAAGACCCCTAGATACTTGAACTCCTCCACTTGGGGCAGGAACTCTCCACCAACCTGAAGTGGGCAAGCCACCCTTTTCCGACTGAGGACCATGGCCTCGGATTTGGAGGTGCTGATCCCCATCCCAGCCGCTTCACACTCGGCTGCAAACCGTCCCAGTGCATGCTGAAGGTCCTGGTTAGAAGGGGCCAACACGACAACATCATCCGCAAAGAGCAGAGACGAAACCGTGTGGTCCCCAAACCTGACACCCTCCGGCCCTTGGCTGCGCCTAGAAATTCTGTCCATAAAAATTATGAACAGAACCGGCGACAAAGGGCAGCCCTGCCGGAGTCCAACATGCACCGGGAACAAGTCTGACTTACTGCCGGCAATGCGGACCAAACTCCTGCTTCGGTCATACAGGGACCGGACTGCCCTCAGCAAAGGACCCCGGACCCCATATTCCCCCAGCACCCTCCACAGGACGCCGCGAGGGACACAGTCGAATGCCTTCTCCAAATCCACAAAACAAATGTGGACTGGTTGGGCAAACTCCCATGAACCCTCCAGCACCCTGTAGAGGGTATAGAGCTGGTCCAGTGTTCCACGACCAGGACGAAAACCACACTGTTCCTCCTGAATCCGAGGTTCCACTATCGGCCGAATTCTCCTCTCCAGTACCCTGGCATAGACTTTCCCGGGGAGGCTGAGAAGTGTGATCCCCCTATAGTTGGAACACACCCTCCGGTCCCCCTTTTTAAAAAGAGGAACCACCACCCCGGTCTGCCATCCCAGAGGCACTGTCCCCGACCGCCACGCGATGCTGCAGAGGCGTGTCAGCCAAGACAGCCCCACAACATCCAGAGATTTGAGGTACTCAGGGCGGATCTCATCCACCCCCGGTGCCTTGCCACCGAGGAGTTTCTTGACCACCTCGGTGACTTCAGCCCGGGTGATGGACGAGTCCTCCTCTGAGCCCCCAGTCTCTGCTTCCTCAATGGAAGACGTGACGGCGGGATTGAGGAGATCCTCGAAGTATTCCTTCCACCGTCCGACAACATCCCCAGTTGAAGTCAACAGCCGCCCATCGCCACTGTAAACAGCGTTGGTAGGGCACTGCTTCCCCCTCCTGAGGCGCCGGACGGTTTGCCAGAATCTCTTCGAGGCCAGCCGATAGTCCTTTTCCATGGCCTCACCGAACTCCTCCCAGGCCCGAGTTTTTGCCTCCACAACCACCCGGGCTGCAGTCCGTTTAGCCTGCCGGTACCTGTCAGCTGCCTCAGGAGTCCCACAAGCCAGCCAGGCCCGATAGGACTCCTTCTTCAGCTTGACGGCATCCCTTACTTCCGGTGTCCACCACCGGGTTCGGGGATTGCCGCCTCGACAGGCACCGGAGACCTTGCGTCCACAGCTCCGAGCAGCCGCTTTGACAATGGAGGTGGAGAACATGGTCCACTCGGACTCAATATCTCCAGCCTCCCTCGGGATCCGGTCGAAGCTCTGCCGGAGGCAGGAGTTGAAGATCTCTCTGACAGGAGACTCGGCCAAACGTTCCCAGCAGACCCTCACAGTACGTTTGGGTCTACCGAGTCTATCCAGCTTCCTCCCCCGCCATCGGATCCAACTCACCACCAGGTGGTGATCAGTTGACAGCTCCGCCCCTCTCTTCACCCGAGTGTCCAAGACATACGGCCGCAGGTCAGATGAAACGACCACAAAGTCGATCATTGACCTACGACCTAGGGTGTCCTGGTGCCATGTGCACTGATGGACACCCTTATGCTTGAACATGGTGTTCGTTATGGACAAACTGTAACTAGCACAGAAGTCCAATAACTGAACACCACTCGGGTTCAGATCAGGGGGGCCGTTCCTCCCAATCACGCCCCTCCAGGTTTCACTGTCATTGCCCACGTGGGCATTGAAGTCCCCCAGTAGAACGACGGAGTCCCCAGTCGGAGCACTCTCCAGCACCCCTCCCAGGGACACCAAGAAGGTCGGGTACTCTGCACTGCTGTTTGGCCCGTAGGCACACACAACAGTGAGAGACCTATCCCCGAGCCGAAGCCGCAGGGAAACGACCCTCTCGTTCACCGGGGTAAACTCCAACACATGGCGGCAGAGCTGGGGGGCTATAAGCAAACCCACACCAGCCCGCCGCCTCTCACCATGGGCAACTCCAGAGTGGTGAAGAGTCCATCCCCTCTCGAGAAGTGTGGTTCCAGAGCCCAAGCCGTGCGTGGAGGTGATTCCGACTATCTCTAGTCGGAACCTCTCAACCTCACGCACAAGCTCAGGCTCTTTCCCCGCCAGCGAGGTGACATTCCATGTCCCAAGAGCTAGTTTCCGTGTCCAGGGATCGGGTCGTCTAGGCCCCCGCCTTTGACTGCCGCCCGATTCGCTTTGCACCGGCCCCTTACGGTCCCTCCTGTGAGTGGTGGGCCCACGGGAAGGTGTCCCCACGTCGCTCCTTTGGGCTGAGCCCGGCCGGACCCCATGGGGGAAGGCCCGGCCACCAGGCGCTCGCATACGAGCCCCAACCCCAGGCCTGGCTCCAGGGTGGGGCCCCGGCTGCGCCATACCGGGCGACGTCACGGTCCTCCTTTTCTTTGGCATCATAAGGGTTTTTGAACTGCTCTTAGTCTGACCCGTCACCTAGGACCTGTTTGCCTTGGGAGACCCTACCAGGGGCATATAGCCCCGGACAACGTAGCTCCTAGGGTCATTCGGGTACTCAAACCCCTCCACCACGTTAAGGTGGCAGTTCATGGAGGAGCTGTACAAGCTGTACAATATGGACTTCTGTACAAGCCAAATTATGTATAAAACAATAAAACAAAATAAAAAAACTTTTGTGGAACTTTTGGCTAGTAATTGGAATCAGAAGGGAAGATAATGAGTGTTTATAGTAGGTTAGTGTTTAAGGACTCTTGGACCAAAAATATGTTCAGTCTGTCAAATATGGACTTCTGTACAAGCCATATTATGTATAAAACAATAAAACAAAATAAAAAACTTTTGTGGAACTTTTGGCTAGTAATTGGAATCAGAAGGGATGATAATGAGTGTGTATAGTAAGTTAGTGTTTAAGGACTCTTGGGCCAAAAATATGTTCCCTTTCGTTCAGTCACTATGACGTACGTTAGTGACTAACGAATGGGGGTTTCGCTTAGAAGCCAATTATCTCCGAGAATTCAACAGCGCCCAATGGCAGTGCCAATGCCATGGGCATGCGGAATTTGCATGCGTAACTCCGCCCCACCTCGTGGGTATATAAGGAAGTACGCTGGCAACATCGCATTATGTTTCTGCTTTGGAGCCAAGAGTATCTCTTCACTCCTTCAAGCCTGATCTGAGTCTTCGACAAGCCTTCGAGACGAGCAGCTTTCCAGAGACGTTGGTGTTACGGCGCGTTCCAGTGATCATCATACGTTCCAGCCTGCTGATCTGCGCAGTGGTCCGTCTGACTGCTGGTGTGTGGTCCCTGGGCGCTTCGGCGTACTCTGCGAAGCTTCCTCTCATAAAAGAGCTTACACGTGACGCGTCCTTTTCAGGATGTCGCGTCCGTGTACTTCTGGGTGTGGCCGGTTGCTATCTTCTTCCGATGGGCACAAACACTGTCTGGTATGTTTGGGCTTTCAGCATGCCCAGGCAGCGTTTGTGGATGAGTCATGTTCCCACTGCGGGAATATGACCATCGCGGTGTTGCGGTCAAGACTCCATGACCTTCGTAATGAAGTGAGAGTCCCCTCTACCACACCCCGATCTACTGAGTCCCAGAGGCCCAGTACTTCGGCTGGTGGTCAGGGTGACCTGACGGTTACGGTGTGGAACAAAGCCCCGACGCTCATGCCTCGGGCCACACCCCCGTCTTGCACACTGCAACCCGCGAGTGTTCAGACGCAGATCGCGGGGCCTGCTTCGGCCCCCCCGCGCATCTCGTTTGGCGCTCCGGAGGAGGATGCGATGTCGGTCACCGCATCACAAGGTGGGCTCGAGTCCTCTGAGGATGATGACTCGGCTGTGCTGCCGCCTTCGGGCATTCCAGCATTGCCCGAGTCGGACCCAGAGCTGACAGCCATGTTGTCTCGGGCAGCCACAAGCTTAGGGATAGAGTGGAACCCTCCGCCCTGTCCCGAACGCTCCAGGCTCGATGATTGGTTTTTGGGAGCGCGCGCTGACAACCGTCAGTCCCCGCCCCCAATACCTTTCTTTCCTGAGCTTCATGAGGAACTCGCGCGGTCCTGGAAGTCCCCGTTGTCTTCCCGTGATCGTTCGGCGACTTCCTCCGCCTTCTCCGCCCTCGATGGGGCGGCGGCCAAAGGGTACACTGGGGCCCCCCCAGTTGAACGTTCTGTTGCGATGCAACTGTGTCCTCAGAGCGCTTCAACTTGGCGCGGCGATCCAAAGCACCCCTCCAAAGCCTGTCGATTCACATCAACCTTGGTGGCGAAATCGCACAGAGCCGCGGGGCAGGCTGCCGCTTCTTTGCATGCCATGGCGATCCTCCAGGTCTACCAGGCCAGGATCCTCAAGGACATGCACGAGGGTGGAGTTGATCCGGGGCTCTTAAATGAGCTGCGTGCCGCCACCGACCTCGCTCTCCGGGCGACGAAGGTGACCGCACGCTCCCTGGGTCAAGTGATGTCCACAAACGTGGTCCAGGAGCGTCACCTATGGCTGAACCTGGCTGATATGCGGGACACCGAGCGAACCCGGTTCCTCGATGCCCCCATATCCCAGGCCAGCCTCTTCGGCGGGGCGGTTGAGGACTTTGCCCAACAGTTCTCAATCGCCCAGAAGCAGACTGAGGCTATAAAACACGTACTGCCCCGGCGGCCAGCTGCTGCCTCCACCCAGCCGCCAGCACAGTCGCCTCAGTCTGCTCCACGCCGAGGACGCCCTCCTAAGGCTCCCGCCCCTCCCGCCCGGCCCAAGCAGCAGCCTTCACCCGGGCCGGGTGGCAGAGGTCGCCGAAGGAAGGCGTCACAATCCGCTCAGCCCGCCCCGCGCCCCGCTAAACGCCAGGCCAAGCGGCGCTCCTGAGACGGATGGCTCAGGGATGGAGTATTCTTTCCAGGAGATGGTAGCAGGACCACTCCTTCCCCCGATGGAGGGCCGGGGGAGAATCCTTTGTTTAGCTGCTGGCCCACGGGTCAGCAGCACCCTAATTCGGTCAAAGAAAGAATTAACACTCCCATCCCTGAGCCCACAGAGTCCGGTGATGACAGTGCGCGCCACCCACGGGTCCCGCCACTTGCATCCCACTCTGTCGCCAGCCTCCTGGCAGAGCAGACCCCAGTGGAACGTGCGTCCTTCCTTGGTCTCCTCTGTCAGGACGCAGCAGTCAACCGTGCCCCCGCACCGGGACGCCCCTCAGCCTCCCATGTCCGGGCCGGTGACGCTGCATCGCTGCAAGCCCACACCGGGTACGTCTGTGCTCCGAATGACCCCGCTGGCGCAGTTTCTGGGAGTCTGGCTTCAGCTTCCAGGGCTGTCCCGCTGGGTCGCGCGGACCATCAGGCGCGGCTACGCGATTCAGTTCGCGCAGGTTCCTCCCTGCTTCCGGGGAGTCCGTTCCACTATGATCGGGGCCAATGCCCCCGTCATGCGAGCGGAGATTGCCACCCTACTGGCGAAGGGTGCAATCGAACCTGTCCCTCCAGCCGAGATGAACTCCGGGTTTTACAGCCCGTACTTCATTGTACCCAAAAAGACCGGTGGGCTACGGCCAATCCTGGACCTGCTCGTCTTGAACCGTTACCTTCACCGGTTTCCGTTCAAGATGTTGACAGCGAAACGCCTTTTCGAATGCGTTCGTCCAGACGATTGGTTTGCAGCGATCGACCTGAAGGACGCCTACTTCCATGTCTCCATTCTACCTCGACACAGACCGTTCCTACGGTTTGCTTTCGAGGGGCGGGCATATCAGTACGCGGTTCTACCATTCGGGCTATCTCTGTCCCCTCGCGTCTTTACGAAGATTGCCGAGGCAGCCCTTGCGCCCCTTCGGCAGCACGGGGTTCGCATCCTGAATTACCTCGACGACTGGCTCATACTGGGTCACTCTCGAGAGCAGGTTTGCGGACACAGAGATTTGGTGCTCCATCACCTAGCCCGTCTGGGCCTTCGGGTCAACTGGGAGAAGAGCAAACTTTGCCCCGCGCAGAGGATCTCTTTTCTCGGTATGGATATTGACTCGGTCGCCATGTGCGCGCAGCTTTCGAGCGAGCGCGCGCAGTCTCTGCTGACTTCCCTTCGTCAGATCGAGGGCAAGAATGCGGTTCAACTGAAACTATTTCAGAGGCTCCTGGGGCATATGGCATCTGCAGCCGCTCGGATTGCTACATATGAGACCGCTTCAGCACTGGCTACGTGATCGAGTCCCGAGATGGGCATGGCGGTCTGGCACGCTCCGGGTACAAGTGACTCGGGCCTGCTTACAGACTCTCACCCCGTGGTCGAACTTCAGTTTTCTACGGACCGGAGTGTCCTTAGAACGAGTTTCCAGGCATGTTGTTGTATCAACAGATGCGTCATCCACGGGCTGGGGTGCCATGTGCAATGGACAAGCAGCCGCGGGCTCCTGGACAGGACCCCAGCGCCTTCTGCATGTCAATTGCCTCGAGTTACTGGCAGTACGGTTCGCCCTGCACCGCTTCCGAGCGTTGCTGAGGGGTCAACATGTACTAGTCAGGACAAACAACACGGCCGTAGTAGCGTACATCAACCACCAGGGCGGTCTACGCTCCCGCCGTATGTCTCAACTCGCCCGCCATCTCATTTTGTGGAGTCAGAAGCGCCTGAGGTCCCTTCGTGCTGTCCACATCCCAGGATACCTGAACCGTGCAGCCGACGAGCTCTCACGGATTCAGCCTCTCCCCGGAGAGTGGAGACTCCACCCCCAGACGGTCCAGCTGATATGGGAACGGTTCGGCGACGCACAGGTAGATCTGTTTGCCTCCCAGGACTCTTCCCGTTGCTCCCTGTATTATTCCCTGACCGAGGGCACCCTCGGCACGGATGCACTGGCGCACAGCTGGCCGCCCGGGCTACGCAAGTATGCGTTTCCCCCAGTGAGCCTCCTTGCACGGGTACTGTGCAAGATCAGGGAGGACAAGGAGCAGGTCATGTTGGTCGCCCCGTATTGGCACGGCCAGACCTGGTCCTCAGAACTTCTACTCCTTGCGACAGCCCCTCCCTGGCCTATTCCTCTGAGACCGGACCTCCTCACTCAGAGACGGGGCACCTTTTGGCACCCGCGTCCGGCGTTCTGGAAGCTCCACGTGTGGCTTCTGGACGGGACGCGGCAGGTTTGAGTAGTCTTCCACCTGCGGTGGTCGCTACCATCACTTCCGCTAGAGCTGAGTCCACGCGACGTCTCTATGCGTTGAAGTGGAACCTCTTCGTCACATGGTGTTCTTCCCGCCAAGAAGACCCCTGGAAATGCCCGATCGGGTCCGTGCTATCGTTTCTCCAGGAGGGGGTGGAACGAAGGCTGTCTCCTTCCACCCTTAAAGTGTACGTGGCCGCAATATCTGCCTACCACGATCTCCTGGGAGACAAAAAGGTAAGTCAGCATGACCTGATCATCAGGTTCCTGAGGGGGGCGAGGAGACTGAATCCTCCTCGCTCTCCTCTCGTACCCTCTTGGGACCTCTCAGTAGTCTTAAGTGCTCTGCAGAGGCCTCCCTTTGAGCCTTTGCGGTCAGCCGAGATTAAATTCTTGTCTATGAAGACGGCTCTGCTGACCGCATTGGCCTCGCTTAAGAGGGTCGGGGACCTGCAAGCATTTTTGGTTGACGAAGCGTGCCTTGAGTTCCGGCCGGCTAACTCTCACGTGATCCTGAGACCCCGGCCCGGATATGTGCCCAAGGTTCCTACCACTCCGTTCCGAGACCAGGTGGTGAACCTGCAAGCGCTGCCTTTGGAGGAGGCAGACCCAGCCTTGGCATTGCTCTGTCCAGTACGCGCTCTCCGCGCTTATGTAGACAGTACGCGATGTTTCAGGACCTCAGACCAACTCTTTGTCTGTTATGGTGGAGAGCGGAAGGGAAGTGCTCTCTCGAAACAGAGGTTGTCTCACTGGGTAGTGGACACCATTGTTTTGGCTTACCAGCAGCAAGGTCGGCCATGTCCCCTTGGGGTTAGGGCACACTCCACCAGGAGTGTGGCCTCTTCTTGGGCTTTAGCGCATGGCGCCTCGCTAACAGACATCTGCAGAGCTGCAGGCTGGGCGACACCCAACACATTCGCCAGATTCTACAATCTCCGAGTGGAGCCAGTGTCCGACTATGTACTCGCCCCTACGGGTGGCCGGTAATGGGCCAGGCTCAGGTGTCTTCGCTTGCTCGCCATTCCACTCCAAGGACTGGATACGAGCGATATTTTCCTCAGGTGAGCTCCCCGAGAGCCCTGAGCTCCTCCAGCACTGCTTACCCCGACATCAGTTCAGTCTGCCCTTTCGAGCCCAGACCCTCATGTCCGGCCAGGTGCTCCGTGTGCATGGATCCCCTCCGGCGACCCCCACACGAGTATTCCCACCGTAAGCCTCCTCAGCGAGCAGGTGTCTTTCCCTCGGCAAGTCCCTGCCAACCCTAGGGTTAAAAATCCACCTTCGGCTGGTACCCTAGAGATCTTCCATATGCAGCCCTTAGCGGGTCATATGTGTATTCTTAAGTCCTCCCTACGGGCAGGCATCTTGGCATTCCCTCACTGGGATATGCTTCCCAGTGTACCTTGGTATTCCTGTGATAAGTGGGAGTCCTTCGTCCATACTAGTCTCACGACAGGGTACTCACACTTACGCAGGGCACTGGATGACAGCTGAGTGGCGTTGTTGTATTGGAACCCCCATTCGTTAGTCACTAACGTACGTTGTAGTGACTGAACGAAAGGGAACGTCTCGGTTACGTATGTAACCCTCGTTCCCTGAGGAGGGAACGGAGACGTACGTTTCCTTTGCCACGTCAGCTGTGCTGCCTGGAACACGGAGTTCAGTCTTGGCTCCTGCAGCAGTAACATAATTATATACCCACGAGGTGGGGCGGAGTTACGCATGCAAATTCCGCATGCCCATGGCATTGGCACTGCCATTGGGCGCTGTTGAATTCTCTGAGATAATTGGCTTCTAAGCGAAACCCCCATTCGTTAGTCACTAACGTACGTCTCCGTTCCCTCCTCAGGGAACGAGGGTTACATACGTAACCGAGACGTTCAGTCTGTCAAATATGGACTTCTCTACAGCCATAACATGTATAAAACAATAAAACAAAATAAAAAAAACTTTCGTGGAACTTTTGGCTAGTAATTGGAATAAGAAGGGAAGATAATGAGTGTTTATAGTAGGTGGACTCTTGGGCCAAAAATATGTTCAGTCTGTCAAATATGGACTTCTGTACAGCCATAATATATATATATATAAAAAAAAGATATGTAAAAACTGTTGAGGAACTTTTGGCTTGTAATTGGAATCAGAAGGGAAGATAATGAGTGTTTATAGTAGGTTAGTATTTAAGGACTCTTGGGCCAAAAAAATGTTCAGTAGGTCAAATATGGACTTCTGTACAGCCATAACATTTATAAAATGTTAGAAACCAGAAAGATGTTCAATAGTTCATAATATACCGTATTTCCTCAAATAAAAGCATTTAGTAAATTAAACGCCTGGGCCTCTGATAGTGTCCGGCGGCGTGGCCAGCACGAACAAATAAAGGCCGGTCTCAAATTAAGGCCGGGGGGAAATGATTTCCTTTCATTTCATGTGCATTCAAGTTCAGCATAATGTACAGTAGGGTATAAAGAAATGAAACAAAATAAAAAAGATTTGGGGAACTTTTGGCTGGTAATTGGAATCAGAAGGGACAGCCATAATATTAGAAGTGAAGATAATGAGTGTTTATAATAGCTTAGTGTTTAAGGACTCTTGGGTCAAAAATATGTTCAGTCTGTCAAATACGGACTTCTGTACAACCATAACATGTATAAAACAATAAAAAAATTTTTTTCAAAAAAATGTGTGGAACTTTTAGCTAGTGATTGGAATCAGAAGGGAAGATAATGAGTGTTAATAGTAGGTTAGTGTTTAAGTACTCTTAAACACTAAAAAAATGTTCAGTAGGTCAAATATGGAGTTCTGTACAAGCCATATTATGTATAAAACAATAAAACAAAATAAAAAAAACTTTTGTGGAACTTTTGGCTAGTAATTGGAATCAGAAGGGATGATAATGAGTGTGTATATTAAGTTAGTGTTTAAGGACTCTTGGGCCAAAAATATGTTCAGTCTGTCAAATATGGACTTCTGTACAAGCCATATTATGTATAAAACAATATAACAAAATAAAAAAAACTTTTGTGGAACTTTTAGCTAGTAATTGGAATCAGAAGGGAAGATAATGAGTGTTTATAGTAGGTTAGTGTTTAAGGACTCTTGGGCCAAAAACGTGTTCAGTAGGTCAAATATGGACTTCTGTACACCCATAACATGTATAAAACAAATAAAAAAAAAATAAAAAAAATGTTGACCTTTTGTGGAACTTTTTGCTAGTAATGGCAATCAGAAGAGAAGTCAATGAGCATATGTAGTAAATTAGTGTTTAAATACTCTTGGGCCAAAAACATGTTCAGTAGGTCAAATATGGACTTCTGTACAGCCATAACATTTATAAAACAAATTTATTAAAAATAAAATGTTAATTTTTTGTGGAACTTTTGGCTAGTAATTGGAATCAGAAGGAATGCCAAGGAGTATATATAGTAAGTTAATGTTTAAGAACTCTTGGGCTAAAAATATGTTCAGTAGGTAAAATATGGACTTCTGTACAGCCATAATATAAAGAAAAAGATATGTAAAAACTGTTGAGGAACTTTTGGCTTGTAATTGGAATCAGAAGGGAAGATAATGAGTGTTTACAGTAGGTTAGTGTTTAAGGACTCTTGGACCAATAATATATTCATATATTCATATATTCTGTCAAATATGGACTTCTGTACAAGCCAAATTATGTATAAAACAATAAAACAAAATAAAAAAACTTTTGTGGAACTTCTGGCTAGTAATTGGAATCAGAAGGGAAGATAATGAGTGTGTATAGTAAGTTAGTGTTTAAGGACTCTTGGGCCAAAAATATGTTCAGTCTGTCAAATATGGACTTCTCTACAGCCATAACATGTATAAAACAATAAAACAAAATTAAAAAAAACTTTCGTGGAACTTTTGGCTAGTAATTGGAATAAGAAGGAAAGATAATGAGTGTTTATAGTAGGTGGACTCTTGGGCCAAAAATATGTTCAGTCTGTCAAATATGGACTTCTGTACAGCCATAATATATAAAAAAAAAAGATATGTAAAAACTGTTAAGGAACTTTTGGCTTGTAATTGTAATCAGAAGGGAAGATAATGAGTGTTTATAGTAGGTTAGTATTTAAGGACTCTTGGGCCAAAAAAATGTTCAGTAGTTCAAATATGGAGTTCTGTACAAGACATATTATGTATAAAACAATAAAACAAAATAAAAAAACTTTTGTGGAACTTTTGGCTAGTAATTGGAATCAGAAGGGATGATATTGAGTGTGTATAGTAAGTTTGTGTTTAAGGACTCTTGGGCCAGAAACATGTTCAGTATGTCAAATATGGACTTTTGTAAAACAATAATATAAAAAAAAAAAACTGTTGAGGAACTTTTGGCTTGTAATTGGAATCAGAAGGGAAGATAATGAGTGTTTATAGTAGGTTAGTGTTTAAGGACTCTTGGACCAAAAATATGTTCAGTCTGTCAAATATGGACTTCTGTACAACCATAACATGTATAAAACAATAAAAAAAAATTTTTTCAAAAAAATGTGTGGAACTTTTAGCTAGTAATTTGAATCAGAAGGAATGTCAAGGAGTATCTATAGTAAGTTAATGTTTAAGAACTCTTGGGCCAAAAATATGTTCAGTAGGTCAAATATGGACTTCTGTACAGCCATAACATGTATAAAACAAAAACATGTTTTTTTTTTACCTTTTGTGGAACGTTTTGCTAGTAATGGCAAACAGAAGAGAAGTCAATGAGCATATGAAGTAAATTAGTGTTTAAGTACTCTTGGGCCAAAAACATGTTCAGTAGGTCAAATATGGACTTCTGTACAGCCATAATATAAAAAAAAAGATATGTAAAAACCTTTGTGGAACTTTTGGCTTGTAATTGGAATCAGAAGGGAAGATAATGAGTGTTTATAGTAGGTTAGTGTTTAAGTACTCTTGGGCCAAAAACATGTTCAGTAGGTCAAATATGGACTTCTGTACAGCCATAACATTTATAAAACAAATTTATTAAAAATAAAATGTTAATTTTTTGTGGAACTTTTGGCTAGTAATTGGAATCAGAAGGAATGTCAAGGAGTATCTATAGTAAGTTAATGTTTAAGAACTCTTGGGCCAAAAATATGTTCAGTAGGTCAAATATGGACTTCTGTACAGCCATAACATGTATACAACAAAAACATGAAACATGGCTTGTAATTGGAATTAGAAGGGAAGATAATGAGTGTTTATAATAGCTTAGTGTTTAAGGACTCTTGGGTCAAAAATATGTTCAGTCTGTCAAATATGGACTTCTGTACAGCCATAACATTTATAAAACAAATTAATTAAAAATAAAATGTTAATTTTTTGTGGAACTTTTGGCTAGTAATTGGAATCAGAAGGAATGTCAAGGAGTATATATAGTAAGTTAATGTTTAAGAACTCTTGGGCCAAAAATATGTTCAGTAGGTCAAATATGGACTTCTGTACAGCCATAACATGTATAAAACAAAAACATGTTTTTTTTTTTTTTTTTGACCTTTTGTGGAAATTTTTGCTAGTAATGGCAAACAGAAGAGAAGTCAATGAGCATATGAAGTAAATTAGTGTTTAAGTACTCTTGGGCCAAAAACATGTTCAGTAGGTCAAATATGGACTTCTGTACAGCCATAATATAAAAAAAAAGATATGTAAAAACCTTTGTGGAACTTTTGGCTTGTAATTGGAATTAGAAGGGAAGATAATGAGTGTTTATAATAGCTTAGTGTTTAAGGAATCTTGGGTCAAAAATATGTTCAGTCTGTCAAATATGGACTTCTGTACAACCATAACATGTATAAAACAGTACAAAAAAAAAAAAAAATGTGTGGAACTTTTAGCTAGTAATTGGAATCAGAAGGGAAGATAATGAGTGTTAATAGTAGGTTAGTGTTTAAGTACTCTTAAACACTAAAAAAATGTTCAGTAGGTCAAATATGGAGTTCTGTACAAGCCATATTATGTATAAAACAATAAAACAAAATAAAAAAAACTTTTGTGGAACTTTTGGCAAGTAATTGGAATCAGAAGGGATGATAATGAGTGTGTATAGCAAGTTAGTGTTTAAGGACTCTTGGGCCAAAAATATGTTCAGTCTGTCAAATATGGACTTCTGTACAAGCCATATTATGTATAAAACAATATAACAAAATAAAAAAAACTTTTGTGGAACTTTTAGCTAGTAATTGGAATCAGAAGGGAAGATAGTGAGTGTTTATTGTAGGTTAGTGTTTAAGGACTCTTGGGCCAAAAACGTGTTCAGTAGGTCAAATATGGACTTCTGTACAGCCATAACATGTATAAAACAAATAATAATAAATAAAAAAAATGTTGACCTTTTGTGGAACTTTTTGCTAGTAATGGCAATCAGAAGAGAAGTCAATGAGCATATGCAGTAAATTAGTGTTTAAATACTCTTGGGCCAAAAACATGTTCAGTAGGTCAAATATGGACTTCTGTACAGCCATAACATTTATAAAACAAATTTATTAAAAATAAAATGTTAATTTTTTGTGGAACTTTTGGCTAGTAATTGGAATCAGAAGGAATGCCAAGGAGTATATATAGTAAGTTAATGTTTAAGAACTCTTGGGCTAAAAATATGTTCAGTAGGTAAAATATGGACTTCTGTACAGCCATAATATAAAGAAAAAGATATGTAAAAACTGTTGAGGAACTTTTGGCTTGTAATTGGAATCAGAAGGGAAGATAATGAGTGTTTACAGTAGGTTAGTGTTTAAGGACTCTTGGACCAATAATATATTCATATATTCATATATTCTGTCAAATATGGACTTCTGTACAAGCCAAATTATGTATAAAACAATAAAACAAAATAAAAAAACTTTTGTGGAACTTTTGGCTAGTAATTGGAATCAGAAGGGAAGATAATGAGTGTTTATAGTAGGTTAGTGTTTAAGGACTCTTGGACCAAAAATATGTTCAGTCTGTCAAATATGGAGTTCTGTACAAGCCATATTATGTATAAAACAATAAAACAAAAAAAAAAACTTTTGTGGAACTTTTGGCTAGTAATTGGAATCAGAAGGGATGTTAATGAGTGTGTATAGTAAGTTAGTGTTTAAGGACTCTTGGGCCAAAAATATGTTCAGTCTGTCAAATATGGACTTCTCTACAGCCATAACATGTATAAAACAATAAAACAAAATAAAAAAAACTTTCGTGGAACTTTTGGCTAGTAATTGGAATAAGAAGGGAAGATAATGAGTGTTTATAGTAGGTGGACTCTTGGGCCAGAAATGTGTTCAGTCTGTCAAATATGGACTTCTGTACAGCCATAATATATATAAAAAAAAAGATATGTAAAAACTGTTGAGGAACTTTTGGCTTGTAATTGGAATCAGAAGGGAAGATAATGAGTGTTTATAGTAGGTTAGTATTTAAGGACTCTTGGGCCAAAAAAATGTTCAGTAGGTCAAATATGGAGTTCTGTACAAGACATATTATGTATAAAACAATAAAACAAAATAAAAAAACTTTTGTGGAACTTTTGGCTAGTAATTGGAATCAGAAGGGATTATATTGAGTGTGTATAGTAAGTTAGTGTTTAAGGACTCTTGGGCCAGAAACATGTTCAGTAGGTCAAATATGGACTTTTGTAAAACCATAATATAAAAAAAAAATATATGTAAAAACTGTTGAGGAACTTTTGGCTTGTAATTGGAATCAGAAGGGAAGATAATGAGTGTTTATAGTAGGTTAGTGTTTAAGGACTCTTGGACCAAAAATATGTTCAGTCTGTCAAATATGGACTTCTGTACAGCCATAACATTTATAAAACAAATTTATTAAAAATTAAATGTAAATTTTTTGTGGGACTTTTGGCTAGTAATTGGAATCAGAAGGAATGTCAAGGAGTATCTTCAGTAAGTTAAAGTTTAAGAACTCTTGGACCAAAAATATGTTCAGTAGGTCAAATATGGACTTCTGTACAGCCATAACGTTAAAAAAATGTAAAAACTTTTGTGGAACTTTTGGCTAGTAATGGGAATCAGCAGGGAAGTCAATGAGTATGTTAGTGTTGTACTCTGTTGTACTGGACTACTCTTCGGCAGATTTAACATTATTAGGAGTCCAAAAATTTCTCTAGAAAGTTAATGTACAAAGAATCTCGGACCAGAAATATATTCAGTAGGTCAATTACGGCTTCTCTGTGGCTTGATACAACATAAGAAGGACTCAATGAGTATGTACAGTAACTTAATATTTAAGGACTCTTCGGCCAGAAAGATGTTCAATAGTTCATAATATACCGTATTTCCTCAAATAAAAGCATTTAGTAAATTAAACGCCTGGGCCTCTGATAGTGTCCGGGGGCGTGGCCAGCACGAACAAATAAAGGCCGGTCTCAAATTAAGGCCGGGGGGAAATGATTTCCTTTCATTTCATGTGCATTCAAGTTCAGAATAATGTACAAGAGGGTATAAAGAAATGAAACAAAATAAAAAAGATTTGGGGAACTTTTGGCTGGTAATTGGAATCAGAAGGGAAGATAATGAGTGTTTATAGTAGGTTAGTGTTTAAGTACTCTTGGGCCAAAAACATGTTCAGTAGGTCAAATATGGACTTCTGTACAGCCATAACATTTATAAAACAAATTTATTAAAAATAAAATGTTAATTTTTTGTGGAACTTTTGGCTAGTAATTGGAATCAGAAGGAATGTCAAGGAGTATCTATAGTAAGTTAATGTTTAAGAACTCTTGGGCCAAAAATATGTTCAGTAGGTCAAATATGGACTTCTGTACAGCCATAACATGTATACAACAAAAACATGAAACATGGCTTGTAATTGGAATTAGAAGGGAAGATAATGAGTGTTTATAATAGCTTAGTGTTTAAGGACTCTTGGGTCAAAAATATGTTCAGTCTGTCAAATATGGACTTCTGTACAGCCATAACATTTATAAAACAAATTAATTAAAAATAAAATGTTAATTTTTTGTGGAACTTTTGGCTAGTAATTGGAATCAGAAGGAATGTCAAGGAGTATATATAGTAAGTTAATGTTTAAGAACTCTTGGGCCAAAAATATGTTCAGTAGGTCAAATATGGACTTCTGTACAGCCATAACATGTATAAAACAAAAACATGTTTTTTTTTTTTTTTTGACCTTTTGTGGAAATTTTTGCTAGTAATGGCAAACAGAAGAGAAGTCAATGAGCATATGAAGTAAATTAGTGTTTAAGTACTCTTGGGCCAAAAACATGTTCAGTAGGTCAAATATGGACTTCTGTACAGCCATAATATAAAAAAAAAGATATGTAAAAACCTTTGTGGAACTTTTGGCTTGTAATTGGAATTAGAAGGGAAGATAATGAGTGTTTATAATAGCTTAGTGTTTAAGGAATCTTGGGTCAAAAATATGTTCAGTCTGTCAAATATGGACTTCTGTACAACCATAACATGTATAAAACAATAAAAAAAAAAAAAAAAAAATGTGTGGAACTTTTAGCTAGTAATTGGAATCAGAAGGGAAGATAATGAGTGTTAATAGTAGGTTAGTGTTTAAGTACTCTTAAACACTAAAAAAATGTTCAGTAGGTCAAATATGGAGTTCTGTACAAGCCATATTATGTATAAAACAATAAAACAAAATAAAAAAAACTTTTGTGGAACTTTTGGCAAGTAATTGGAATCAGAAGGGATGATAATGAGTGTGTATAGCAAGTTAGTGTTTAAGGACTCTTGGGCCAAAAATATGTTCAGTCTGTCAAATATGGACTTCTGTACAAGCCATATTATGTATAAAACAATATAACAAAATAAAAAAAACTTTTGTGGAACTTTTAGCTAGTAATTGGAATCAGAAGGGAAGATAATGAGTGTTTATTGTAGGTTAGTGTTTAAGGACTCTTGGGCCAAAAACGTGTTCAGTAGGTCAAATATGGACTTCTGTACAGCCATAACATGTATAAAACAAATAATAATAAATAAAAAAAATGTTGACCTTTTGTGGAACTTTTTGCTAGTAATGGCAATCAGAAGAGAAGTCAATGAGCATATGCAGTAAATTAGTGTTTAAATACTCTTGGGCCAAAAACATGTTCAGTAGGTCAAATATGGACTTCTGTACAGCCATAACATTTATAAAACAAATTTATTAAAAATAAAATGTTAATTTTTTGTGGAACTTTTGGCTAGTAATTGGAATCAGAAGGAATGTCAAGGAGTATCTATAGTAAGTTAATGTTTAAGAACTCTTGGGCCAAAAATATGTTCAGTAGGTCAAATATGGACTTCTGTACAGCCATAACATGTATAAAACAAAAACATGTTTTTTTTTTTTTTTTTTTTACCTTTTGTGGAACTTTTTGCTAGTAATGGCAAACAGAAGAGAAGTCAATGAGCATATGAAGTAAATTAGTGTTTAAGTACTCTTGGGCCAAAAACATGTTCAGTAGGTCAAATATGGTTCCCTTTCAAGGGATCTCGCGCTGCGTCAAGCGCTGCGGGAACGCCTCTGCGTTTGCGTCATGAAGCACTCGTAAAATCAGTCTAATGGCGTGACAGGACGTCATAGGCGGGTGACGTCAGCGACCAGGAAACTATAAAGCACCCCTTAACCAAACAGTGTCAGCTTCTGTGTCTTCACAAGCGCTCCATGTGAAATCGTTTGTCCTATATATCAAAGTGTGTGTGTGTCTCTCTAAAGAAAATATAATGGCGAATCAGCAACAGTTCAGACAGTGTGTTTCTCCCTGCCCCCGTTACATCACGGGTGGGGATACACATCTGCTGTGTGTTGTATGTCTGGGATCGGAGCATGCACAGTCAGCGCTCGAGGGTGCTGACTGTGAACATTGTGAAAAGCTCCCTATGAGAACTCTCCGATCCCGCCGAGCGCTCTTTGAGGAGGGCGCTTCGGCTCGCGTTCCCCAGGGTGCAGGTCCCGCTGCTGCCGAGGCACAGCGAAGGCTTATGTCCTGGGGATCGCAGAGGGATCTAGCGGAGGGGTTAGAGACGGGTGATCCCCTATCTCTGCCTTTACCCGCTAGATCTGACGCTTCAGCTGCCGAGTTAGAAGCACGCTCTGCGGTTTCTTCTGCTCGCGCTGAAGCGCAGGCTCAGCATCATTCCAGCTCTGAGGAGTTGGATGTGGTGAGCCTGGATTATTTAGATGAGGTTTCGCCGCCTCATTCACACGCTAATGAGGAGCTGTTGGAGGTTGTGACTCGCGCTGTTGCCAGGCTGCAAATAGACTGGCCAGCCGAGAAGAAAGAGGTTCGTCAGCCGAGTAAATTAGACAAACGCTTTTTGCCATCTAGATCGCAACCTCCAAAGCGGGGCTTGCCGTTTTTTCCTGATCTTCACACCGAGGTGTCTAGATCATGGATTAAACCGGCATCATTTCGGCCATTTAACCCCACAACGGCTGCATATTCAAACATTGTGGGGTTGAAGCAGCATGGTTATGCGGTGATGCCGCGGGTAGAAGAGACGCTCGCGAGCTATCTCTCTCCCGAGTCCGCGTCATCGCTTAAAGCCCCGCAGCTGCCCACTAAGCCAGTTAGAACAACATCAGCTTTAGTGAATATCTCCACGTCCGCCCGGAAACGTAGCGGCGCGGGGATGCTCGCTCCCTCCAAGGAGGGCTCAAAGTGGGTCAGTTTGGTTGCTTCCTGCCGGCGCGCCGTTTCAGGACACCGAACTGCCCACGCAACAAAATCCAGAGGCCAGCCTCGAGAGGCTGGTTCCCTTAGTAGATTTTCTGGCAGCGTGGAAATTTCTGCCAAATATCTCAGAGTGGGTCCTGCGTACTATAGAAAAAGGGTACAGAATACAATTCGGGTCACACCCGCCCAAGTTCAACGGGGTACTACCCACAGTAGTAAACTCCGAGCAGGCTCTGGTAATGGAACAAGAGGTACAGACTCTTCTGCGAAAAGAGGCTATAGAAAGGGTCCCTCCCCACAGCAGAGAGTCGGGGTTTTACAGCCGGTACTTCAGAGTTCCGAAGAAGGATGGAGGACTGCGTCCTATTCTGGATCTGCGCCAGTTAAATCGGGCGGTAAAAAAGCTAAGATTCAAAATGCTTACGCTAAAACAGATCGTGTGTCAGTTCAGGTCCAGGGACTGGTGTGTCACAATAGACCTGAAAGACGCATACTTCCATGTCTCCATCCTTCCTCAACACAGGAAGTTCCTCAGGTTTGCTTTCGGGGGCGAGGCATTCCAATATCGGGTTCTTCCATTCGGCCTAGCATTATCACCCCGCACCTTCACAAAATGCGTGGATGCAGCTTTGGCTCCGCTGAGACTCCAGGGCATTCGCGTACTGAACTACATCGACGACTGGCTAATCTTAGCAGAGTCGGAACAGCTAGCGGCTCAGCAGCGAGATGCTGTGCTCGCTCATATGAAGGTGTTGGGGTTGAGGTTAAACGCAAAGAAAAGTGTGCTATCTCCTCAACTGAGTACCACTTTTCTCGGCGTAGTTTGGGACACGAGCACCATGAGGGCACGCCTGGCGCCCAACAGGGTGAAATCGATACTAGACTCAGTAACCAAGATGAAGCTAGGCCAGTCAGTCACTGTAAAGCAGTTCCAGAGACTGCTGGGTTTGATGGCAGCAGCGTCCAACGTGATACCTTTTGGCCTGCTGTACATGAGACCCTTACAGTGGTGGCTCAAGACCAAGGGATTCTCCCCGAGGGGAAATCCGTTTCGCATGATCAAGGTCACGCGGCAATGCCTACGTGCCTTAGTTATGTGGAAAGATCCTTGGTTCTTGTCCCAGGGTCCGGTGCTGGGGGCTCCTTGTTGTCGCTTAACGCTAACGACGGATGCATCTCTCACCGGCTGGGGGGCGACCATGAGTGGTCGCTCAGCTCAAGGTCTGTGGAGCGACCATCAGCTCTCCTGGCATATAAACCAGTTGGAGCTGATGGCCGTGTTCCTGGCGCTCAGGCACTTTCTCCCAGACCTGAGGGGCCATCATGTGTTGGTTCGCTCGGACAACACATCGGTGGTCTCCTATATAAATCGCCAGGGGGGGCTACGTTCGCGCCGGCTTTGGAAGTTGGCTCATCGAGTCTTAGTTTGGGCCCAGGGCAAACTGTTATCGCTACGAGCAGTATACATTCCGGGGTATCTGAACACGACGGCAGACTCCCTGTCGAGGCAGGGAGTGGTGCCAGGGAATTGGAGACTCCACCCCGAGGTGGTGGAGCTCCTATGGAACCGCTTCGGTCAGGCTCAGGTGGATTTGTTTGCGTCTCAAGAGACAACGCACTGTCCCCTATTTTATTCCCTCACACATCCAGCCCCTCTGGGGTTGGATGCCATGGTGCAGACGTGGCCGAGGCTGCGTCTGTACGCCTTTCCCCCTCTGGCGTTGCTACCAGGAGTGCTGGAGAGAGTACGCCGGGACGGGGTTCGTCTGTTGCTAATAGCCCCGTTCTGGCCGGGCCGAGTATGGCTTTCGGGCATTGTGTCCCTTCTAGAGGGTTCCCCGTGGGAGATTCCCATCAGGAGGGACCTTCTCTCTCAGGCGTCGGGGTCGATTCTGCACCCGAGGCCGGAGTTATGGAAACTGTGGGCTTGGCCCCTGAGGGGGATCAGTTCACAGACTTAGGTCTCTCTGCCGAGGTAGTTGAGACCATGTTGCACTCCAGAGCTCCTTCTACGAGGAGGCTGTATGCCCTTAAATGGAGAGTCTTTGTTGCATGGTGTTCCAACCATTCTCTAAATCCAGTTAACTGCCAAGTCAACTCAGTGCTGGATTTCCTACAAGAAAAATTATCTTCGGGTTTATCCCCTTCCACCTTGAAGGTATATGTGACGGCAATATCGGCCTATCACGTTCATCTAGATGGTGCATCGGTGGGGAGACACCCATGGGTTACTCGCTTTCTTCGTGGTACTCTGAGGCTAAGGCCTGCGGCACGCTCGAGGGTGCCGACCTGGGATCTGGCCGTGGTGCTAGAAGGTCTAGCATTGGCCCCCTTTGAGCCGATTGAGGAGGTGCCAGAGAAATTTCTAACACTAAAAACTGTATTTCTCTTGGCTATTTCTTCTCTAAAGAGAGTAGGGGATTTGCAAGCATTGTCTGTTGCCCCTTCCTGTCTTGAGTTTGCGCCAGGTATGGTGAAAGCATTCTTGTTTCCAAAAGAAGGATATGTCCCCAAAGTTCCCACGAACGTGGCAGGTCCTATAATGCTGCAGGCCTTCTCTCCGCCTCCCTTTCAGAATTCAGACCAGGAGAAATTAAATCTGCTCTGCCCAGTGAGGGCACTAGATGCTTACGTCCACAGAGCTGCCCTGTGGCGAAAATCTGAGCAACTGTTCGTCTGTTTCGGGTCTCCAAATAGAGGGAAACCCGCATCTAAGCAAACGCTAAGCAAGTGGATAGTCGAGGCTATTTCACTCGCATATGAGTCGGCCGGCCAACCTTCACCACTAAAGGTCCGAGCCCACTCTACTCGGAGTATGGCTGCCTCTTTGGCTCTTTTGTCAGGAGTCTCCCTGCAGGAGGTGTGTGATGCGGCAGGGTGGTCCTCTCCGCACACTTTTGTGAGGTTTTACAACTTAGATGTAGCCTCTACTCCAGGTTCTCGGGTGCTTGTAGCTTAAATGTGCGCTACGACTTCACATGTACGGGCACTTGAGAATTATGGCGGCGTGGGTATTGAGTTCCCGCAGCGCTTGACGCAGCGCGAGTTCCCTTGAAAGGGAACGTCTCAGGTTACGCATGTAACCATGGTTCCCTGAGAGGGAACGAGACGCTGCGTCGCTTTGCCATACTCCCGGCATGCCCGTGACCGACTTGTTTGACTTTTTCAGAAGCTGACACTGTTTGGTTCAGGGGTGCTTTATAGTTTCCTGGTCGCTGACGTCACCCGCCTATGACGTCCTGTCACGCCATTGGACTGATTTTACGAGTGCTTCATGACGCAAACGCAGAGGCGTTCCCGCAGCGCTTGACGCAGCGTCTCGTTCCCTCTCAGGGAACCATGGTTACATGCGTAACCTGAGACGACTTCTGTACAGCCATAATATAAAAAAAAGATATGTAAAAACCTTTGTGGAACTTTTGGCTTGTAATTGGAATCAGAAGGGAAGATAATGAGTGTTTATAGTAGGTTAGTGTTTAAGTACTCTTGGGCCAAAAACATGTTCAGTAGGTCAAATATGGACTTCTGTACAGCCATAACCTTTGTGGAACTTTTGGCTTGTAATTGGAATCAGAAGGGAAGATAATGAGTGTTTATAGTAGGTTAGTGTTTAAGTACTCTTGGGCCAAAAACATGTTCAGTAGGTCAAATATGGACTTCTGTACAGCCATAACATTTATAAAACAAATTTATTAAAAATAAAATGTTAATTTTTTGTGGAACTTTTGGCTAGTAATTGGAATCAGAAGGAATGTCAAGGAGTATCTATAGTAAGTTAATGTTTAAGAACTCTTGGGCCAAAAATATGTTCAGTAGGTCAAATATGGACTTCTGTACAGCCATAACATGTATAAAACAAAAACATGTTTTTTTTTTTGTTGACCTTTTGTGGAAATTTTTGCTAGTAATGGCAAACAGAAGAGAAGTCAATGAGCATATGAAGTAAAATTAGTGTTTAAGTACTCTTGGGCCAAAAACATGTTCAGTAGGTCAAATATGGACTTCTGTACAGACATAATATAAAAAAAAAGATATGTAAAAACCTTTGTGGAACTTTTGGCTTGTAATTGGAATTAGAAGGGAAGATAATGAGTGTTTAAATAGCTTAGTGTTTAAGGACTCTTGGGTCAAAAATATGTTCAGTCTGTCAAATATGGACTTCTGTACAACCATAACATGTATAAAACAATAAAAAAAAATTTTTTTTTAAATGTGTGGAACTTTTAGCTAGTAATTGGAATCAGAAGGGAAGATAATGAGTGTTAATTGTAGGTTAGTGTTTAAGTACTCTTAAACACTAAAAAAATGTTCAGTAGGTCAAATATGGACTTCTGTACAGCCATAACCTTTGTGGAACTTTTGGCTTGTAATTGGAATCAGAAGGGAAGATAATGAGTGTTTATAGTAGGTTAGTGTTTAAGTACTCTTGGGCCAAAAACATGTTCAGTAGGTCAAATATGGACTTCTGTACAGCCATAACATTTATAAAACAAATTTATTAAAAATAAAATGTTAATTTTTTGTGGAACTTTTGGCTAGTAATTGGAATCAGAAGGAATGTCAAGGAGTATCTATAGTAAGTTAATGTTTAAGAACTCTTGGGCCAAAAATATGTTCAGTAGGTCAAATATGGACTTCTGTACAGCCATAACATGTATAAAACAAAAACATGTTTTTTTTTTGTTGACCTTTTGTGGAAATTTTTGCTAGTAATGGCAAACAGAAGAGAAGTCAATGAGCATATGAAGTAAATTAGTGTTTAAGTACTCTTGGGCCAAAAACATGTTCAGTAGGTCAAATATGGACTTCTGTACAGCCATAATATAAAAAAAAATATATGTAAAAACCTTTGTCGAACTTTTGGCTTGTAATTGGAATCAGAAGGGAAGATAATGAGTTTTTATAGTAGGTTAGTGTTTAAGTACTCTTGGGCCAAAAACATGTTCAGTAGGTCAAATATGGACTTCTGTACAGCCATAACCTTTGTGGAACTTTTGGCTTGTAATTGGAATCAGAAGGGAAAATAATGAGTGTTTATAGTAGGTTAGTGTTTAAGTACTCTTGGGCCAAAAACATGTTCAGTAGGTCAAATATGGACTTCTGTACAGCCATAACATGTATAAAACAAAAACATGTTTTTTTTTTTTTTTTTACCTTTTGTGGAAATTTTTGCTAGTAATGGCAAACAGAAGAAAAGTCAATGAGCATATGAAGTAAATTAGTGTTTAAGTACTCTTGGGCCAAAAACATGTTCAGTAGGTCAAATGTGGACTTCTGTACAGACATAATATAAAAAAAAAGATATGTAAAAACCTTTGTGGAACTTTTGGCTTGTAATTGGAATTAGAAGGGAAGATAATGAGTGTTTAAATAGCTTAGTGTTTAAGGACTCTTGGGTCAAAAATATGTTCAGTCTGTCAAATATGGACTTCTGTACAACCATAACATGTATAAAACAATAAAAAAAATGTTTTTTTAAAAATGTGGGGAACTTTTAGCTAGTAATTGGAATCAGAAGGGAAGATAATGAGTGTTAATTGTAGGTTAGTGTTTAAGTACTCTTAAACACAAAAATTTTTTTCAGTAGGTCAAATATGGACTTCTGTACAGCCATAACCTTTGTGGAACTTTTGGCTTGTAATTGGAATCAGAAGGGAAGATAATGAGTGTTTATAGTAGGTTAGTGTTTAAGTACTCTTGGGCCAAAAACATGTTCAGTAGGTCAAATATGGACTTCTGTACAGCCATAACATTTATAAAACAAATTTATTAAAAATAAAATGTTAATTTTTTGTGGAACTTTTGGCTAGTAATTGGAATCAGAAGGAATGTCAAGGAGTATCTATAGTAAGTTAATGTTTAAGAACTCTTGGGCCAAAAATATGTTCAGTAGGTCAAATATGGACTTCTGTACAGCCATAACATGTATAAAACAAAAACATGTTTTTTTTTTGTTGACCTTTTGTGGAAATTTTTGCTAGTAATGGCAAACAGAAGAGAAGTCAATGAGCATATGAAGTAAATTAGTGTTTAAGTACTCTTGGGCCAAAAACATGTTCAGTAGGTCAAATATGGACTTCTGTACAGCCATAATATAAAAAAAAAATATATGTAAAAACCTTTGTCGAACTTTTGGCTTGTAATTGGAATCAGAAGGGAAGATAATGAGTTTTTATAGTAGGTTAGTGTTTAAGTACTCTTGGGCCAAAAACATGTTCAGTAGGTCAAATATGGACTTCTGTACAGCCATAACCTTTGTGGAACTTTTGGCTTGTAATTGGAATCAGAAGGGAAGATAATGAGTGTTTATAGTAGGTTAGTGTTTAAGTACTCTTGGGCCAAAAACATGTTCAGTAGGTCAAATATGGACTTCTGTACAGCCATAACATTTATAAAACAAATTTATTAAAAATAAAATGTTAATTTTTTGTGGAACTTTTGGCTAGTAATTGGAATCAGAAGGAATGCCAAGGAGTATATATAGTAAGTTAATGTTTAAGAACTCTTGAGCTAAAAATATGTTCAGTAGGTAAAATATGGACTTCTGTACAGCCATAATATAAAGAAAAAGATATGTAAAAACTGTTGAGGAACTTTTGGCTTGTAATTGGAATCAGAAGGGAAGATAATGAGTGTTTACAGTAGGTTAGTGTTTAAGGACTCTTGTACCAATAATATATTCATATATTCTGTCAAATATGGACTTCTGTACAAGCCAAATTATGTATAAAACAATAAAACAAAATAAAAAAACTTTTGTGGAACTTTTGGCTAGTAATTGGAATCAGAAGGGAAGATAATGAGTGTTTATAGTAGGTTAGTGTTTAAGGACTCTTGGACCAAAAATATGTTCAGTCTGTCAAATATGGACTTCTGTACAAGCCATATTATGTATAAAACAATAAAACAAAATAAAAAACTTTTGTGGAACTTTTGGCTAGTAATTGGAATCAGAAGGGATGATAATGAGTGTGTATAGTAAGTTAGTGTTTAAGGACTCTTGGGCCAAAAATATGTTCCCTTTCGTTCAGTCACTACGACGTACGTTAGTGACTAACGAATGGGGGTTTCGCTTAGAAGCCAATTATCTCCGAGAATTCAACAGCGCCCAATGGCAGTGCCAATGCCATGGGCATGCGGAATTTGCATGCGTAACTCCGCCCCACCTCGTGGGTATATAAGGAAGTACGCTGGCAACATCGCATTATGTTTCTGCTTTGGAGCCAAGAGTATCTCTTCACTCCTTCAAGCCTGATCTGAGTCTTCGACAAGCCTTCGAGACGAGCAGCTTTCCAGAGACGTTGGTGTTACGGCGCGTTCCAGTGATCATCATACGTTCCAGCCTGCTGATCTGCGCAGTGGTCCGTCTGACTGCTGGTGTGTGGTCCCTGGGCGCTTCGGCGTACTCTGCGAAGCTTCCTCTCATAAAAGAGCTTACACGTGACGCGTCCTTTTCAGGATGTCTCGTCCGTGTACTTCTGGGTGTGGCCGGTTGCTATCTTCTTCCGATGGGCACAAACACTGTCTGGTATGTTTGGGCTTTCAGCATGCCCAGGCAGCGTTTGTGGATGAGTCATGTTCCCACTGCGGGAATATGACCATCGCGGTGTTGCGGTCAAGACTCCATGACCTTCGTAATGAAGTGAGAGTCCCCTCTACCACACCCCGATCTACTGAGTCCCAGAGGCCCAGTACTTCGGCTGGTGGTCAGGGTGACCTGACGGTTACGGTGTGGAACAAAGCCCCGACGCTCATGCCTCGGGCCACACCCCCGTCTTGCACACTGCAACCCGCGAGTGTTCAGACGCAGATCGCGGGGCCTGCTTCGGCCCCCCCGCGCATCTCGTTTGGCGCTCCGGAGGAGGATGCGATGTCGGTCACCGCATCACAAGGTGGGCTCGAGTCCTCTGAGGATGATGACTCGGCTGTGCTGCCGCCTTCGGGCATTCCAGCATTGCCCGAGTCGGACCCAGAGCTGACAGCCATGTTGTCTCGGGCAGCCACAAGCTTAGGGATAGAGTGGAACCCTCCGCCCTGTCCCGAACGCTCCAGGCTCGATGATTGGTTTTTGGGAGCGCGCGCTGACAACCGTCAGTCCCCGCCCCCAATACCTTTCTTTCCTGAGCTTCATGAGGAACTCGCGCGGTCCTGGAAGTCCCCGTTGTCTTCCCGTGATCGTTCGGCGACTTCCTCCGCCTTCTCCGCCCTCGATGGGGCGGCGGCCAAAGGGTACACTGGGGCCCCCCCAGTTGAACGTTCTGTTGCGATGCAACTGTGTCCTCAGAGCGCTTCAACTTGGCGCGGCGATCCAAAGCACCCCTCCAAAGCCTGTCGATTCACATCAACCTTGGTGGCGAAATCGCACAGAGCCGCGGGGCAAGCTGCCGCTTCTTTGCATGCCATGGCGATCCTCCAGGTCTACCAGGCCAGGATCCTCAAGGACATGCACGAGGGTGGAGTTGATCCGGGGCTCTTAAATGAGCTGCGTGCCGCCACCGACCTCGCTCTCCGGGCGACGAAGGTGACCGCACGCTCCCTGGGTCAAGTGATGTCCACAAACGTGGTCCAGGAGCGTCACCTATGGCTGAACCTGGCTGATATGCGGGACACCGAGCGAACCCGGTTCCTCGATGCCCCCATATCCCAGGCCAGCCTCTTCGGCGGGGCGGTTGAGGACTTTGCCCAACAGTTCTCAATCGCCCAGAAGCAGACTGAGGCTATAAAACACGTACTGCCCCGGCGGCCAGCTGCTGCCTCCACCCAGCCGCCGGCACAGTCGCCTCAGTCTGCTCCACGCCGAGGACGCCCTCCTAAGGCTCCCGCCCCTCCCGCCCGGCCCAAGCAGCAGCCTTCACCCGGGCCGGGTGGCAGAGGTCGCCGAAGGAAGGCGTCACAATCCGCTCAGCCCGCCCCGCGCCCCGCTAAACGCCAGGCCAAGCGGCGCTCCTGAGACGGATGGCTCAGGGATGGAGTATTCTTTCCAGGAGATGGTAGCAGGACCACTCCTTCCCCCGATGGAGGGCCGGGGGAGAATCCTTTGTTTAGCTGCTGGCCCACGGGTCAGCAGCACCCTAATTCGGTCAAAGAAAGAATTAACACTCCCATCCCTGAGCCCACAGAGTCCGGTGATGACAGTGCGCGCCACCCACGGGTCCCGCCACTTGCATCCCACTCTGTCGCCAGCCTCCTGGCAGAGCAGACCCCAGTGGAACGTGCGTCCTTCCTTGGTCTCCTCTGTCAGGACGCAGCAGTCAACCGTGCCCCCGCACCGGGACGCCCCTCAGCCTCCCATGTCCGGGCCGGTGACGCTGCATCGCTGCAAGCCCACACCGGGTACGTCTGTGCTCCGAATGACCCCGCTGGCGCAGTTTCTGGGAGTCTGGCTTCAGCTTCCAGGGCTGTCCCGCTGGGTCGCGCGGACCATCAGGCGCGGCTAAGCGATTCAGTTCGCGCAGGTTCCTCCCTGCTTCCGGGGAGTCCGTTCCACTATGATCGGGGCCAATGCCCCCGTCATGCGAGCGGAGATTGCCACCCTACTGGCGAAGGGTGCAATCGAACCTGTCCCTCCAGCCGAGATGAACTCCGGGTTTTACAGCCCGTACTTCATTGTACCCAAAAAGACCGGTGGGCTACGGCCAATCCTGGACCTGCTCGTCTTGAACCGTTACCTTCACCGGTTTCCGTTCAAGATGTTGACAGCGAAACGCCTTTTCGAATGCGTTCGTCCAGACGATTGGTTTGCAGCGATCGACCTGAAGGACGCCTACTTCCATGTCTCCATTCTACCTCGACACAGACCGTTCCTACGGTTTGCTTTCGAGGGGCGGGCATATCAGTACGCGGTTCTACCATTCGGGCTATCTCTGTCCCCTCGCGTCTTTACGAAGATTGCCGAGGCAGCCCTTGCGCCCCTTCGGCAGCACGGGGTTCGCATCCTGAATTACCTCGACGACTGGCTCATACTGGGTCACTCTCGAGAGCAGGTTTGCGGACACAGAGATTTGGTGCTCCATCACCTAGCCCGTCTGGGCCTTCGGGTCAACTGGGAGAAGAGCAAACTTTGCCCCGCGCAGAGGATCTCTTTTCTCGGTATGGATATTGACTCGGTCGCCATGTGCGCGCAGCTTTCGAGCGAGCGCGCGCAGTCTCTGCTGACTTCCCTTCGTCAGATCGAGGGCAAGAATGCGGTTCAACTGAAACTATTTCAGAGGCTCCTGGGGCATATGGCATCTGCAGCCGCTCGGATTGCTACATATGAGACCGCTTCAGCACTGGCTACGTGATCGAGTCCCGAGATGGGCATGGCGGTCTGGCACGCTCCGGGTACAAGTGACTCGGGCCTGCTTACAGACTCTCACCCCGTGGTCGAACTTCAGTTTTCTACGGACCGGAGTGTCCTTAGAACGAGTTTCCAGGCATGTTGTTGTATCAACAGATGCGTCATCCACGGGCTGGGGTGCCATGTGCAATGGACAAGCAGCCGCGGGCTCCTGGACAGGACCCCAGCGCCTTCTGCATGTCAATTGCCTCGAGTTACTGGCAGTACGGTTCGCCCTGCACCGCTTCCGAGCGTTGCTGAGGGGTCAACATGTACTAGTCAGGACAGACAACACGGCCGTAGTAGCGTACATCAACCACCAGGGCGGTCTACGCTCCCGCCGTATGTCTCAACTCGCCCGCCATCTCATTTTGTGGAGTCAGAAGCGCCTGAGGTCCCTTCGTGCTGTCCACATCCCAGGATACCTGAACCGTGCAGCCGACGAGCTCTCACGGATTCAGCCTCTCCCCGGAGAGTGGAGACTCCACCCCCAGACGGTCCAGCTGATATGGGAACGGTTCGGCGACGCACAGGTAGATCTGTTTGCCTCCCAGGACTCTTCCCGTTGCTCCCTGTATTATTCCCTGACCGAGGGCACCCTCGGCACGGATGCACTGGCGCACAGCTGGCCGCCCGGGCTACGCAAGTATGCGTTTCCCCCAGTGAGCCTCCTTGCACGGGTACTGTGCAAGATCAGGGAGGACAAGGAGCAGGTCATGTTGGTCGCCCCGTATTGGCACGGCCAGACCTGGTTCTCAGAACTTCTACTCCTTGCGACAGCCCCTCCCTGGCTTATTCCTCTGAGACCGGACCTCCTCACTCAGAGACGGGGCACCTTTTGGCACCCGCGTCCGGCGTTCTGGAAGCTCCACGTGTGGCTTCTGGACGGGACGCGGCAGGTTTGAGTAGTCTTCCACCTGCGGTGGTCGCTACCATCACTTCCGCTAGAGCTGAGTCCACGCGACGTCTCTATGCGTTGAAGTGGAACCTCTTCGTCACATGGTGTTCTTCCCGCCAAGAAGACCCCTGGAAATGCCCGATCGGGTCCGTGCTATCGTTTCTCCAGGAGGGGGTGGAACGAAGGCTGTCTCCTTCCACCCTTAAAGTGTACGTGGCCGCAATATCTGCCTACCACGATCTCCTGGGAGACAAAAAGGTAAGTCAGCATGACCTGATCATCAGGTTCCTGAGGGGGGCGAGGAGACTGAATCCTCCTCGCTCTCCTCTCGTACCCTCTTGGGACCTCTCAGTAGTCTTAAGTGCTCTGCAGAGGCCTCCCTTTGAGCCTTTGCGGTCAGCCGAGATTAAATTCTTGTCTATGAAGACGGCTCTGCTGACCGCATTGGCCTCGCTTAAGAGGGTCGGGGACCTGCAAGCATTTTCGGTTGACGAAGCGTGCCTTGAGTTCCGGCCGGCTAACTCTCACGTGATCCTGAGACCCCGGCCCGGATATGTGCCCAAGGTTCCTACCACTCCGTTCCGAGACCAGGTGGTGAACCTGCAAGCGCTGCCTTTGGAGGAGGCAGACCCAGCCTTGGCATTGCTCTGTCCAGTACGCGCTCTCCGCGCTTATGTAGACAGTACGCGATGTTTCAGGACCTCAGACCAACTCTTTGTCTGTTATGGTGGAGAGCGGAAGGGAAGTGCTCTCTCGAAACAGAGGTTGTCTCACTGGGTAGTGGACACCATTGTTTTGGCTTACCAGCAGCAAGGTCGGCCATGTCCCCTTGGGGTTAGGGCACACTCCACCAGGAGTGTGGCCTCTTCTTGGGCTTTAGCGCATGGCGCCTCGCTAACAGACATCTGCAGAGCTGCAGGCTGGGCGACACCCAACACATTCGCCAGATTCTACAATCTCCGAGTGGAGCCAGTGTCCGACTATGTACTCGCCCCTACGGGTGGCCGGTAATGGGCCAGGCTCAGGTGTCTTCGCTTGCTCGCCATTCCACTCCAAGGACTGGATACGAGCGATATTTTCCTCAGGTGAGCTCCCCGAGAGCCCTGAGCTCCTCCAGCACTGCTTACCCCGACATCAGTTCAGTCTGCCCTTTCGAGCCCAGACCCTCATGTCCGGCCAGGTGCTCCGTGTGCATGGATCCCCTCCGGCGACCCCCACACGAGTATTCCCACCGTAAGCCTCCTCAGCGAGCAGGTGTCTTTCCCTCGGCAAGTCCCTGCCAACCCTAGGGTTAAAAATCCACCTTCGGCTGGTACCCTAGAGATCTTCCATATGCAGCCCTTAGCGGGTCATATGTGTATTCTTAAGTCCTCCCTACGGGCAGGCATCTTGGCATTCCCTCACTGGGATATGCTTCCCAGTGTACCTTGGTATTCCTGTGATAAGTGGGAGTCCTTCGTCCATACTAGTCTCACGACAGGGTACTCACACTTACGCAGGGCACTGGATGACAGCTGAGTGGCGTTGTTGTATTGGAACCCCCATTCGTTAGTCACTAACGTACGTTGTAGTGACTGAACGAAAGGGAACGTCTCGGTTACGTATGTAACCCTCGTTCCCTGAGGAGGGAACGGAGACGTACGTTTCCTTTGCCACGTCAGCTGTGCTGCCTGGAACACGGAGTTCAGTCTTGGCTCCTGCAGCAGTAACATAATTATATACCCACGAGGTGGGGCGGAGTTACGCATGCAAATTCCGCATGCCCATGGCATTGGCACTGCCATTGGGCGCTGTTGAATTCTCTGAGATAATTGGCTTCTAAGCGAAACCCCCATTCGTTAGTCACTAACGTACGTCTCCGTTCCCTCCTCAGGGAACGAGGGTTACATACGTAACCGAGACGTTCAGTCTGTCAAATATGGACTTCTCTACAGCCATAACATGTATAAAACAATAAAACAAAATAAAAAAAACTTTCGTGGAACTTTTGGCTAGTAATTGGAATAAGAAGGGAAGATAATGAGTGTTTATAGTAGGTGGACTCTTGGGCCAAAAATATGTTCAGTCTGTCAAATATGGACTTCTGTACAGCCATAATATATATATATATATAAAAAAGATAAGTAAAAACTGTTGAGGAACTTTTGGCTTGTAATTGGAATCAGAAGGGAAGATAATGAGTGTTTATAGTAGGTTAGTATTTAAGGACTCTTGGGCCAAAAAAATGTTCAGTAGGTCAAATATGGAGTTCTGTACAAGACATATTATGTATAAAACAATAAAACAAAATAAAAAAACTTTTGTGGAACTTTTGGCTAGTAATTGGAATCAGAAGGGATGATAATGAGTGTGTATAGTAAGTTAGTGTTTAAGGACTCTTGGGCCAGAAACATGTTCAGTAGGTCAAATATGGACTTCTGTACAACCATAATATAGAAAAAAAAAGATATGTAAAAACCTTTGTGGAACTTTTGGCTTGTAATTGGAATCAGAAGGGAAGATAATGAGTGTTTATAGTAGGTTAGTATTTAAGGACTCTTGGGCCAAAAAAATGTTCAGTAGGTCAAATATGGAGTTCTGTACAAGACATATTATGTATAAAACAATAAAACAAAATAAAAAAACTTTTGTGGAACTTTTGGCTAGTAATTGGAATCAGAAGGGATGATAATGAGTGTGTATAGTAAGTTAGTGTTTAAGGACTCTTGGGCCAGAAACATGTTCAGTAGGTCAAATATGGACTTCTGTACAACCATAATATATATATAAAAAAAGATATGTAAAAACTGTTGAGGAACTTTTGGCTTGTAATTGGAATCAGAAGGGAAGATAATGAGTGTTTATAGTAGGTTAGTGTTTAAGGACTCTTGGACCAAAAATATGTTCAGTCTGTCAAATATGGACTTCTCTACAGCCATAACATGTATAAAAACAAAAAAAACAACAAATAAATAAAACCTTTTGTGGAACTTTTGGCAAGTAATTGGAATCAGAACGGAAGATAATGAGTGTTTATAGTAGGTTAGCGTTTAAGGACTCTTGGGCCAAAAATATGTTCAGTAGGTCAAATATGGACTTCTGTACAAGCCATATTATGTATAAAACAATATAACAAAATAAAAAAAACTTTTGTGGAACTTTTAGCTAGTAATTGGAATCAGAAGGAATGTCAATGAGTATGTATAGTAAGATAAAGTTTAAGAACTCTTGGGCCAAAAATATGTTCAGTAGGTCAAATATGGACTTCTGTACAGCCATAACCTTTTGTGGAACTTTTGGCTAGTAATGGGAATCAGCAGGGAAGTCAATGAGTATGTTAGTGTTGTACTCTGTTGTACTGGACTACTCTTCGGCAGATTTAACATTATTAGGAGTCCAAAAATTTCTTTAGAAAGTTAATGTACAAAGAATCTCGGACCAGAAATATATTCAGTAGGTCAATTACGGCTTCTCTGTGGCTTGATACAACATAAGAAGGACTCAATGAGTATGTACAGTAACTTAATATTTAAGGACTCTTCGGCCAGAAAGATGTTCAATAGTTCATAATATACCGTATTTCCTCAAATAAAAGCATTTAGTAAATTAAACGCCTGGGCCTCTGATAGTGTCCGGGGGCGTGGCAAGCACGAATTAAGGCCGGGGGGAAATGATTTCCTTTCATTTCATGTGCATTCAAGTTCAGCATAATGTACAGTAGGGTTTTGCCGAAGGAGCGACTCCATCGTGACCATCGCTGTAAGTCTTGCGAGTGTGACGCACAATCCTGGTCTTCTTCTATACTTAACCTAAACACTTTGCAGGGATTGCTCTGTAAATTAAATTGAGAATATAACTGATGCATATATGCTATTTTAAATACTGTAGTCTCTGAGAGATGTGACGTGTGTTAGTCTGTGAAAATACATCAGTCAGGCAGGCTACACAAATGATCTTGACAATCTCTTAGCCTCTTGTCTTTTTTACACATCTTACTCTGCATTTAACTTAAACTATTTTATTTCGTACAAGAAATAACAGCATAGGCTTCAAAATAAATGATGTTATTGAAATATTGTAAAGTGGTCATTTGAACTACTCGAAAGAACATAAAAAAAAAAAAAAAGCAAAAGCAAAATTGAATAGCTCCATAACGGAGAAAAGTGCGCACATTAGTTAGGTTATAAAAATAACTAAATTATAGTTTTTTTAAAAGTAGAAAATAATATTTATGTAAAGAGATATATATTAAAATAAAAAATGCTTAAAGGAACACAACTCTTCTTAAGTGGAAGGAAGCTTTTTTTCCCCTCACGTGGAATATCGAAAGCACATAAGTTGGGTTAGTAAACTAACAAAATTATAGTGTTTATATCGAGTCTATAAAACACGAAAGAACAACAAATATATCACAAAAAACTTTCTTTAAAGTAAATTTAGTTTAATTTTAACCTATTGTTTTATCAACCAAATTGCCCGGATTTAATAAATAACAAGCAAAAAATGATATGGAGGCGGAGGCGGCCGCGTGAACAATGGCTTAAATGAACTACTAGAAAAGGAAAAAAAACTTTAGTCAGGGGCAGCCCTTACTATTTATTTCAGATAGGCCTATATTTGATCCAGCATGTCACAAAGGCTTCTGGGTTGACCGCGCGGGCGCTGAGCAGAAACGGAATCTCCAAAAAAGGCGCTCTCACTCTGGAGGAAATATTACCGCTCTTTCAATGCACACACCGCAACAGTCACAATATGACCTCATGTATATTTTAAAAACACAAATCAACTTATAAGTAATACTTTTTAATGAGCCACTTAAAATGTTTATTACAAAATAAATTATTAAATTCTAAAAAGGAATAAAATGAACAAAAAATTGCATTGCATTTGCAATCATTTGAAACCACACCAGTTCCCGCGCCCCTGATGATATCTGTCCTCTGGAACGCTATCGCTTTTCATTTAAAATGGTTTATTTAAAACAATTATTATTTTCAAATAGATGGAATTCGAAATACAGGCCTGTCCCTAATAAAAGCCTGCTTCAAATAAAAGCCGGTGACCTTCTGCAGTTCAGGTAAATAAAGGCCCTGGCTTTTATTTAAGGAAATACGGTACTACGTTATGGCTGATTAAATAGGAGGATGAGTAAATAGGAATATATAGAAAAAAGATCAAGGACTAGAAATATGTTCAGTGGGTCAAATATGGACTACTATGGCTGATTTAACACCAGAAGGAGTCTATGAGAATATATAATGAAAATTATTTTTTTTTGGCCAGAATTTGGAGTCAGAAGTTAAGTCAATAAGTATGTATAGTAAATTAATTTTCACAGACTCCTTGGTCAAAAATATGTTTAAAATTATTCTGTTGTGCATTAAAGAATAACATTTTGTTTCAACGCATTTTCAATGCATTTCAATAAAATGTATTAAGGAGATAACACAACACGTGAACTGTTTGTTGCATTGCACAATGTAACGCTTTGAAGAGATTAGTGCTTTTGCATTGCAATCATACAAGAACTTGATGTTCATCGAAGATAAAGTTTTGTTTTGCATTAAATTGCATATGAGAAATCTGTGCATTGAAAAGATAAGTGTGTTTTTTTTGCATTGCTTATGCTATTCATCGTTGTGCATTGCAAAGTAACTTTTATGTGCATTGTAGAAAAAAATTGCTTCTGCATTACAATGCATAGAATAATTTGTTGTGCATTGAGAGATAAGTGATTTTGCATTGCAATGCCTATAAGAACATGTTGTGCATTGAAGAGACAAGTGCTTTGCATTGCATTGAATTCAGGAACTCAATGTGTATTGGAAGTCATTAGTGCTTTTGCATTGCAATACATGCAAAACTCATTGTGCATTCAATAGGTTAGTGCTTTTACATTGCATTGCATTGCATCCACGAACTCGTGCATTAAAGAGCTATTGTGCTATTGCTTTGCAATGCATACAAATTCGTTGTGCATTGAAGAGATAAGTGCTTTTGCATTGCAATGCATGCAAAACTCATTGTGCATTGAATAGATTATTGCTTTTGCATGCAATGCTTTTAGGAAATATTTGTGAATTGAAGAGACAAGTGCATTCGGTGTGCATTGAAGTCATTAGTGCTTTTGCATTGCAATACATGAAACCTCGTTGTGCATTGAGAGATAACTGCTTTTGCCTTGCAACGCATGCAAAACTCATTGTGCATTCAATAGGTTAGTGCTTTTACATTGCATTGCATTCAAGAACTCGGTGTGCATGAAATAGATTATTGCTTTTGCCTTGCAATGCATGCAGAACTCATTGTGCATTGAAGAAATTAGTGCTTTTGCATTGCAATACATACAAAACTCGTGCATTGAAGAGACGAGTGATTTTGCATTGCATTGCATTCAAGAACTCAGTGTGCATTGAAGTCATTAGTGCTTTTGCATTGCAATGCATGCAAAACTCATTGTGCATTGAATAGATTATTGCTTTTGCCTTGCAATGCATGCAAAACTAATTTTGCATTCAATAGGTTAGTGCTTTTACATTGCATTGCATTGCATTCAAGAACTCGTACATTAAAGAGATTAGTGCTATTGCTTTGCAATGTTTATAGAATGTGTTGTGTATTGAAGAGACAAGTGCTTTTGCATTGCAATGCATACAAAACTCATTGTGCATTCAATAGGTTAGTGCTATTAATTGCATTGCATTGCATTCAAGAACTCAGTTGCATTGAAGATATTTGTGCTTTTTAGTGCAATGCATAGAAAACTTGTGCATGAGAGATAAGTGTTTTTGCATTGCAATGCATGCAAAACTCATTGTGCATTGAATAGATTATTGCTTTTGCCTTGCAATGCATGCAAAACTCATTGTGCATTCAATAAATTAGTGCTTTTACATTGCATTGCATTCAAGAACTCGGTGTGCATTGAAGAGACAAGTGATTTTGCATTCCTATGCATGCAGAACTCATTGTGCATTGAGGAGATAAGTGCTATTGCTTTGTATTGCATTCAAGAACTCGGTGTGCATTGAAGTCATTAGTGCTTTTGCCTTGCAATGCATGCAGAACTCATTGTGCATTGAATAGATTATTGCTTTTGCCTTGCAATGCATGCAAAACTCATTGTGCATTGAGGAGATAAGTGATTTTGCATTGCAATGTATTGCAGTCAAGAACTTGTGCATTAAAGAGATTAGTGTTATTGCTTTGCAATGCAGTTGTGCATTAAAGAGATTAGTGCTATTGCTTTGCAATGTTTATAGAATGTGTTGTGTATTGAAGAGACAAGTGCTTTTACATTGCAATGCATACAAAACTCATTGTGCAATAGGTTAGTGCTTTTACATTGCATTGCATTGCATTCAAGAACTCGTGCATTAAAGAGATTAGTGGCTTTGCAATGCAGTTGTGCATTAAAGGGATCAGTGCTATTGCAATGTTTATAGAATGTGTTGTGTATTGAAGAGACAAGTGCTTTTGCATTGCAATGCATACAAAACTCATTGTGCATTCAATAGGTTAAGTGCTTTTACATTGCGTTGCATTGCATTCAAGAACTCAGTTGCATTGAAGAGATTTGTGCTTTTTAGTGCAATGCATAGACAACTCGTGCATTGAAGAGATAAGTGTTTTTGCATTGCAATGCATACAAAAATTGTGCATTGAAGAGATAAGTGTTTTTGCATTGCAAGGCATACAAAACTCGTGCATTGAAGAATTGTGATTTTGCATTGTAATGCATACAATACTCGTTGTCCATTGAAGAGATAAGTACTTTTACATTGAAATGCATATAAGAACTTATTGTGCAATGAAGAGACAAGTGATTTTGCATTGCATTCAAGAACTAGTTGTGCATTAAAAAGATAGCAACATTTGTCTATTCAAATGGAATGTATCCTATGTGCTGTGTTATCTATATTAGTATATCTATATTATCTATATTGTGTTATCTCTAAAATGTTATTCTTGAAGTATTTTTTGGATAAATCTATGTCGTGTATGCAATGCACTGCAATGGCATATATCTCCTCAATGCACCTTTGCCAGGAGTAATCTATAATGCGGGGAAGTAGATAATTATGTCCGGTTAAACATCTTTCTCACCGACAAATTCTCAAACATTAAATTTCTTATATATATAATGTTAAATATATAATGTTCAGAATATATATCATGTTAAATCAGCCAGAACGTAGAACATTACTGAACCTACTGAACATCTTTCTGGCCGAGGAGTCCTCAAATATTAAGTTACTATACATACTCATTGACTCTTTACATAATACATCAAGAACAAAATTAACCTAATGAACATATTTTTTACTAAAGTGTCCTTGAACATTGACCATACTTCTTGACTCCTTATTTTATATCAGGTTCTAATGTCAATGAGTATGGATAGTAAATCAGTTTTCAATGACTCTTTGGTCAAAATATGTTCAGTGTGTCAAAACATGGACTTCTGCATAGACATTAACATGAAAATAAAATAAAATAAAAATGTAAAAGAATTAATAAAACTTTTGTGGACCTTTTGGCCAGAAATGAGAATCGGAAGGAAAGTCAATGAGTAGCGTAAGTTCATAATCGAGGACTCTTGCGCCTGAAAGTATGTTCCGTGGGTCAAATGTTGACTACTTAATGGCTGATATATCACAGGAAGGAGTATATAATTGTTTGTCGAAACTAATTTATGTTATTGCTATACAGAAGTTTGTCATATTTGACTTACTGAACATGTTTCTGGCCAAAAGGGTAAACAAAGGTTTATATTTGCTATACATATTTTCATAGACACCTTTTTATATTAAATCAGCTATACAGTAGTCTAAATATGACCAACTGAACATATTTCTGGCCGCGATTTTGAACTTTCTATACGTACTCATTGATTTCCTTGCTGATTCCCATTTGTGGACAAAGGGTCCACAATTGATTTTTGTAACTTTTGGCTTGTAATTGGAATTAGAAGGAAAATCAATGAGTATGTATAGTAAGTTAGTGTTTAAGGACTCTTGGGCCAAAAAAATATTCAGTAGGTCAAATATGGACTTCTGTACCGCCATAACGGATAAAAAAAAAAAAAAAACTTTTGTGGAACTTTTAGCTAGTAATTGGAATCAGAAGGGAAGATAATGAGTGTTTATAGTAGGTTAGTGTTTAAGGAATCTTGGGCCAAACATATATTCAGTAGGTCAAATATGGACTTCTGTACAGCCATAACATATATATAAAAAAAAAATTAAAATAACATTTGTTGAACTTTTGGCTAGTAATTGGAATTGGAATTGGAACTCTTGGGCCAAAAATATGTTCAGTAGGTCAAAAATGGACTTCTGTACAGCCATAACAGGCATAAAACAATTTAAATTTGTTTTGTTTTTTTACCTTTTGTTGAACTTTGGCTTGTAATTGGAATCAGAAGGAAAGTCAATGAGTATGTATAGTAAGTTAGTGTTTAAAGGTCCCGTTCTTCGTGTTTTTTTGAAGCTTTGATTGTGTTTACAGTGTGCAATATAACATGTGTTCAAAACAGTATTTTTCACACAATTTACTTATCTGTACACCGCTGTTTTCCCTCTCCTAAAAACGGCTGATGACTTCCTTGTTCTATGAAGTCCCTCTTTCACGAGTTCTGATTGTGCCAGCGGTTCCCATGTTGTGATTTGACAGCAGCTTAGCGCACATGGCACGGTTCCCGTGTTGTGATTTGACAGCAGCTTAGCGCACGTAACTTGCATGGAAAGGTCACGCCTCTTAACGGGAGATATATGCGCTTAATGATCTCTACAGCATCCCTGGTAAAGCCAAACAAAGGTGATTTGACTCCGGGATGAAAATAACAGCATCTCGACGACATGGCGACAAACACATTCGCACCACTTCCTTTTCTCCACGCGACCGTCCTCTGTGGGACAGCAACAAGATCACACTCCCTTTTTCTCGTATTCTTGTGGCCGGAGGTTAGTCTGTTCTACTGTTCTACTGACGTAATTAATGAAGGAAGTACCAGGATGTAGTCCAAACCGGCCGTTCGCTGTAGGCTTTGAAAGGGAACTTCTGTTAAATAAAATATCTCGCTTGGCATTGAACTTTGAGCTTTATAATTTTACAGGTATTATTTATGCTCTAACAGCAACATTACACACTAACTAAAGTTTGAACAGTGGGATCACGAAGAACGGGACCTTTAAGAACTCTGTGGCCAAATATATTTTCATTAGTTCAATTATGGACTTCTGTACAGCCATATTATGTATAAAAAAATAAAACAAAATAAAAAAAACTTTTGTAGAACTTTTGGCTAGTAAATGGAATCAGAAGGGAAGATAATGAGTGTTTATGTAGGTAAAAAAAAAAAAAACATGTTCAGTAGGTCAAATATGGCCTTCTGTAAAGCCATAACGTAAAAATATATATATATATATATAAAAACCTTTGTGGAACTTTTGGCTTGTAATTGGAATCAGAAGGAATGTAAATGAGTATGTATAGTAAGTTATTGTTTAAGGACTCTTGGGCCAAAAACATGTTCAGTAGGTCAAATATGGACTTATGTAAAGCCATAACATAAAAAAAAAATGTAAAAACCTTTGTGGAACTTTTGGCTTGTAATTGGAATCAGAAGGAATGTAAATGAGTATGTATAGTAAGTTATTGTTTAAGGACTCTTGGGCCAAAAACGTGTTCAGTAGGTCTAATATGGACTTCTGTACAGCCATAACATTTATAAAACAAATTTATTTAAAAAAAATGTTAATTTGTTAACTTTTGGCTAGTAATTAGAATCAGAAGGAATGTCAAGGAGTATCTATAGTAAGTTAATGTTTAAGAACTCTTGGGCCAAAAATATTTTCAGTAGGTCAAATATGGACAAAAAGATATGTAAAAACTGCTGAGGAACTTTTGGCTTGTAATTGGAATCAGAAGGGAAGATAATGAGTGTTTATAGTAGGTTAGTGTTTAAGGACTCTTGGACCAAAAATATGTTCAGTCTGTCAAATATGGACTTCTGTACAAGCCATATTATGTATAAAACAATAAAACAAAATAAAAAAACTTTTGTGGAACTTTTGGCTAGTAATTGGAATCAGAAGGAATGTCAAGGAGTATAGTAAGTTAATGTTTAAGAACTCTTGGGCCAAAAATATGTTCAGTAGGTCAAATATGGACTTCTGTAAAGCCATAACATGTATAAAAAAAAATAAAACTAAATAAAAAAGATTTGTGGAACTTTTGGCTAGTAATTGGAATCAGAAGAGAAGATGAGTGTTTAAAAAAAAAAAAATTTTTTTTTTTTTTTAGACCTTATGTGGAACTTTTTGCTAGTAATGGAAAACAGAAGAGAAGTCAATGAGCATATGAAGTAAATTAGTGTTTAAGTACTCTTGGGCCAAAAACATGTTCAGTAGGTCAAATATGGCCTTCTGTAAAGCCATAATATAACGAAAAAAAGATATGTAAAAACTGTTGAGGAACTTTTGGCTTGTAATTGGAATCAGAAGGGAAGATAATGAGTGTTTATAGTAGGTTAGTGTTTAAGGACTCTTGGGCCAAAAATATATTCAGTCTGTCAAATATGGACTTCTGTACAGCCATAACATGTATAAAACAATAATAAAAAAAAAAAAACCTTTTGTGGAACTTTTAGCTAGTAATTCGAATCAGAAGGGAAGATGAGTGTTTAAAGTAGCTTAGTGTTTAAGGACTCTTGGGCCAAATATATGTTCAGTCTGTCAAATATGGACTTCTGTACAGCCATAACATGTATAAAACAAATAAAAAAAATAAAAAAAATGTTAGACCTTTTGTGGAACTTTTTGCTAGTAATGGCAATCAGAAGAGAAGTCAATGAGCATATGTAGTAAATTAGTGTTTACTCTTGGGCCAAAAACATGTTCAGTAGGTCAAATATGGACTTCTGTAAAGCCATAATGTAAAAAAAAAATAAAAAATTTAAAAACCTTTGTGGAACTTTTGGCTTGTAATTGGAATCAGAAGGAATGTCAATGAGTATGTATAGTAAGTTATTGTTTAAGGACTCTTGGGCCAAAAACGTGTTCAGTAGGTCTAATATGGACTTCTGTACAGCCATAACATTTGTAAAACAAATTTATTTAAAATTTTTTTTAATTTTTTGTGGAACTTTTGGCTAGTAATTAGAATCAGAAGGAATGTCAAGGAGTATCTATAGTAAGTTAATGTTTAAGAACTCTTGGGCCAAAAATATGTTCAGTAGGTCAAATATGGACTTCTGTACAGCCATAATATAAAGAAAAAGATATGTAAAAACTGTTGAGGAACTTTTGGCTTGTAATTGGAATCAGAAGGGAAGATAATGAGTGTATATAGTAGGTTAGTGTTTAAGGACTCTTGGACCAAAAATATGTTCAGTCTGTCAAATATGGACTTCTGTACAGTCATAGTATGTATAAAACAATAAAACAAAATAAAAAAAACTTTCGTGGAACTTTTGGCTAGTAATTGGAATAAGAAGGGAAGATATTGAGTGTTTTTAGTAGGTGGACTCTTGGGCCAAAAATATGTTCAGTCTGTCAAATATGGACTTCTGTACAACCATAACATGTATAAAACAATTAAAAAACTTTTTTTTTTAAATGTGTGGAACTTTTAGCTAGTAATTGGAATCAGAAGGGAAGATAATGAGTGTTAATAGTAGGTTAGTGTTTAAGTACTCTTAAACACTAAATTTTTTTTCAGTAGGTCAAATATGGAGTTCTGTACAAGCCATATTATGTATAAAACAATAAAACAAAATAAAAAAAACTTTTGTGGAACTTTTGGCTAGTAATTGGAATCAGAAGGGATGATAATGAGTGTTTATAGTAGGTTAGTGTTTAAGGACTCTTGGGCCAAAAACGTGTTCAGTAGGTCAAATATGGACTTCTGTACAGCCATAACATGTATAAAAAAATAAAAAAAAAGTTTTGTTTTTTTTTGACCTTTTGTGGAACTTTTTTGCTAGTAATGGCAATCAGAAGAGAAGTCAATGAGCATATGTAGTAAATTAGTGTTTAAATACTCTTGGGCCAAAAACATGTTCAGTAGGTCAAATATGGACTTCTGTACAGCCATAACATTTATAAAACAAATTTATTAAAAATAAAATGTTAATTTTTTGTGGAACTTTTGGCTAGTAATTGGAATCAGAAGGAATGCCAAGGCGTATATATAGTAAGTTAATGTTTAAGAACTCTTGGGCCAAAAATATGTTCAGTAGGAAAAATATGGACTTCTGTACAGCCATAATATAAAGAAAAAGATATGTAAAAACTGTTGAGGAACTTTTGGCTTGTAATTGGAATCATAAGAGAAGATAATGAGTGTTTATAGTAGGTTAGTGTTTAAGGACTCTTGGACCAAAAATATGTTCAGTCTGTCAAATATGGAGTTCTGTACAAGCCATATTATGTATAAAACAATAAAACAAAATAAAAAAAACTTTTGTGGAACTTTTGGCTAGTAATTGGAATCAGAAGGGATGATAATGAGTGTGTATAGTAAGTTAGTGTTTAAGGACTCTTGGGCCAAAAATATGTTCAGTAGGTCAAATATGGACTTTTCTACAGCCATAACATGTATAAAACAATAAAACAAAATAAAAAAACTTTTGTGGAACTTTTAGCTAGTAATTGGAATCAGAAGGGAAGATAATGAGTGTTTATAGTAGGTTAGTGTTTAAGGACTCTTGGACCAAAAATATGTTCAGTCTGTCAAATATGGACTTCTGTACAGCCATATTATGTATAAAACAATAAAACAAAATAAAAAAAACTTTCGTGGAACTTTTGGCTAGTAATTGGAATAAGAAGGGAAGATAATGAGTGTTTATAGTAGGTGGAATCTTGGGCCAAAAATATGTTCAGTCTGCCAAATATGGACTTCTGTACAGCCAAAATATATAAAAAAAGATATGTAAAAACTGTTGAGGAACTTTTGGCTTGTAATTGGAATCAGAAGGGAAGATAATGAGTGTTTATAGTAGGTTAGTATTTAAGGACTCTTGGGCCAAAAAAATGTTCAGTAGGTCAAATATGGAGTTTTGTACAAGACATATTATGTATAAAACAATAAAACAAAATAAAAAAACTTTTGTGGAACTTTTGGCTAGTAATTGGAATTAGAAGGGATGATATTGAGTGTGTATAGTAAGTTAGTGTTTAAGGACTCTTGGGCCAAAAATATGTTCAGTCTGCCAAATATGGACTTCTGTACAGCCAAAATATTAAAAAAAAGATATGTAAAAACTGTTGAGGAACTTTTGGCTTGTAATTGGAATCAGAAGGGAAGATAATGAGTGTTTATAGTAGGTTAGTGTTTAAGGACTCTTGGACCAAAAATATGTTCAGTCTGTCAAATATGGACTTCTCTACAGCCATAACATGTATAAAACAATAAAAAAAATAAATAAAAAAAACCTTTTGTGGAACTTTTGGCAAGTAATCGGAATCAGAACGGAAGATAATGAGTGTTTATAGTAGGTTAGTGTTTAAGGACTCTTGGACCAAAAATATGTTCAGTCTGTCAAATATGGACTTCTGTACAGCCATAACATTTATAAAATGTTAGAAACCAGAAAGATGTTCAATAGTTCATAATATACCGTATTTCCTCAAATAAAAGCATTTAGTAAATTAAACGCCTGGGCCTCTGATAGTGTCCGGCGGCGTGGCCAGCACGAACAAATAAAGGCCGGTCTCAAATTAAGGCCGGGGGGAAATTATTTCCTTTCATTTCATGTGCATTCAAGTTCAGCATAATGTACAGTAGGGTATAAAGAAATGAAACAAAATAAAAAAGATTTGGGGAACTTTTGGCTGGTAATTGGAATCAGAAGGGACAGCCATAATATTAGAAGGGAAGATAATGAGTGTTTATAATAGCTTAGTGTTTAAGGACTCTTGGACCAAAAATATGTTCAGTCTGTCAAATATGGACTTCTGTACAGCCATATTATGTATAAAACAATAAAACAAAATAAAAAAAACTTTCGTGGAACTTTTGGCTAGTAATTGGAATAAGAAGGGAAGATAATGAGTGTTTATAGTAGGTGGAATCTTGGGCCAAAAATATGTTCAGTCTGCCAAATATGGACTTCTGTACAGCCATAGTATTAAAAAATATTAAAAAAAAAGATATGTAAAAACTGTTGAGGAACTTTTGGCTTGTAATTGGAATCAGAAGGGAAGATAATGAGTGTTTATAGTAGGTTAGTATTTAAGGACTCTTGGGCCAAAAAAATTTTCAGTAGGTCAAATATGGAGTTCTGTACAAGACATATTATGTATAAAACAATAAAACAAAATAAAAAAACTTTTGTGGAACTTTTGGCTAGTAATTGGAATTAGAAGGGATGATATTGAGTGTGTATAGTAAGTTAGTGTTTAAGGACTCTTGGGCCAGAAACATGTTCAGTGGGTCAAATATGGACTTTTGTAAAACCATAATATAAAAAAAAAAGATATGTAAAAACTGTTGAGGAACTTTTGGCTTGTAATTGGAATCAGAAGGGAAGATAATGAGTGTTTATAGTAGGTTAGTGTTTAAGGACTCTTGGACCAAAAATATGTTCAGTCTGTCAAATATGGTAGTGTTCGGCGGCGTGGCCAGCACGAACAAATAAAGGCCGGTCTCAAATTAAGGCCGGGGGGAAATGATTTCCTTTCATTTCATGTGCATTCAAGTTCAGCATAATGTACAGTAGGGTATAAAGAAATGAAACAAAATAAAAAAGATTTGGGGAACTTTTGGCTGGTAATTGGAATCAGAAGGGACAGCCATAATATTAGAAGGGAAGATAATGAGTGTTTATAATAGCTTAGTGTTTAAGGACTCTTGGGTCAAAAATATGTTCAGTCTGTCAAATATGGACTTCTGTACAACCATAACATGTATAAAACAATAAAAATAATTTTTTCAAAAAAATGTGTGGAACTTTTAGCTAGCAATTGGAATCAGAAGGGAAGATAATGAGTGTTAATAGTAGTGTAGTGGACAGCACATTCCAGGGCCCAGTTTATGGCCGGGCCCCTCTCTGTCCATAACAGTGGACAAAGGTTTGCTACATTTTGATTGGATCTTGGTAGACTGACACAAACAAACTGTCCAACGCCATCAGATAAAGATGCTTGGACAACAGCCAGACACCTCTTAGAGGCCAAAAGGACCACCTCTTGTACCAAGCCTAGGAAGGACAAGACATCTCATTGGTCCACATGCAGTTTCTGCCCTTCACCCAAATCCCTAGTGTCCTGGTCTATGACTGCCATAAAAATTCCACAGGACCTCAGCAGTAGTGGGTGAAAGAAAGACCAAAATGATCTATCCAAATCCAGTCATAACTATGTTTGGAAACCTTAAGACTGATGTAAACTACACACATCCATTTCATACTTATTCAGAGAAATAAGTATTCTCAGTGACAGCTATTTGTAATGCAACATCTTACACAGAATCAGCTGTTAATGAACAAATGAATGAACAGTTCAATCTTTTCCCAGCATGTTTGGATTCTATTTGTTTAGAATATTGCCAAGGGTATTCTGATGGTGGTTTGGAAAGTGAGAAGTGCATTGGTAAACTTTAAAGACACTTTAAAGACCTCTAACTGTGTACAGTATGCAAATGAGTTTCACAGGAGAAAGGAGGGTGAGTCTCACTGTGGACCCCCTCTGACGCCAGCAGCCAATCGCAACACTGGAATGGAGAAGCACCAAATTGCAATCTCCTCCTATTCGGAAAAGGATAAAGGTACCCTTTCAACAGACACACCTTGTTCTGAGTCTCCCTTCAAGGGAGACATAACAGATACACCGTAATGTTCTGAGTTTCTCCTTGAGAGAGACAAACAGTTCACCAAGTTCTGAGTCTGTCCGGTGAGGATGAGACTGTGACAGAGCAACAAGTTCTGAGCCTCTGGTTCATCCAGAGAGACAACAAAAGATCCAAGGATCTGAATCTACAGCTTGTGAGGCAGCAACAGATATGACCACGTTCTGAGCCTCCAGCCTGTGAGGAAAGAGACATTAACAACCAATACGTTCAGAGTTTTAGTCCAGCAAGACGACTACAGCACGTCTCGAGTCTCCATGCCAGAGAGACCAAAGCGGGTTGACCAAGTCCTGAGTGTCTGACCCACAGAGTCAGAAGACACACAGAGACATTTACAACAAGGTTAAGCTCAGGAGAGCAAACCTTCACTTTGAGGTTCCTTCGTCTGCGTGTTCCAGATTAAGGACCTTCTGCACCTACTTCAGGGCCTCATCTGCGTGTTCCAGATTTTAGGACCCTTTGGTGCTCCAGGAGATCAGCATCCCACAGATCTTCGTGTTCAAGACTGTTGAAACGGATTCCAGCTCCTTTCCCACTGCATTGTCACCCAGCACAACCAGTGGAAGAAGTCAACTCCATCGGACTGCTTACTCAACCAAGTGGAACGTAAATATCACTTAACCAAACCTCTTTCCAGAAACCTTGGCATGGTTGTATATATCAGTATATGATTTTCTAATTTACATTAGATGTAATTAACTGATGCTAGTTAATAACAAATAATCTTTCATTATTTGTTTGATGCATAATAAGGTTTTTCACCTTAGTTTCAGAGAAACAACAGTTTATCTTTCCATAAGATAACGCAACCCTTCCATAGCCACACTCAACTTAATCACATGTATTTTATATATCTTATGCACTTTATTCTTTTATCATTCATTGTATTCATTTAGTAGTGGTGTTAGTTATTCTTGTTTATCTTTTGTTAATAAAATCTATTTTATTACAATTGTGTCTTACTTGTGCTGATAATACAGAAAAGGCTCTACAAGTTAGAAATCTCACCAATCTTTCAGATAAATCAGCTGACCAACTCTCCCCACTTTACATTCAATCTAAAATGATTGAACCGCCTCCCGTTTGGAGTGTTCTCATAGAGCCAAGGTAAAAGACCTTGATTAGTGTCCCAAACTAAGAGAGGGGGAAGGTGGTCATCTGATGTACTCATAACCACACCTTAAGTGACGTGTGATCCAAAAATCACAACGTCTGCGGTGACGTGAGTACCAATCACTACCTTACTTAACGTCCTTGGATGGACGAAGGTAAAATCACTACATAATTGGCGTCCCTTGTTTGGGCCCAAAAGTGAAATTATTACAGTAGGTTAGTGTTTAAGTACTCTTAAACACTAAAAAAATGTTCAGTAGGTCAAATATGGAGTTCTATACAAGCCATATTATGTATAAAACAATAAAACAAAATAAAAAAAACTTTTGTGGAACTTTTGGCTAGTAATTGGAATCAGAAGGGATGATAATGAGTGTGTATAGTAAGTTAGTGTTTAAGGACTCTTGGGCCAAAAATATGTTCAGTCTGTCAAATATGGACTTCTGTACAAGCCATATTATGTATAAAACAATATAACAAAATAAAAAAAACTTTTGTGGAACTTTTAGCTAGTAATTGGAATCAGAAGGGAAGATAATGAGTGTTTATAGTAGGTTAGTGTTTAAGGACTCTTGGGCCAAAAATATGTTCAGTCTGTCAAATATGGACTTCTGTACAAGCCATATTATGTATAAAACAATATAACAAAATAAAAAAAACTTTTGTGGAACTTTTAGCTAGTAATTGGAATCAGAAGGGAAGATAATGAGTGTTTATAGTAGGTTAGTGTTTAAGGACTCTTGGGCCAAAAACGTGTTCAGTAGGTCAAATATGGACTTCTGTACAGCCATAACATTTATAAAACAAATTTATTAAAAATAAAATGTTAATTTTTTGTGGAACTTTTGGCTAGTAATTGGAATCAGAAGGAATGCCAAGGCGTATATATAGTAAGTTCATGTTTAAGAACTCTTGGGCCAAAAATATGTTCAGTAGGTAAAATATGGACTTCTGTACAGCCATAATATAAAGAAAAAGATATGTAAAAACTGTTGAGGAACTTTTGGCTTGTAATTGGAATCAGAAGAGAAGATAATGAGTGTTTATAGTAGGTTAGTGTTTAAGGACTCTTGGACCAAAAATATGTTCACCTGTCAAATATGGACTTCTGTACAAGCCATATTATGTATAAAACAATAAAACAAAATAAAAAAAACTTTTGTGGAACTTTTGGCTAGTAATTGGAATCAGAAGAGAAGATAAAGAGTGTTTATAGTAGGTTAGTGTTTAAGTACTCTTGGGCCAAAAACATGTTCAGTAGGTCAAATATGGACTTATGTAAAGCCATAACGTAAAAAAAAATAAAAAATGTAAAAACCTTTGTGGAACTTTTGGCTTGTACTTGGAATCAGAAGGAATGTAAATGAGTATGTATAGGAAGTTATTGTTTAAGGACTCTTGGGCCAAAAACGTGTTCAGTAGGTCTAATATGGACTTCTGTACAGCCATAACATTTATAAAACAAATTTATTTAAAATTTTTTTAAAAATTTTGTGGAACTTTTGGCTAGTAATTAGAATCAGAAGGAATGTCAAGGAGTATCTATAGTAAGTTAATGATTAAGAACTCTTGGGCCAAAAATATGTTCAGTAGGTCAAATATGGACTTCTGTACAGCCATAACATGTATATAAAAAAAAAATATATTTTTTTTTTGACCTTTTGTGGAACTTTTTGCTAGTAATGGCAATCAGAAGAGAAGTCAATGAGCATATGTTGTAAATTAGTGTTTAAATACTCTTGGGCCAAAAACATGTTCAGTAGGTCAAATATGGACTTCTGTACAGCCATAACATTTATAAAACAAATTTATTAAAAATAAAATGTTAATTTTTTGTGGAACTTTTGGCTAGTAATTGGAATCAGAAGGAATGCCAAGGCGTATATATAGTAAGTTAATGTTTAAGAACTCTTGGGCCAAAAATATGTTCAGTAGGTAAAATATGGACTTCTGTACAGCCATAATATAAAGAAAAAGATATGTAAAAACTGTTGAGGAACTTTTGGCTTGTAATTGGAATCAGAAGAGAAGATAATGAGTGTTTATAGTAGGTTAGTGGACTCTTGGACCAAAAATATGTTCAGTCTGTCAAATATGGAGTTCTGTACAAGCCATATTATGTATAAAACAATAAAACAAAATAAAAAAAACTTTTGTGGAACTTTTGGCTAGTAATTGGAATCAGAAGGGATGATAATGAGTGTGTATAGTAAGTTAGTGTTTAAGGACTCTTGGGCCAAAAATATGTTCAGTCTGTCAAATATGGACTTCTCTACAGCCATAACATGTATAAAACAATAAAAAAATAAAAAAAACTTTTATGGAACTTTTAGCTAGTAATTGGAATCAGAAGGGAAGATAATGAGTGTTTATAGTAGGTTAGTGTTTAAGGACTCTTGGACCAAAAATATGTTCAGTCTGTCAAATATGGACTTCTATACAGCCATATTATGTATTAAACAATAAAACAAAATAAAAAAAACTTTCGTGGAACTTTTGGCTAGTAATTGGAATAAGAAGGGAAGATAATGAGTGTTTATAGTAGGTGGAATCTTGGGCCAAAAATATGTTCAGTCTGCCAAATATGGACTTCTGTACAGCCAAAATATAAAAAAAAAGATATGTAAAAACTGTTGAGGAACTTTTGGCTTGTAATTGGAATCAGAAGGGAAGATAATGAGTGTTTATAGTAGGTTAGTATTTAAGGACTCTTGGGCCAAAAAAATGTTCAGTAGGTCAAATATGGAGTTCTGTACAAGACATATTATGTATAAAACAATAAAACAAAATAAAAAAACTTTTGTGGAACTTTTGGCTAGTAATTGGAATTAGAAGGGATGATATTGAGTGTGTATAGTAAGTTAGTGTTTAAGGACTCTTGGGCCAGAAACATGTTCAGTAGGTCAAATATGGACTTTTGTAAAACCATAATATAAAAAAAAAAGATATGTAAAAACTGTTGAGGAACTTTTGGCTTGTAATTGGAATCAGAAGGGAAGATAATGAGTGTTTATAGTAGGTTAGTGTTTAAGGACTCTTGGACCAAAAATATGTTCAGTCTGTCAAATATGGACTTCTCTACAGCCATAACATGTATAAAACAATAAAAAAAATAAAAAAATAAAAACTTTTGTGGAACTTTTGGCAAGTAATCGGAATCAGAACGGAAGATAATGAGTGTTTATAGTAGGTTAGTGTTTAAGGACTCTTGGACCAAAAATATGTTCAGTCTGTCAAATATGGACTTCTGTACAGCCATAACATTTATAAAATGTTAGAAACCAGAAAGATGTTCAATAGTTCATAATATACCGTATTTCCTCAAATAAAAGCATTTAGTAAATTAAACGCCTGGGCCTCTGATAGTGTCCGGCGGCGTGGCCAGCACGAACAAATAAAGGCCGGTCTCAAATTAAGGCCGGGGGGAAATGATTTCCTTTCATTTCATGTGCATTCAAGTTCAGCATAATGTACAGTAGGGTATAAAGAAATGAAACAAAATAAAAAAGATTTGGGGAACTTTTGGCTGGTAATTGGAATCAGAAGGGACAGCCATAATATTAGAAGTGAAGATAATGAGTGTTTATAATAGCTTAGTGTTTAAGGACTCTTGGGTCAAAAATATGTTCAGTCTGTCAAATATGGACTTCTGTACAACCATAACATGTATAAAACAATAAAAAAAAATTTTTCAAAAAAATGTGTGGAACTTTTAGCTAGTAATTGGAATCAGAAGGGAAGATAATGAGTGTTAATAGTAGGTTAGTGTTTAAATCAAAATCAAATCAAATCACTTTATTTGTCACTCTACATATGCACAAGTGCAACAGTAGGTGAAATTCTTAGGTGCAGTTCCGAGCAACATAGCAGTCATGACATGACATGTACAACATTTAAAGCAGCATCAGATTACACATCTGATGCGAAAACAATTACTCACAGCACAGTAAACTCTACAATAAACAATAAATAATTTACACAATGTGAGTGTAGTTCTCACAGCTTTAAACAATATACACATACTTACAATATACATATACTTTAAACAATATACACTAAACATACACTAAACAATATACATTACGCTATAATAGTAATAATAATATACAATGTATAGTAGAAAATATTATTCACAGATTGAAAAATTGAAATCCAAAGTGCAATAGATGCTGTATGATAAATAAATGTGTATATAATGTGTGTGTATCTACAGTGGGTTGTGCTGAGTGATATTCTGTCCAGAGTGTGTTATGATCCTGATGGATCAGGAGTTAAGTAGTCTGATTGCTTGTGGGAAGAAGCTGTTCTGGAGTCGGCTGGTGCGTGTTCTAATGCTGCGGTACCGTCTGCCTGATGGCAGCAGTGAGAGCAGCCCATGGTTCGGGTGGCTAGAGTCTCTGAAGATCCTCTGAGCTCTCTTCACACACCGCCTGGCGTAAATGTCCTGGAGGGAGGGAAGCTCACCTCCGATGATGCAGCTGGCCGTGCGCACTACCCTTTGCAGGGCCTTGCGGCTGCGGGCGGTACTGTTGCCGTACCAGGTGGTGATGCAGCCAGTCAGCAGACTCTCGATGGTGCAGGTGTAGAAACGTGTGAGGATGTGGCGGTTCATTCCAAACCTCCTCAGCCGTCGCAGGAAGAAAAGGCGCTGATGAGCCTTCTTCACAACGGCCTCGGAGTGGACGGACCATGAGAGTTCCTCTGTGATGTGGACACCGAGGAACTTGAAGCTGCTGACTCTCTCCACCGGTGCTCCATCGATGGTGATGGGGCGGTGTTCTCTCTCATTCCTCCTGAAGTCGACCACCAGCTCCTTGGTCTTGCTGATGTTGAGGGAGAGGTTGTGCTCCTGACACCACCGTGTCAGAGTGTGCACCTCCTCTCTGTAGGCCGTTTCATCATTGTCGGTGATAAGACCTACCACCGTCGTATCGTCAGCAAACTTGATGATGGTGTTGGAGCTGTGGGTTGCCACACAGTCATGTGTGTACAAAGAGTACAGGAGTGGGCTGAGAACGCAGCCCTGAGGGGCTCCAGTGTTGAGAGTCAGTGATGAGGAGATGTTACTGCCCATTCTGACAACCTGACGTCTGTTTGACAGGAAGTCCAGGATCCAGCTGCATAACAGGCTGTTTAAGCCTAGAGCCCGGAGTTTAAGCCTAGAGCCCGGAGTTAAGTACTCTTAAACACTAAAAAAATGTTCAGTAGGTCAAATATGGAGTTCTGTACAAGCCATATTATGTATAAAACAATAAAACAAAATAAAAAAAACTTTTGTGGAACTGTTGGCTAGTAATTGGAATCAGAAGGGATGATAATGAGTGTGTATATTAAGTTAGTGTTTAAGGACTCTTGGGCCAAAAATATGTTCAGTCTGTCAAATATGGACTTCTGTACAAGCCATATTATGTATAAAACAATATAACAAAATAAAAAAAACTTTTGTGGAACTTTTAGCTAGTAATTGGAATCAGAAGGGAAGATAATGAGTGTTTATAGTAGGTTAGTGTTTAAGGACTCTTGGGCCAAAAATATGTTCAGTAGGTCAAATATCGACTTCTGTACAGCCATAACAGGTATAAAACAAATTTTATTCAAAAACATTTTTTAGACCTTTTGTGGAACTTTTTGCTAGTAATGGCAATCAGAAGAGAAGTCAATGAGCATATGTAGTAAATTAGTGTTTAAATACTCTTGGGCCAAAAACATGTTCAGTAGGTCAAATATGGACTTCTGTACAGCCATAACATTTATAAAACAAATTTATTAAAAATAAAATGTTAATTTTTTGTGGAACTTTTGGCTAGTAATTGGAATCAGAAGGAATGCCAAGGAGTATATATAGTAAGTTAATGTTTAAGAACGCTTGGGCTAAAAATATGTTCAGTAGGTAAAATATGGACTTCTGTACAGCCATAATATAAAGAAAAAGATATGTAAAAACTGTTGAGGAACTTTTGGCTTGTAATTGGAATCAGAAGGGAAGATAATGAGTGTTTACAGTAGGTTAGTGTTTAAGGACTCTTGGACCAATAATATATTCATATATTCATATATTCTGTCAAATATGGACTTCTGTACAAGCCAAATTATGTATAAAACAATAAAACAAAATAAAAAAACTTTTGTGGAACTTTTGGCTAGTAATTGGAATCAGAAGGGAAGATAATGAGTGTTTATAGTAGGTTAGTGTTTAAGGACACTTGGACCAAAAATATGTTCAGTCTGTCAAATATGGACTTCTGTACAAGCCATATTATGTATAAAACAATAAAACAAAATAAAAAACTTTTGTGGAACTTTTGGCTAGTAATTGGAATCAGAAGGGATGATAATGAGTGTGTATAGTAAGTTAGTGTTTAAGGACTCTTGGGCCAAAAATATGTTCAGTCTGTCAAATATGGACTTCTCTACAGCCATAACATGTATAAAACAATAAAACAAAATAAAAAAAACTTTCGTGGAACTTTTGGCTAGTAATTGGAATAAGAAGGAAAGATAATGAGTGTTTATAGTAGGTGGACTCTTGGGCCAAAAATATGTTCAGTCTGTCAAATATGGATTTCTGTACAGCCATAATATATATAAAAAAAAGATATGTAAAAACTGTTGAGGAACTTTTGGCTTGTAATTGTAAGCAGAAGGGAAGATAATGAGTGTTTATAGTAGGTTAGTATTTAAGGACTCTTGGGCCAAAAAAATGTTCAGTAGGTCAAATATGGAGTTCTGTACAAGACATATTATGTATAAAACAATAAAACAAAATAAAAAAACTTTTGTGGAACTTTTGGCTAGTAATTGGAATCAGAAGGGATGATATTGAGTGTGTATAGTAAGTTTGTGTTTAAGGACTCTTGGGCCAGAAACATGTTCAGTATGTCAAAAATGGACTTTTGTAAAACAATAATATAAAAAAAAAACTGTTGAGGAACTTTTGGCTTGTAATTGGAATCAGAAGGGAAGATAATGAGTGTTTATAGTAGGTTAGTGTTTAAGGACTCTTGGACCAAAAATATGTTCAGTCTGTCAAATATGGACTTCTGTACAACCATAACATGTATAAAACAATAAAAAAATTTTTTTTCAAAAAAATGTGTGGAACTTTTAGCTAGTAATTGGAATCAGAAGGAATGTCAAGGAGTATCTATAGTAAGTTAATGTTTAAGAACTCTTGGGCCAAAAATATGTTCAGTAGGTCAAATATGGACTTCTGTACAGCCATAACATGTATAAAACAAAAACATGTTTTTTTTTGGGTTTTTTTACCTTTTGTGGAACGTTTTGCTAGTAATGGCAAACAGAAGAGAAGTCAATGAGCATATGAAGTAAATTAGTGTTTAAGTACTCTTGGGCCAAAAACATGTTCAGTAGGTCAAATATGGACTTCTGTACAGCCATAATATAAAAAAAGGTATGTAAAAACCTTTGTGGAACTTTTGGCTTGTAATTGGAATCAGAAGGGAAGATAATGAGTGTTTATAGTAGGTTAGTGTTTAAGGACTCTTGGGTAAAAAATATGTTCAGTAGGTCAAATATGGACTTCTGTACAGCCATAATATAAAAAAAAGATATGTAAAAACCTTTGTGGAACTTTTGGCTTGTAATTGGAATCAGAAGGGAAGATAATGAGTGTTTATAGTAGGTTAGTGTTTAAGTACTCTTGGGCCAAAAACATGTTCAGTAGGTCAAATATGGACTTCTGTACAGCCATAACCTTTGTGGAACTTTTGGCTTGTAATTGGAATCAGAAGGGAAGATAATGAGTGTTTATAGTAGGTTAGTGTTTAAGTACTCTTGGGCCAAAAACATGTTCAGTAGGTCAAATATGGACTTCTGTACAGCCATAACATTTATAAAACAAATTAATTAAAAATAAAATGTAAATTTTTTGTAGAACTTTTGGCTAGTAATTGGAATCAGAAGGAATGTCAAGGAGTATCTATAGTAAGTTAATGTTTAAGAACTCTTGGGCCAAAAAATGTGTTCAGTAGGTCAAATATGGACTTCTGTACAGCCATAACATGTATAAAACAAAAACATGTTTTTTTTTTTTTTGACCTTTTGTGGAAATTTTTGCTAGTAATGGCAAACAGAAGAGAAGTCAATGAGCATATGAAGTAAATTAGTGTTTAAGTACTCTTGGGCCAAAAACATGTTCAGTAGGTCAAATATGGACTTCTGTACAGCCATAATATAAAAAAAAAGATAAGTAAAAACCTTTGTGGAACTTTTGGCTTGTAATTGGAATTAGAAGGGAAGATAATGAGTGTTTATAATAGCTTAGTGTTTAAGGACTCTTGGGTCAAAAATATGTTCAGTCTGTCAAATATGGACTTCTGTACAACCATAACATGTATAAAACAATAAAAAAAAAGAAAAAAAAATGTGTGGAACTTTTAGCTAGTAATTGGAATCAGAAGGGAAGATAATGAGTGTTAATAGTAGGTTAGTGTTTAAGTACTCTTAAACACTAAAAAAATGTTCAGTAGGTCAAATATGGAGTTCTGTACAAGCCATATTATGTATAAAACAATAAAACAAAATAAAAAAAACTTTTGTGGAACTTTTGGCTAGTAATTGGAATCAGAAGGGATGATAATGAGTGTGTATAGCAAGTTAGTGTTTAAGGACTCTTGGGCCAAAAATATGTTCAGTCTGTCAAATATGGACTTCTGTACAAGCCATATTATGTATAAAACAATATAACAAAATAAAAAAAACTTTTGTGGAACTTTTAGCTAGTAATTGGAATCAGAAGGGAAGATAATGAGTGTTTATTGTAGGTTAGTGTTTAAGGACTCTTGGGCCAAAAACGTGTTCAGTAGGTCAAATATGGACTTCTGTACAGCCATAACATGTATAAAACAAATAATAATAAATAAAAAAAATGTTGACCTTTTGTGGAACTTTTTGCTAGTAATGGCAATCAGAAGAGAAGTCAATGAGCATATGTAGTAAATTAGTGTTTAAATACTCTTGGGCCAAAAACATGTTCAGTAGGTCAAATATGGACTTCTGTACAGCCATAACATTTATAAAACAAATTTATTAAAAATAAAATGTTAATTTTTTGTGGAACTTTTGGCTAGTAATTGGAATCAGAAGGAATGCCAAGGAGTATATATAGTAAGTTCCCTTTCGAAAGGGAACTCTCGCTGCGTCTAGCTGACGCTATGGGGGAACGCCCTCGGCGTGACTGGTGTCTGAAGCTACTATCGAATCACGGCAAAGTCTTTGACCGACGTCAGCCCATGACGTCATCAACGTGCGACCCGGAAGTATAAAAGGGCGCCGTGCCAACACATACACATCTTTCTCGTCTTCAGGGACTGTCTGTTTGAACTGCTATACGAGTTAAGGTAAAACAAATTCAATTATTAATACACACGAGTGTGTATTTACTGCCTGGGATCAAGAGCATGCACAGTCAAGTTCATTTGAAGTTGTTTGTGTGTGAGTGTGAGCGGTTTTCAATCTGAGATCGCTCCACTCTAGTCTGGCTTTTTTCCTGAGGGAAGAAAGTTTGGCATCTGGGACTGGATGATGCTGTCCCGCTCAAGCTGAGGCTGAGCGTTGGCATACATCATGGGTTCTCAGATGCAGCTCGCCGATCGTCGCGACGATCTGGCGGCTAACGAGACTAAACAGCAAGTGCTCTTAGGGATGGCTGGTGAGAGTGGTATGAATCCTCTCAGCCACCTTGACGTGTATGCTGAGCTGATGAATGTTATGGAACGTGCTGCGGGCAGGCTGCTGCTGCCATGTTGGCGCGTTAGAGGAGAGATCGCTCGTGATAGATTGCACGATCGATTTCTCCTTGGCCATAAACCATCAGCTCAGATGAGCCTTCCATTCCTTCTTGATCTTCTTACAGAGATCCTGTATAGAGTTGGGTATTCATCAGAGAGAACTGTCTTTCCCCTGCTTAGTTAGGCTTTAACACAGCACAATTCTCTGGGCTGTGTATGTGAGCGTGTGTTGGCTTTCCCTGGTTGGTCAAGATGGCGCCAGATAGGCCACCGCTTATGGTTATCAGAAGATGGGCCTCCTCTCATATTGAGAGTAGTGTTTAGGCCGCCGCTCTTTTCTTTGAAATGTTTGCGGATTACTAGGCGGTAGCACACTTTTCTGATAGAATGTAGTGTTTGTCTACCGCTTAGGGTTACTATAGTCTTCGGTTCCCTAAGCCACTGCAGGTTGGATTAGTTTGTCTCTGTTACAGCTGAGCACTACGGCGTCAGTCGGTATGTGGATGAAGGAGGCGCGTTGCTGAGGCACCGTCACCGTCACCTTTGGTTGTACACCACTTAGATCGGAGGCCTCCTCTCATTGAGAGTCGTTGGTTTAAATAGCAGTCAGTTTGTTTGTCTGGCAGTTATTTCTCGTTTTTGCGAAACTCGTACAGCTTGTAGGCTTTTACAAGCCTCCCTGGAACGGGTCCCCATAGTAATGGATAGCTATCATGTGTTAGGCCTCAGCAGGCCTCCATGAAAACGAGCCGTAGGGTCTAATGTTACTACAACCCACATTTTGCAAATATGTCTGTCCCAGTTAGCAGGAAGGATTGCACCGTTTTCAAGATTAAACGGTGACAGTGGTAGGCCTTATCAGGCCTCTAGTAAGGCAGGTGACAATGCTTAAGCATCAAGGTACTACTAGCCTAGCTGGCTATCAGGTTAAAAAGGGGTAATTACGCTCTCCTGAAGGTCGGCTGTCAATTGTAGGCCTCAGTAGGCCTCTTGAACAAGGCGCATTATCAGTTGGAAGGCCTCAAACCAGGCCTCACTGGAGGTATGTACCGATGTGCGCATCAGGACAGCTAGCCTGGAGGCTATCAGGTTGTAGGCCTCATCAGGCCTCCCCGAAGGCCCGCTGTTAGTTGTAAGGCCTTGCTAGGCCTCCCTGAGGGTGAGCTCTCAGGTTGTGATCACTACCAGAGGCAGGTTGTAGGCCTCATCAGGCCTCCCTGAAAGCCTGCTGTTAATTCTAGGCCTTAATAGGCCTCCCTGACTCGAACAAGGTAGTAGGCCCCATCAGGCCTCCCTAAGGTGTTCCTGGGATCCAGTCATCTGAAACAGTTAGCACGCATTGCAAACAGGTAGCAGGCCTCTCCAGGCCTCCCTAAAGGCTGCTTATCAGGTAGTAGGCCTTATTAGGCCTCCCTTGAGGGCGAGTTCCTTAATCAGGATGCTCGAAAAGCCTGCGTAGCTTGACTGTCGGGTAGTAGGCCTCAATAGGCCTCCCCGAGGGTGAGCTCCCAGATTGTGGTCACTCGAACAAGGTAGTAGGCCCCATCAGGCCTCCCTAAGGTGTTCCTGGGATCCAGTCATCTGATACAGTTAGCACGCATTGCAAACAGGTAGCAGGCCTCTCCAGGCCTCCCTAAAGGCTGGTTATCAGGTAGTAGGCCTTAATAGGCCTCCCTTGAGGGCGAGTTCCTTAATCAGGATGCTCGAAAAGCCTGCGTAGCTTGACTGTCGGGTAGTAGGCCTCAATAGGCCTCCCGTAGGGTGAGCTCCCAGATTGTGGTCACTCGAACAAGGTAGTAGGCCCCATCAGGCCTCCCTAAGGTGTTCCTGGGACCCAGTCATTTGAAACAGTTAGCACGTATTGCAAACAGGTAGTAGGCCTCTCCAGGCCTCCCTAAAGGCTGGTTATCAGGTAGTAGGCCCTAATAGGCCTCCCTTGAGGACGGGTTCCTTAAACAGGATGCCCGACTAGCCTGCGTAGCTTGACTGTCAAGTAGTAGGCCTCCATTAGGCCTCCTTGAGAAAACAAGGGTAACCTCAGCAGGACCATGCTTCGCTAAAATTGGCGGTATTGCTGTCAGGTAGTAGGCCTCACTAGGCCTCCCTGAGGACGGAGTCCCGAGCCAGGATGCTTGGTTTCCAGCATGGCTTGCGGTTAGGTAGTAGGCCTCTATAGGCCTCCCTGGAATACCCGCTATCAAGTAGTAGGCCCGCAGGGCCTCCTTGAAGGTGAAGTTCCTGAGCTAGGCACTTGATTACCAGTTCTCTGTGAGAACTTGTGGTAGTTGGGCCTACAGCTGGAGGTTACTCGCCAGGCAGGCTCAGCTGCTCCCCTCAATGAGGGTCGTCTATGAGTGCTCAGCCGCCTGAGCCTGGTCAGACGGTCGTAGGCCTCTCATGAGGCCTCCCTGTTAGATCAGTCATTAAGGCCCTTTCGGCCTCCCTACTGCTTTGAAACACAAGCACCTGGTAGATCCTTGATTTGAGCAGCAGACTCCCCTCGATAGCAAGGGTTGAAAAGCACTACGCTGAGTATTGCTCTCTTGGATAACCCGTCTCTGAGTTCCGGGCTAAGTAGGACTGCCAGTGTTTCAGTCCCTTAGCTTGGACGCCCCTTGGGCACCATCCAGAGGCTCTGTTTTGAACAGACAGGGTTGGCTAAACCGAAGTGTCCATAACACTTAGGGCACCAGGTCAAGCCTCCCTGGTGGCACTCGGGAGAACTTTTTTTCCCGGGTAGTGACTGGCTGGGGTTCCTTCGGGTCCCCTAGCCACATTCCCTTAAAAGGACCCCTTCGGTGGAAGTAGTGGTCCCGGGCCTTCGAGCTGTCTGGATGGAACCCCACGCAGTGCGTTAGGGTTCCGTTTAGTTGTGTAGCTTGGGCTATGACCGTAGGGAGAGCTGTCACTGTCAGCCCAGGGACCTGAGGGGGAATCGCTCAGGTTTTTCTATGAATTACTTGTGTTGACAGTTGTCACTGCCAATGGGCAGACACTCCCCTCAGCATGGCGGCGTTGGTATATCGTTCCCCATAGCGTCAGCTAGACGCAGCGAGAGTTCCCTTTCGAAAGGGAACGTCTAAGGTTACGTATGTAACCTCTGTTCCCTGAGAACAGGGAACGAGCGCTGCGTCGCGTTGCCATGCTTCAGGGCCTATCTGCCATACAGTCCCTTCAGACGAGAAGATGTGTATGTGTTGGCACGGCGCCCTTTTATACTTCCGGGTCGCACGTTGATGACGTCATGGGCTGACGTCGGTCAAAGACTTTGCCGTGATTCGATAGTAGCTTCAGACACCAGTCACGCCGAGGGCGTTCCCCCATAGCGTCAGCTAGACGCAGCGCTCGATCCCTGTTCTCAGGGAACAGAGGTTACATACGTAACCTTAGACGTTAATGTTTAAGCACTCTTGGGCTAAAAATATGTTCAGTAGGTAAAATATGGACTTCTGTACAGCCATAATATAAAGAAAAAGATATGTAAAAACTGTTGAGGAACTTTTGGCTTGTAATTGGAATCAGAAGGGAAGATAATGAGTGTTTACAGTAGGTTAGTGTTTAAGGACTATTGGACCAATAATATATTCATATATTCATATATTCTGTCAAATATGGACTTCTGTACAAGCCAAATTATGTATAAAACAATAAAACAAAATAAAAAAACTTTTGTGGAACTTTTGGCTAGTAATTGGAATCAGAAGGGAAGATAATGAGTGTTTATAGTAGGTTAGTGTTTAAGGACACTTGGACCAAAAATATGTTCAGTCTGTCAAATATGGAGTTCTGTACAAGCCATATTATGTATAAAACAATAAAACAAAATAAAAAACTTTTGTGGAACTTTTGGCTAGTAATTGGAATCAGAAGGGATGATAATGAGTGTGTATAGTAAGTTAGTGTTTAAGGACTCTTGGGCCAAAAATATGTTCAGTCTGTCAAATATGGACTTCTCTACAGCCATAACATGTATAAAACAATAAAACAAAATAAAAAAAACTTTCGTGGAACTTTTGGCTAGTAATTGGAATAAGAAGGGAAGATAATGAGTGTTTATAGTAGGTGGACTCTTGGGCCAAAAATGTGTTCAGTCTGTCAAATATGGACTTCTGTACAGCCATAATATATATATTAAAAAAAAGATATGTAAAAACTGTTGAGGAACCTTTGGCTTGTAATTGGAATCAGAAGGGAAGATAATGAGTGTTTATAGTAGGTTAGTATTTAAGGACTCTTGGGCCAAAAAAATGTTCAGTAGGTCAAATATGGAGTTCTGTACAAGACATATTATGTATAAAACAATAAAACAAAATAAAAAAACTTTTGTGGAACTTTTGGCTAGTAATTGGAATCAGAAGGGATTATATTGAGTGTGTATAGTAAGTTAGTGTTTAAGGACTCTTGGGCCAGAAACATGTTCAGTAGGTCAAATATGGACTTTTGTAAAACCATAATATAAAAAAAAAAGATATGTAAAAACTGTTGAGGAACTTTTGGCTTGTAATTGGAATCAGAAGGGAAGATAATGAGTGTTTATAGTAGGTTAGTGTTTAAGGACTCTTGGACCAAAAATATGTTCAGTCTGTCAAATATGGACTTCTGTACAGCCATAACATTTATAAAACAAATTTATTAAAAATGAAATGTAAATTTTTTGTGGGACTTTTGTCTAGTAATTGGAATCAGAAGGAATGTCAAGGAGTATCTATAGTAAGTTAAAGTTTAAGAACTCTTGGACCAAAAATATGTTCAGTAGGTCAAATATGGACTTCTGTACAGCCATAACGTTAAAAAAATGTAAAAACTTTTGTGGAACTTTTGGCTAGTAATGGGAATCAGCAGGGAAGTCAATGAGTATGTTAGTGTTGTACTCTGTTGTACTGGACTACTCTTCGGCAGATTTAACATTATTAGGAGTCCAAAAATTTCTCTAGAAAGTTAATGTACAAAGAATCTCGGACCAGAAATATATTCAGTAGGTCAATTACGGCTTCTCTGTGGCTTGATACAACATAAGAAGGACTCAATGAGTATGTACAGTAACTTAATATTTAAGGACTCTTCGGCCAGAAAGATGTTCAATAGTTCATAATATACCGTATTTCCTCAAATAAAAGCATTTAGTAAATTAAACGCCTGGGCCTCTGATAGTGTCCGGGGGCGTGGCCAGCACGAACAAATAAAGGCCGGTCTCAAATTAAGGCCGGGGGGAAATGATTTCCTTTCATTTCATGTGCATTCAAGTTCAGAATAATGTACAAGAGGGTATAAAGAAATGAAACAAAATAAAAAAGATTTGGGGAACTTTTGGCTGGTAATTGGAATCAGAAGGGAAGATAATGAGTGTTTATAGTAGGTTAGTGTTTAAGTACTCTTGGGCCAAAAACATGTTCAGTAGGTCAAATATGGACTTCTGTACAGCCATAACATTTATAAAACAAATTTATTAAAAATAAAATGTTAATTTTTTGTGGAACTTTTGGCTAGTAATTGGAATCAGAAGGAATGTCAAGGAGTATCTATAGTAAGTTAATGTTTAAGAACTCTTGGGCCAAAAATATGTTCAGTAGGTCAAATATGGACTTCTGTACAGCCATAACATGTATAAAACAAAAACATGTTTTTTTTGTTTTTTGTTTACCTTTTGTGGAACTTTTTGCTAGTAATGGCAAACAGAAGAGAAGTCAATGAGCATATGAAGTAAATTAGTGTTTAAGTACTCTTGGGCCAAAAACATGTTCATTAGGTCAAATATGGACTTCTGTACAGCCATAAAATAAAATAAAAATATATGTAAAAACCTTTGTCGAACTTTTGGCTTGTAATTGGAATCAGAAGGGAAGATAATGAGTTTTTATAGTAGGTTAGTGTTTAAGTACTCTTGGGCCAAAAACATGTTCAGTAGGTCAAATATGGACTTCTGTACAGCCATAACCTTTGTGGAACTTTTGGCTTGTAATTGGAATCAGAAGGGAAGATAATGAGTGTTTATAGTAGGTTAGTGTTTAAAGTACTCTTGGGCCAAAAACATGTTCAGTAGGTCAAATATGGACTTCTGTACAGCCATAACATTTATAAAACAAATTTATTAAAAATAAAATATAATTTTTTTTGTGGAACTTTTGGCTAGTAATTGGAATCAGAAGGAATGTCAAGGAGTATCTATAGTAAGTTAATGTTTAAGAACTCTTGGGCCAAAAATATGTTCAGTAGGTCAAATATGGACTTCTGTACAGCCATAACATGTATAAAACAAAAACATGTTCTTTTTTTTTTTTTTACCTTTTGTGGAAATTTTTGCTAGTAATGGCAAACAGAAGAAAAGTCAATGAGCATATGAAGTAAATTAGTGTTTAAGTACTCTTGGGCCAAAAACATGTTCAGTAGGTCAAATATGGACTTCTGTACAGCCACAAAAGATATGTAAAAACCTTTGTGGAACTTTTGGCTTGTAATTGGAATTAGAAGGGAAGATAATGAGTGTTTAAATAGCTTAGTGTTTAAGGACTCTTGGGTCAAAAATATGTTCAGTCTGTCAAATATGGACTTCTGTACAACCATAACATGTATAAAACAATAAAACATTTTTTTTTTAAAAAATGTGTGGAACTTTTAGCTAGTAATTGGAATCAGAAGGGAAGATAATGAATGTTAATAGTAGGTTAGTGTTTAAGTACTCTTAAACACTAAAAAAATGTTCAGTAGGTCAAATATGGAGTTCTGTACAAGCCATATTATGTATAAAACAATAAAACAAAATAAAAAAAACTTTTGTGGAACTTTTGACTAGTAATTGGAATCAGAAGGGATGATAATGAGTGTGTATAGTAAGTTAGTGTTTAAGGACTCTTGGGCCAAAAACGTGTTCAGTAGGTCAAATATGGACTTCTGTACAGCCATAACATTTATAAAACAAATTTATTAAAAATAAAATGTTAATTTTTTGTGGAACTTTTGGCTAGTAATTGGAATCAGAAGGAATGCCAAGGAGTATATATAGTAAGTTAATGTTTAAGAACTCTTGGGCTAAAAATATGTTCAGTAGGTAAAAATATGGACTTCTGTACAGCCATAATATAAAGAAAAAGATATGTAAAAACTGTTGAGGAACTTTTGGCTTGTAATTGGAATCAGAAGGGAAGATAATGAGTGTTTACAGTAGGTTAGTGTTTAAGGACTCTTGTACCAATAATATATTCATATATTCATATATTCTGTCAAATATGGACTTCTGTACAAGCCAAATTATGTATAAAACAATAAAACAAAATAAAAAAACTTTTGTGGAACTTTTGGCTAGTAATTGGAATCAGAAGGGAAGATAATGAGTGTTTATAGTAGGTTAGTGTTTAAGGACTCTTGGACCAAAAATATGTTCAGTCTGTCAAATATGGACTTCTGTACAAGCCATATTATGTATAAAACAATAAAACAAAATAAAAAACTTTTGTGGAACTTTTGGCTAGTAATTGGAATCAGAAGGGATGATAATGAGTGTGTATAGTAAGTTAGTGTTTAAGGACTCTTGGGCCAAAAATATGTTCCCTTTCGTTCAGTCACTACGACGTACGTTAGTGACTAACGAATGGGGGTTTCGCTTAGAAGCCAATTATCTCCGAGAATTCAACAGCGCCCAATGGCAGTGCCAATGCCATGGGCATGCGGAATTTGCATGCGTAACTCCGCCCCACCTCGTGGGTATATAAGGAAGTACGCTGGCAACATCGCATTATGTTTCTGCTTTGGAGCCAAGAGTATCTCTTCACTCCTTCAAGCCTGATCTGAGTCTTCGACAAGCCTTCGAGACGAGCAGCTTTCCAGAGACGATGGTGTTACGGCGCGTTCCAGTGATCATCATACTGCCTGCCTGCTGATCTGCGCAGTGGTCCGTCTGACAGCTGGTGTGTGGTCCCTGGGCGCTTCGGCGTACTCTGCGAAGCTTCCTCTCATAAAAGAGCTTACACGTGACGCGTCCTTTTCAGGATGTCTCGTCCGTGTACTTCTGGGTGTGGCCGGTTGCTATCTTCTTCCGATGGGCACAAACACTGTCTGGTATGTTTGGGCTTTCAGCATGCCCAGGCAGCGTTTGTGGATGAGTCATGTTCCCACTGCGGGAATATGACCATCGCGGTGTTGCGGTCAAGACTCCATGACCTTCCTAATGAAGTGAGAGTCCCCTCTACCACACCCCGATCTACTGAGTCCCAGAGGCCCAGTACTTCGGCTGGTGGTCAGGGTGACCTGACGGTTACGGTGTGGAACAAAGCCCCGACGCTCATGCCTCGGGCCACACCCCCGTCTTGCACACTGCAACCCGCGAGTGTTCAGACGCAGATCGCGGGGCCTGCTTCGGCCCCCCCGCGCATCTCGTTTGGCGCTCCGGAGGAGGATGCGATGTCGGTCACCACATCACAAGGTGGGCTCGAGTCCTCTGAGGATGATGACTCGGCTGTGCTGCCGCCTTCGGGCGTTCCAGCATTGCCCGAGTCGGACCCAGAGCTGACAGCCATGTTGTCTCGGGCAGCCGCGAGCTTAGGGATAGAGTGGAACCCTCCGCCCTGTCCCGAACGCTCCAGGCTCGATGATTGGTTTTTGGGAGCGCGCGCTGACAACCGTCAGTCCCCGCCCCCAATACCTTTCTTTCCTGAGCTTCATGAGGAACTCGCGCGGTCCTGGAAGTCCCCGTTGTCTTCCCGTGACCGTTCGGCGACTTCCTCCGCCTTCTCCGCCCTCGATGGGGCGGCGGCCAAAAGGTACACTGGGGCCCCCCCAGTTGAACGTTCTGTTGCGATGCAACTGTGTCCTCAGAGCGCTTCAACTTGGCGCGGCGATCCAAAGCACCCCTCCAAAGCCTGTCGATTCACATCAACCTTGGTGGCGAAATCGCACAGAGCCGCGGGGCAGGCTGCTGCTTCTTTGCATGCCATGGCGATCCTCCAGGTCTACCAGGCCAGGATCCTCAAGGACATGCACGAGGGTGGAGTTGATCCGGGGCTCTTAAATGAGCTGCGTGCCGCCACCGACCTCGCTCTCCGGGCGACGAAGGTGACCGCACGCTCCCTGGGTCAAGTGATGTGAAGTGAAGAGTGAAGTGGTCCAGGAGCGTCACCTATGGCTGAACCTGGCTGATATGCGGGACACCGAGCGAACCCGGTTCCTCGATGCCCCCATATCCCAGGCCGGCCTCTTCGGCGGGGCGGTTGAGGACTTTGCCCAACAGTTCTCAATCGCCCAGAAGCAGACTGAGGCTATAAAACACGTACTGCCCCGGCGGCCAGCTGCTGCTTCCACCCAGCCGCCGGCACAGTCGCCTCAGTCTGCTCCACGCCGAGGACGCCCTCCTAAGGCTCCCGCCCCTCCCGCCCGGCCCAAGCAGCAGCCTTCACCCGGGCCGGGTGGCAGAGGTCGCCGAAGGAAGGCGCCACAATCCGCTCAGCCCGCCCCGCGCCCCGCTAAACGCCAGGCCAAGTGGCGCTCCTGAGACGGATGGCTCAGGGATGGAGTATTCTTTCCAGGAGATGGTAGCAGGACCACTCCTTCCCCCGGTGGAGGGCCGGGGGAGAATCCTTTGTTTAGCTGCTGGCCCACGGGTCACCCTAATTCGGTCAAAGAAAGAATTAACACTCCCATCCCTGAGCCCACAGAGTCCGGTGATGACAGTGCGCGCCACCCACGGGTCCCGCCACTCGCATCCCACTCTGTCGCCAGCCTCCTGGCAGAGCAGACCCCAGTGGAACGTGCGTCCTTCCCTGGTCTCCTCTGTCAGGACGCAGCAGTCAACCGTGCCCCCGCACCGGGACGCCCCTCAGCCTCCCATGTCCGGGCCGGTGACGCTGCATCACTGCAAGCCCACACCGGGTACGTCTGTGCTCCGAATGACCCCGCAGGCGCAGTTTCTGGGAGTCTGGCTTCAGCTTCCAGGGCTGTCCCGCTGGGTCGCGCGGACCATCAGGCGCGGCTACGCGATTCAGTTCGCGCAGGTTCCTCCCTGCTTCCGGGGAGTCCGTTCCACTATGATCGGGGCCAATGCCCCCGTCATGCGAGCGGAGATTGCCACCCTACTGGCGAAGGGTGCAATCGAACCTGTCCCTCCAGCCGAGATGAACTCCCGGTTTTTACAGCCCGTACTTCATTGTACCCAAAAAGACCGGTGGGCTACGGCCAATCCTGGACCTGCGCGTCTTGAACCGTTACCTTCACCGGTTTCCGTTCAAGATGTTGACAGCGAAACGCCTTTTCGAATGCGTTCGTCCAGACGATTGGTTTGCAGCGATCGACCTGAAGGACGCCTACTTCCATGTCTCCATTCTACCTCGACACAGACCGTTCCTACGGTTTGCTTTCGAGGGGCGGGCATATCAGTACGCGGTTCTACCATTCGGGCTATCTCTGTCCCCTCGCGTCTTTACGAAGATTGCCGAGGCAGCCCTTGCGCCCCTTCGGCAGCACGGGGTTCGCATCCTGAATTACCTCGACGACTGGCTCATACTGGGTCACTCTCGAGAGCAGGTTTGCGGACACAGAGATTTGGTGCTCCATCACCTAGCCCGTCTGGGCCTTCGGGTCAACTGGGAGAAGAGCAAACTTTGCCCCGCGCAGAGGATCTCTTTTCTCGGTATGGATATTGACTCGGTCGCCATGTGCGCGCAGCTTTCGAGCGAGCGCGCGCAGTCTCTGCTGACTTCCCTTCGTCAGATCGAGGGCAAGAATGCGGTTCCACTGAAACTATTTCAGAGGCTCCTGGGGCATATGGCATCTGCAGCCGCTCGGATTGCTACATATGAGACCGCTTCAGCACTGGCTACGTGATCGAGTCCCGAGATGGGCATGGCGGTCTGGCTCGCTCCGGGTACAAGTGACTCGGGCCTGCTTACAGACTCTCACCCCGTGGTCGAACTTCAGTTTTCTACGGACCGGAGTGTCCTTAGAACGAGTTTCCAGGCATGTTGTTGTATCAACAGATGCGTCATCCACGGGCTGGGGTGCCATGTGCAATGGACAAGCAGCCGCGGGCTCCTGGACAGGACCCCAGCGCCTTCTGCATGTCAATTGCCTCGAGTTACTGGCAGTACGGTTCGCCCTGCAACGCTTCCGAGCGTTGCTGAGGGGTCAACATGTACTAGTCAGGACAGACAACACGGCCGTAGTAGCGTACATCAACCACCAGGGCGGTCTACGCTCCCGTCGTATGTCTCAACTCGCCCGCCATCTCATTTTGTGGAGTCAGAAGCGCCTGAGGTCCCTTCGTGCTGTCCACATCCCAGGATACCTGAACCGTGCAGCCGACGAGCTCTCACGGATTCAGCCTCTCCCCGGAGAGTGGAGACTCCACCCCCAGACGGTCCAGCTGATATGGGAACGGTTCGGCGACGCACAGGTAGATCTGTTTGCCTCCCAGGACTCTTCCCATTGCTCCCTGTATTATTCCCTGACCGAGGGCACCCTCGGCACGGATGCACTGGCGCACAGCTGGCTGCCCGGGCTACGCAAGTATGCGTTTCCCCCAGTGAGCCTCCTTGCACGGGTACTGTGCAAGATCAGGGAGGACAAGGAGCAGGTCATGTTGGTCGCCCCGTATTGGCACGGCCAGACCTGGTTCTCAGAACTTCTACTCCTTGCGACAGCCCCTCCCTGGCCTATTCCTCTGAGACCGGACCTCCTCACTCAGAGACGGGGCACCTTTTGGCACCCGCGTCCGGCGTTCTGGAAGCTCCACGTGTGGCTTCTGGACGGGACGCGGCAGGTTTGAGTAGTCTTCCACCTGCGGTGGTCGCTACCATCACTTCCGCTAGAGCTGAGTCCACGCGACGTCTCTATGCGTTGAAGTGGAACCTCTTCGTCACATGGTGTTCTTCCCGCCAAGAAGACCCCTGGAAATGCCCGATCGGGTCCGTGCTATCGTTTCTCCAGGAGGGGGTGGAACGAAGGCTGTCTCCTTCCACCCTTAAAGTGTACGTGGCCGCAATATCTGCCTACCACGATCTCCTGGGAGACAAAAAGGTAAGTCAGCATGACCTGATCATCAGGTTCCTGAGGGGGGCGAGGAGACTGAATCCTCCTCGCTCTCCTCTCGTACCCTCTTGGGACCTCTCAGTAGTCTTAAGTGCTCTGCAGAGGCCTCCCTTTGAGCCTTTGCGGTCAGCCGAGATTAAATTCTTGTCTATGAAGACGGCTCTGCTGACCGCATTGGCCTCGCTTAAGAGGGTCGGGGACCTGCAAGCATTTTCGGTTGACGAAGCGTGCCTTGAGTTCCGGCCGGCTAACTCTCACGTGATCCTGAGACCCCGGCCCGGATATGTGCCCAAGGTTCCTACCACTCCGTTCCGAGACCAGGTGGTGAACCTGCAAGCGCTGCCTTTGGAGGAGGCAGACCCAGCCTTGGCATTGCTCTGTCCAGTACGCGCTCTCCGCGCTTATGTAGACAGTACGCGATGTTTCAGGACCTCAGACCAACTCTTTGTCTGTTATGGTGGAGAGCGGAAGGGAAGTGCTCTCTCGAAACAGAGGTTGTCTCACTGGGTAGTGGACACCATTGTTTTGGCTTACCAGCAGCAAGGTCGGCCATGTCCCCTTGGGGTTAGGGCACACTCCACCAGGAGTGTGGCCTCTTCTTGGGCTTTAGCGCATGGCGCCTCGCTAACAGACATCTGCAGAGCTGCAGGCTGGGCGACACCCAACACATTCGCCAGATTCTACAATCTCCGAGTGGAGCCAGTGTCCGACTATGTACTCGCCCCTACGGGTGGCCGGTAATGGGCCAGGCTCAGGTGTCTTCGCTTGCTCGCCATTCCACTCCAAGGACTGGATACGAGCGATATTTTCCTCAGGTGAGCTCCCCGAGAGCCCTGAGCTCCTCCAGCACTGCTTACCCCGACATCAGTTCAGTCTGCCCTTTCGAGCCCAGACCCTCATGTCCGGCCAGGTGCTCCGTGTGCATGGTTCCCCACCGGCGACCCCCACACGAGTATTCCCACCGTAAGCCTCCTCAGCGAGCAGGTGTCTTTCCCTCGGCAAGTCCCTGCCACCCCTAGGGTTAAAAATCCACCTTCGGCTGGTACCCTAGAGATCTTCCATATGCAGCCCTTAGCGGGTCATATGTGTATTCTTAAGTCCTCCCTACGGGCAGGCATCTTGGCATTCCCTCACTGGGATATGCTTCCCAGTGTACCTTGGTATTCCTGTGATAAGTGGGAGTCCTTCGTCCGTACTAGTCTTACGACAGGGTACTCACACTTACGCAGGGCACTGGATGACAGCTGAGTGGCGTTGTTGTATTGGAACCCCCATTCGTTAGTCACTAACGTACGTCGTAGTGACTGAACGAAAGGGAACGTCTCGGTTACGTATGTAACCCTCGTTCCCTGAGGAGGGAACGGAGACGTACGTTTCCTTTGCCACGTCAGCTGTGCTGCCTGGAACGCGGAGTTCAGTCTTGGCTCCTGCAGCAGTAACATAATGCGATGTTGCCAGCGTACTTCCTTATATACCCACGAGGTGGGGCGGAGTTACGCATGCAAATTCCGCATGCCCATGGCATTGGCACTGCCATTGGGCGCTGTTGAATTCTCTGAGATAATTGGCTTCTAAGCGAAACCCCCATTCGTTAGTCACTAACGTACGTCTCCGTTCCCTCCTCAGGGAACGAGGGTTACATACGTAACCGAGACGTTCAGTCTGTCAAATATGGACTTCTCTACAGCCATAACATGTATAAAACAATAAAACAAAATAAAAAAAACTTTCGTGGAACTTTTGGCTAGTAATTGGAATAAGAAGGGAAGATAATGAGTGTTTATAGTAGGTGGACTCTTGGGCCAAAAATATGTTCAGTCTGTCAAATATGGACTTCTGTACAGCCATAATATATTAAAAAAAAAGATATGTAAAAACTGTTGAGGAACTTTTGGCTTGTAATTGGAATCAGAAGGGAAGATAATGAGTGTTTATAGTAGGTTAGTATTTAAGGACTCTTGGGCCAAAAAAATGTTCAGTAGGTCAAATATGGAGTTCTGTACAAGACATATTATGTATAAAACAATAAAACAAAATAAAAAAACTTTTGTGGAACTTTTGGCTAGTAATTGGAATCAGAAGGGATGATAATGAGTGTGTATAGTAAGTTAGTGTTTAAGGACTCTTGGGCCAGAAGCATGTTCAGTAGGTCAAATATGGACTTCTGTACAACCATAATATAGAAAAAAAAAGATATGTAAAAACCTTTGTGGAACTTTTGGCTTGTAATTGGAATCAGAAGGGAAGATAATGAGTGTTTATAGTAGGTTAGTGTTTAAGGACTCTTGGACCAAAAATATGTTCAGTCTGTCAAATATGGACTTCTCTACAGCCATAACATGTATAAAAACAAAAAAAAACAACAAATAAATAAAACCTTTTGTGGAACTTTTGGCAAGTAATTGGAATCAGAACGGAAGATAATGAGTGTTTATAGTAGGTTAGCGTTTAAGGACTCTTGGGCCAAAAATATGTTCAGTAGGTCAAATATGGACTTCTGTACAGCCATAATATATTTATAAAAAAAAGATATGTAAAAACCTTTGAGGAACTTTTGGCTTGTAATTGGAATCAGAAGGGAAGATAATGAGTGTTTATAGTAGGTTAGTGTTTAAGGACTCTTGGGCCAAAAATATGTTCAGTAGGTCAAATATGGACTTCTGTACAGCCATAATATATATATATATATATATATATATATATATATATATATATATATATATATATATATATATATATATATATATATATATATATATATATATATATATATATATATATATGGAACTTTTGGCTTGTAATTGGAATCAGAAGGGAAGATAATGAGTGTTTATAGTAGGTTAGTGTTTAAGGACTCTTGGGCCAAAAATATGTTCAGTAGGTCAAATATGTACTTCTGTACAGCCATAATATATATATATATATATATATATATATATATATATATATATATATATATATATATATATATATATATATATATATATATATGGAACTTTTAGCTAGTAATTGGAATCAGAAGGAATGTCAATGAGTATGTATAGTAAGATAAAGTTTAAGAACTCTTGGGCCAAAAATATGTTTTTGGCCACAGTAGGTCAAATATGGACTTCTGTACAGCCATAACTTTTTGTGGAACTTTTGGCTAGTAATGGGAATCAGCAGGGAAGTCAATGAGTATGTTAGTGTTGTACTCTGTTGTACTGGACTACTCTTCGGCAGATTTAACATTATTAGGAGTCCAAAAATTTCTTTAGAAAGTTAATGTACAAAGAATCTCGGACCAGAAATATATTCAGTAGGTCAATTACGGCTTCTCTGTGGCTTGATACAACATAAGAAGGACTCAATGAGTATGTACAGTAACTTAATATTTAAGGACTCTTCGGCCAGAAAGATGTTCAATAGTTCATAATATACCGTATTTCCTCAAATAAAAGCATTTAGTAAATTAAACGCCTGGGCCTCTGATAGTGTCCGGGGGCATGGCAAGCACGAATTAAGGCCGGGGGGAAATGATTTCCTTTCATTTCATGTGCATTCAAGTTCAGCATAATGTACAGTAGGGTTTTGCCGAAGGAGCGACTCCATCGTGACCATCGCTGTAAGTCTTGCGAGTGCGACGCACAATCCTGGTCTCTTCTATACTTAACCTAAACACTTTGCAGGGATTGCTCTGTAAATTAAATTGAGAATATAACTGATGCATATATGCTATTTTAAATACTGTAGTCTCTGAGAGATGTGACGTGTGTTAGTCTGTGAAAATACATCAGTCAGGCAGGCTACACAAATGATCTTGACAATCTCTTAGCCTCTTGTCTTTTTTACACATCTTACTCTGCATTTAACTTAAACTATTTTATTTCGTACAAGAAATAACAGCATAGGCTTCAAAATAAATGATGTTATTGAAATATTGTAAAGTGGTCATTTGAACTACTCGAAAGAACATAAAAAAAAAAAAAAGCAAAAGCAAAATTGAATAGCTCCATAACGGAGAAAAGTGCGCACATTAGTTAGGTTATAAAAATAACTAAATTATAGTTTTTTTAAAAGTAGAAAATAATATTTATGTAAAGAGATATATATTAAAATAAAAAATGCTTAAAGGAACACAACTCTTCTTAAGTGGAAGGAAGCTTTTTTTTCCCTCACGTGGAATATCGAAAGCACATAAGTTGGGTTAGTAAACTAACAAAATTATAGTGTTTATATCGAGTCTATAAAACACGAAAGAACAACAAATATATCACAAAAAACTTTCTTTAAAGTAAATTTAGTTTAATTTTAACCTATTGTTTTATCAACCAAATTGCCCGGATTTAATAAATAACAAGCAAAAAATGACATGGAGGCGGAGGCGGCCGCGTGAACAATGGCTTAAATGAACTACTAGAAAAGGAAAAAAAACTTTAGTCAGGGGCAGTCCTTACTATTTATTTCAGATAGGCCTATATTTGATCCAGCATGTCACAAAGGCTTCTGGGTTGACCGCGCGGGCGCTGAGCAGAAACGGAATCTCCAAAAAAGGCGCTCTCACTCTGAAGGAAATATTACCGCTCTTTCAATGCACACACCGCAACAGTCACAATATGACCTCATGTATATTTTAAAAACACAAATCAACTTATAAGTAATACTTTTTAATGAGCCACTTAAAATGTTTATTACAAAATAAATTATTAAATTCTAAAAAGGAATAAAATGAACAAAAAATTGCATTGCATTTGCAATCATTTGAAACCACACCAGTTCCCGCGCCCCTGATGATATCTGTCCTCTGGAACGCTATCGCTTTTCATTTAAAATGGTTTATTTAAAACAATTATTATTTTCAAATAGATGGAATTCGAAATACAGGCCTGTCCCTAATAAAAGCCTGCTTCAAATAAAAGCCGGTGACCTTCTGCAGTTCAGGTAAATAAAGGCCCTGGCTTTTATTTAAGGAAATACGGTACTACGTTATGGCTGATTAAATAGGAGGATGAGTAAATAGGAATATATAGAAAAAAGATCAAGGACTAGAAATATGTTCAGTGGGTCAAATATGGACTACTATGGCTGATTTAACACCAGAAGGAGTCTATGAGAATATATAATGAAAATAATTTTTTTTTTTGCCAGAATTTGGAGTCAATAAGTATGTATAGTAAATTAATTTTCACAGACTCCTTGGTCAAAAATATGTTTAAAATTATTCTGTTGTGCATTAAAGAATAACATTTTGTTTCAACGCATTTTCAATGCATTTCAATAAAATGTATTAAGGAGATAACACAACACGTGAACTGTTGCATTACATACAAGAAAACAGCTTGTTCTGTTGTGTATTGAAAGGAGAACACACCAAACGTGTTGTTGCAGCAGTGCATTAGAGGCAAGAACTAACTTGTGTATTAAAGAGATAAAAAACATATTTGCTCTCGCATTGCATTGCACAATGTAACGCTTTGAAGAGATTAGTGCTTTTGCATTGCAATCATACAAGAACTTGATGTTCATCGAAGAAGTTTTGTTTTGCATTAAATTGCATATGAGAAATCGTTGTGCATTGCAAAGTAACTTTTATGTGCATTGTAGAAAAAAATTGCTTCTGCATTACAATGCATAGAATAATTTGTTGTGCATTGAGAGATAAGTGATTTTGCATTGCAATGCCTATAAGAACATGTTGTGCATTGAAGAGACAAGTGCTTTGCATTGCATTGAATTCAGGAACTCAATGTGTATTGGAAGTCATTAGTGCTTTTGCATTGCAATACATGCAAAACTCATTGTGCATGCAGGTTAGTGCTTTTACATTGCATTGCATTGCTTTCAAGAACTCGGTCTGCATTGAAGAGACAAGTACTTTTGCATTGCAATGCCTCGTGCATTGAGAGATAAGTGCTTTTGCCTTGCAATGCATACAAAACTCATTGTGCATTGAAAAGACAAATGATTTTGCATTGCATTGCATTCAAGAACTCGGTGTGCATTGAAGAGATTAGTGCATTTGTATTGCAATGCATACAAAATTCATTATGCACTGAATAGATTATTCCTTTTGCATGCAATGTTTTAAGAAATATTTGTGCATTGAAGAGACAAGTGCTTTGCATTGCATTGCATTCAAGAACTCGGTGTGCATTGAAGTCATTAGTGCTTTTGCATTGCAATGGATACAAAACTCGTGCATTGAAGAGATAAGGACTCGCACTGCAATGCATAAAAATTCGTTGTGCATTGAAGAGATAAATGCTTTTGCATTTGCAATGCATGCAAAACTCATTGTGCATTGAATAGATTATTGCTTTTGCATGCAATGCTTTTAGGAAATATTTGTGAATTGAAGAGACAAGTGCTTTGCATTGCATTCGGTGTGCATTGAAGTCATTAGTACTTTTGCATTGCAATACATAAAACCTCGTTGTGAATTGAGAGATAAGTGCTTTTGCCTTGCAATGCATGCAAAACTCATTGTGCATTCAATAGGTTAGTGCTTTTACATTGCATTGCATTCAAGAACTCGTGCATTAAAGAGCTATTGTGCTATTGCTTTGCAATGCATAAAGAACGTGTTGTGCATTGAAGAGACAAGTGCTTTTGCATTGCAATGCATACAAATTCGTTGTGCATTGAAGAGATAAGTGATTTTGCATTGCAATGCATGCAAAACTCATTGTGCATTGAATAGATTATTGCTTTTGCATGCAATGCTTTTAGGAAATATTTGTGAATTGAAGAGACAAGTGCTTTGCATTGCATTCGGTGTGCATTGAAGTCATTAGTGCTTTTGCCTTGCAATGCATGCAAAACTCATTGTGCATTGAAATAGATTATTGCTTTTGCCTTCCAATGCATGCAAAACTCATAGTGCATTCAATAGGTTAGTGCTTTTACATTGCATTGCATTCAAGAACTCGTGCATTAAAGAGCTATTGTGCAATTGCTTTGCAATGCATAAAAAACGTGTTCTGCATTGAAGAGATTAGTGCTTTTGCATTGCTATGCATGCAGAACTCATTGTGCATTGAGGAGATAAGTGATTTTGCATTACAATGCATATAAGAACGTGTTGTGCATTGAAGAGACAAGTGCTATTGCTTTGCATTGCATTCAAGAACTCGGTGTTCATTAAATAGATTATTGCTTTTGCCTTGCAATGCATGCAGAACTCATTGTGCATTGAAGAAATTAGTGCTTTTGCATTGCAATACATACAAAACTCGTGCATTGAAGAGACGAGTGATATTGCATTGCATTCAAGAACTCGGTGTGCATTGAAGTCATTAGTGCTTTTGCATTGTAATGCATGCAAAACTCATTGTGCATTGAATAGATTATTGCTTTTGCCTTGCAATGCATGCAAAACTCATTGTGCATTGAGGAGATAAGTGATTTTGCATTGCAATGCATTGCATTCAAGAACTCGTGCATTAAAGAGATTAGTGTTATTGCTTTGCAATGCAGTTGTGCATTAAAGAGATTAGTGCTATTGCTTTGCAATGTTTATAGAATGTGTTGTGTATTGAAGAGACAAGTGCTTTTGCATTGCAATGCATACAAAACTCATTGTGCATTCAATAGGTTAGTGCTTTTACATTGCATTGCATTCAAGAACTCAGTTGCATTGAAGAGATTTGTGCTTTTTAGTGCAATGCATAGAAAACTCGTGCATTGAAGAGATAAGTGTTTTTGCATTGCAATGCATGCAAAACTCATTGTGCATTGAATAGATTATTGCTTTTGCATGCAATGCTTTTAGGAAATATTTGTGAATTGAAGAGATTATTGCTTTTAATGCATTTAAAAACGAATGCTTTGCATTGCATTCGGTGTGCATTGAAGTCATTAGTGCTTTTGCATTGCAATATATACAAAACTAGTGCATTGAGAGACAAGTGATTTTGCATTGTAATGCATACAAAACTCGTTGTCCATTGAAGAGATAAGTACTTTTACATTGAAATGCATATAAGAACTTATTGTGCAATGAAGAGACAAGTGATTTTGCATTGCATTGCATTCAAGAACTAGTTGTGCATTAAAAAGATAGCAACATTTGTCTATTCAAATGGAATGTATCCTATGTGCTGTGTTATCTATATTCGTATATCTATATTATCTATATTGTGTTATCTCTAAAATGTTATTCTTGAAGTATTTTTTGGATAAATCTATGTCGTGTATGCAATGCACTGCAATGGCATATATCTCCTCAATGCACCTTTGCCAGGAGTAATCTATAATGCGGGGAAGTAGATAATTATGTCCGGTTAAACATCTTTCTCACTGACAAATTCTCAAACATTAAATATCTTATATATATATATCATGTTAAATCAGCCAGAACGTAGAACATTACTGAACCTACTGAACATCTTTCTGGCCGAGGAGTCCTCAAATATTAAGTTACTATACATACTCATTGACTCTTTACATAATACATTAAGAACAAAATTAACCTAATGAACATATTTTTTACTAAAGTGTCCTTGAACATTGACCATACTTCTTGACTCCTTATTTTATATCAGGTTCTAATGTCAATGAGTATGGATAGTAAATCAGTTTTCAATGACTCTTTGGTCAAAATATGTTCAGTGGGTCAAAACATGGACTTCTGCATAGACATTAACATGAAAATAAAATAAAATAAAAATGTAAAAGAATTAATAAAACTTTTGTGGACCTTTTGGCCAGAAATGAGAATCAGAAGGAAAGTCAATGAGTAGCTTATGTATAGTAAGTTCATAATCGAGGACCAAAAGTATGTTCCGTGGGTCAAATGTTGACTACTGAATGGCTGATTATATATATGGCTGATATAATTGTTTGTCGAAACTTATTTATATGTTATTGCTATACAGAAGTTTGTCATATTTGACTTACTGAAGATGTTTCTGGCCAAAGGGTAAACAAAGGTTTATATTTGCTATATATATTTTCATAGACACCTTTTTATATTAAATCAGCTATACAGTAGTCTAAATATGACCAACTGAACATATTTCTGGCCGCGATTTTGAACTTTCTATACGTACACATTGATTTCCTTGCTGATTCCCATTTGTGGACAAAGGGTCCACAATTGATTTTTGTAACTTTTGGCTTGTAATTGGAATCAGAAGGAAAATCAATGAGTATGTATAGTAAGTTAGTGTTTAAGGACTCTTGGGCCAAAAATATATTCAGTAGGTCAAATATGGACTTCTGTACAGCCATAACGGATAAAAAAATAAAACAAAATTAAAAAAAACTTTTGTGGAACTTTTAGCTAGTAATTGGAATCAGAAGGGAAGATAATGAGTGTTTATAGTAGGTTAGTGTTTAAGGAGTCTTGGGCCAAACATATATTCAGTAGGTCAAATATGGACTTCTGTACAGCCATAACATATATAAAAAATAAATAAAAAAAACTTTTGTGGAACTTTTGGCTAGTAATTGGAATTGGAATTGGAACTCTTGGGCCAAAAATATGTTCAGTAGGTCAAAAATGGACTTCTGTACAGCCATAACAGGCATAAAACAATTTAAATTTGTTTTGTTTTTTTACCTTTTGTCGAACTTTGGCTTGTAATTGGAATCAGAAGGACAGTCAATGAGTATGTATAGTAAGTTAGTGTTTAAAGGTCCCGTTCTTCGTGTTTTTTTGAAGCTTTGATTGTGTTTACAGTGTGCAATATAACATGTGTTCAAAACAGTATTTTTCACACAATTTACTTATCTGTACACCGCTGTTTTTCCTCTCCTAAAAACGGCTGATGACTTCATTGTTCTATGAAGTCCCTCCTTCACGAGTTCTGATTGTGCCAGCGGTTCCCATGTTGTGATTTGACAGCAGCTTAGCGCACATGGCACGGTTCCCGTGTTGTGATTTGACAGCAGCTTAGCGCACGTAACTTGCATGGAAAGGTCACGCCTCTTAACGGGAGATATATGCGCTTAATGATCTCTACAGCGTCCCTGGGAAAGCCAAACAAAGGTGATTTGACTCCGGGATGAAAATAACAGCATCTCGACGACATGGCGACAAACACATTCAAACGCACCACTTCCTTTTCTCCACGCGACCGTCCTCTTCTCCACGTGGGACAGCAACAAGATCACGCTCCCTTTTTCTTGTATTCTTGTGGCCGGAGGTTAGTCTGTTCTACTGTTCTACTGACGTAATTAATGAAGGAAGTACCAGGATGTAGTCCAAACCGGCCGTTCGCTGTAGGCTTTGAAAGGGAACTTCTGTTAAATAAAATATCTCGCTTGGCATTGAACTTTGAGCTTTATAATTTTACAGGTATTATTTATGCTCTAACAGCAACATTACACACTAACTAAAGTTTGAACAGTGGGATCACGAAGAACGGGACCTTTAAGAACTCTGTGGCCAAATATATTTTCATTAGTTCAATTATGGACTTCTGTACAGCCATAACATGTATAAAACAACAATAAAAAAACTTTAAAAAAAAACTTTTGTGGAACTTTTAGCTAGTAATTGGAATCAGAAGGGAAGATAATGAGTGTTTATAGTAGGTTAGTGTTTAAGGACTCTTGGACCAAAAATATGTTCAGTCTGTCAAATATGGACTTCTGTACAGCCATATTATGTATAAAACAATAAAACAAAATAAAAAAAACTTTTGTGGAACTTTTGGCTAGTAATTGGAATCAGAAGGGAAGATAATGAGTGTTTATAGTAGGTTAGTGTTTAAGTACTCTTGGGCCAAAAACATGTTCAGTAGGTCAAATATGGACTTCTGTAAAGCCATAACGTAAAAAAAAAAAAAATGTAAAAACCTTTGTGGAACTTTTGGCTTGTAATTGGAATCAGAAGGAATGTAAATGAGTATGTATAGTAAGTTATTGTTTAAGGACTCTTTGGCCAAAAACGTGTTCAGTAGGTCTAATATGGACTTCTGTACAGCCATAACATTTATAAAACAAATTTATTTAAAAAAAAAAAGTTAATTTTTTGTGGAACTTTTGGCTAGTAATTAGAATCAGAAGGAATGTCAAGGAGTATCTATAGTAAGTTAATGTTTAAGAACTCTTGGGCCAAAAATATGTTCAGTAGGTCAAATATGGACTTCTGTACAGCCATAACATGTATAAAAAGATCAAACAAAATAAAAAAGATTTGTGGAACTTTTGGCTAGTAATTGGAATCAGAAGGGAAGTCAATGAGCATATGAAGTAAATTAGTGTTTAAGTACTCTTGGGCCAAAAACATGTTCAGTAGGTCAAATATGGACTTCTGTACAGCCATAATATAAAAAAAAAGATATGTAAAAACTGTTGAGGAACTTTTGGCTTGTAATTGGAATCAGAAGGGAAGATAATGAGTGTTTATAGTAGGTTAGTGTTTAAGTACTCTTGGTCCAAAAATATGTTCAGTCTGTCAAATATGGACTTCTGTACAGCCATAACATGTATAAAACAATAAAAAAAATTAAAAAACTTTTGTGGAACTTTTAGCTAAGTAATTCGATTCAGAAGGGAAGATGCGTGTTTATAGTAGGTTAGTGTTTAAGGACTCTTGGGCCAAAAATATGTTCAGTCTGTCAAATATGGACTTCTGTACAGCCATAACATGTATAAAACAAATTAAAAAAAAATTTTTTTTAGACCTTTTGTGGAACTTTTTGCTAGTAATGGCAATCAGAAGAGAAGTCAATGAGCATATGTAGTAAATTAGTGTTTAAGTACTCTTGGGCCAAAAACATGTTCAGTAGGTCAAATATGGACTTCTGTAAAGCCATAACGTGAAAAAAAACAAAAAAACATTTAACCTTTGTGGAACTTTTGGCTTGTAATTGGAATCAGAAGGAATCTCAGTGAGTATATATAGTAAGTTATTGTTTAAGGACTCTTGGGCCAAAAACGTGTTCAGTAGGTCAAATATGGACTTCTGTACAGTCATAACATTAATAAAAAAAATATATTAAAAATAAAATGTTAATTTTTTGTGGAACATTTGCTAGTAATTGGAATCAGAAGGAATGTCAAGGAGTATTTATAGTAAGTTAATGTTTAAGAACTCTTGGGCCAAAAACATGTTCAGTAGGTAAAATATGGACTTCTGTACAGCCATAACATGTATAAAACAAAAACATGTTTTTTTTTTTTACCTTTTGTGGAACTTTTAGCTAGTAATTGGAATCAGAAGGGAAGATAATGAGTGTTTATAGTAGGTTAGTGTTTAAGTACTCTTGGGCCAAAAACATGTTCAGTAGTTCAAATATGGACTTATGTAAAGCCATAACATAAAATAAAAAAAATGTAAAAACCTTTGTGGAACTTTTGGCTTGTAATTGGAATCAGAAGGAATGTCAATGAGTATGTATAGTAAGTTATTGTTTAAGGACTCTTGGGCCAAAAACGTGTTCAGTAGGTCTAATATGGACTTCTGTACAGCCATAACATTTATAAAACAAATTTATTAAATTTTTTTTTTTTTTTTTTTTTGTGGAACTTTTGGCTAGTAATTAGAATCAGAAGGAATGTCAAGGAGTATCTATAGTAAGTTAATGTTTAAGGACTCTTGGGCCAAAAACATGTTCAGTAGGTCAAATATGGATTTTTTTTAAACCTTTTGTGGAACTTTTGGCTAGTAATGGGAATCAGAAGAGAAGTCAATGATTATATATAGAGTAAGTTAGTGTTTAAGTACTCTTGGGCGAAAAACATGTTCAGTAGGTCAAATATGGACTTCTGTATAGCCATAAGGTAAAAAAATACAACTTTTTTGGAACTTTTGGCTAGTAATGGGAATCAGAAGGTAAGTCAATGAGTGTGTATAGTAAGTTAGTGTTTAAGGACTTTTGGACCAAAAATATGTTCAGTAGCTCAAATATGGACTTCTGTACAGCCATAAGGTAAAAAAAAAAAAAAAGTAAACTTTTTTGGAACTTTTGGCTAGTAATGGGAATCAGAAGGTAAGTCAATGAGTGTGTTGAATTCTATTATATAACTTTATTCAAACCCATGTTAATCATAGACATTTCAAGACAGTCAAAAAACATTTCTGCACACAGCATTGTTCCAGCATATGTGTTGGCACACAGAAATATGTTTTTAGCAGAGAAACAAATAAAGTGCAAGAAAACACAAGGTTGGTATGGACATAAGTGCGTCCAGTTCTGGGCTCATGGTGTGGAGTTTATATTTTAAACAAGTTTACATGATTAAACGATTCTATATGTAAAGAAATAAAGAAGGAATGGTTATAGAATTGGAAGAAAAACAGTTATGGCAAAAGTTTGAACTTTGTAATAAGTTGTAATACAATTTTAGAGATTACTTTGACAGACTGTACCATAATATGACAGAGAGCTGTATATGAATGATTGATGCAGCAGAACCAACTCAGGTGCATAAAAGGCACTGGTTTCAAATGATCAATTGTTTTAAAAAGTATGGCATTTGTAAATCAAAACAAAACCCTGATACGAGTGATTGGCTAAGACAACAGAGGCACATCATCTTTGGTTTCTTTCTTGTCTGACGAGGACAGAGAACTTCCACGTGTCAGTGAACTGCAAGAGCAGGATCTCTTCAGGGAAGAACTCGTCCACCTCAGGAGGAGTGTCCAGATTTTTACGCTCCATGTAGGACACGACCGTGTCTTTCAGACTGGAGGACAGACAGAAAAGAGAGTTATTAGAGATTTCATTCAGCAAGAGCTTTAGGGTGCTCATCACCACAATCTGAACCAGGCTCCCACAGAGCTGAACATATTTATTATTCACATATAAACGATATATATTAGCAAAAAAATATATTCAGATATTCTTACACATTTTAGTCAATATCTATATCGACTAATACCATATATTTATATATATATATATACACACACACTCACCTAAAGGATTATTAGGATCACCATACTAATCTGTGTTTGACCCCCTTTCGCCTCCAGAACTGCCTTAATTCTACGTGGCATTGATTCAACAAGGTGCTGAAAGCATTCTTTAGAAATGTTGGCCCATATTGATTGGCCCATCTTGCAGTTGATGGAGATTTGTGGGATGCACATCCAGGGCACAAAGCTCCCGTTCCACCACATCCCAAAGATGCTCTATTGGGTTGAGATCTGGTGACTGTGGGGGCCATTTTAGTACAGTGAACTCATTGTCATGTTAAAAAAAAAACCCATTTGAAATGATTCGAGATTTGTGACATGGTGCATTATCCTGCTGGAAGTAGCCATCAGAGGATGGGTACATGGTGGTCATAAAGGGATGGACATGGTCAGAAACAATGCTCAGGTAGGCTGTGGCATTTAAGCAATGCCCAATTGGCACTAAGGGGCCTAAAGTGTTCCAAGAAAACATCCCCCACATCATTACACCACCACCACCAGCCTGCACAGTGGTAACAAGGCATGATGGATCCATGTTCTCATTCTGTTTACGCCAAATTCTGACTCTACCATGTCTCAACAGAAATCGAGACTCAACAGACCAGGCAACATTTTTTCCAGTCTTCAACTGTCCAATTTTGGTGAGCTTGTGCAAATTATAATTTTCTTTTTCCTATTTGTAGTGGGGATGAGTGGTACCCGGTAGGGTCTTCTGCTGTTGTAGCCCATGCGCCTCAAGGTTGTGCGTGTTGTGGCATCACAAATGCTTTGCTGCATACCTCGGTTGTAACGAGTGGTTATTTCAGTCAAAGTTGCTCTTCTATCAGCTTGAATCAGTCGGGCCCATTCTCCTCTGACCTCTAGCATCAACAAGGCATTTTCGCCCACAGGACTGCAGCTTATACTGGATGTTTTTCCCTTTTCACACCATTCTTTGTAAACCCTAGAAATGGTTGTGCGTGAAAATCCCAGTAACTGAGCAGATTGTGAAATACTCAGACCGGCCATCAACAACCATGCCACGCTCAAAAATGCTTAAATCAGTTTCTTTCCCATTCTGACATTCAGTTTGGAGTTCAGGAGATTGTCTTGACCAGGACCACACCCCTAATTGAACCCCCCATTGAAGCAACTGCCATGTGATTGGTTGATTAGATAATTGCATTAATGAGAAATTGAACAGGTGTTCCTAATAATCCTTTAGGTGAGTGTATATATATATATATATATATATATATATATATATATACATATATATATATATATATATATATATATATATATATATATACATATATATATATATATATATATATATATATATATACATATATATATATATATATATATATATATATATATATATATATATATATATATATATATATATATATACATATACATACATATACACACACATACATACATACATACACACACACCCACACCCACACACACATATATATATACACACACACACACACACACACACACACACACACACACACACACACACACACACACACACACACACACACACACACACACACACACACACACACACACACACACACACACACACAAACCAAAAATTATTCAGACACCAAATATAATGTTTTACCAGTGGGTGCAGAACACTATAGTTAATTTATGTAAGTGAGGATAGCAAAATAAATTAAACTGACAAATTATACCCAAAAAGTTCTTCATACAGTGACTACCAGTAAAATTGATAAACATTTGGGAGCAAAATGATTCAGACTTTGACCTGATCATGTTTTGTTGAAGTGTTTTTTCTTTAATTGCTAATGCGACCTTTGACACCACAGACGGAACAAAATGAAGCGTTGCTTGGTTACATCCCTTTCTATCAAAGTTATCTGACATTATCAAGATGAATTTGTTCTGACACGGTTTAACTCTGAGTTCTTGTCATTTTATTAAAATTTTATAAACTATAACGAATAAACTGAGATAATGTGAGAACATGTTGAAGGTGTCTGAGTAAATTTTGGTTTGACATCCCATCAGGCCTCACCCCCAGTCAGGCTTGAAGGTGTCCGTGGCGTTTGGGTTCTTCAGGACCAAAATAAGAAACTCATGCATCTCCAACAGGAAGGCATCAGCGCTGGACTTAGTGAAGAAGCTGGTGAGCAGTCTCTTGTGTTCCTCCCGCAGAGGATGTTTGTACTCTTTGCTGATTCCCACAAAAGGGTCCTGAAGTGCAGATGAAGGAAGTCATTTTCACACACAGATTCAAAGCACAAAGCAGAATCCTGTTTACTGAGTTGAGTGTCTCACCCTCTTCAGACGTAGCATTGTCTCAGATTTAAGAGAGCTGAGCAGCTGCCATAGCCCCACACAGTGTTTCAGACTGCACCTACTCAATGCCTGCACACACAATTATCCCACAATTAGGGTAACCAATGTTCCCTCAGATTTCTTTTCTGACTGAACAAAACTTTTCTCTATTGGGCAGACATTTTGGTCACCTGAGCAAAAACATTCTTTATACCAGACCTGTACAGCCTTAGTAAACACACAAAAACGTGGTTTCATCATGCAGTTATAACGTTTAACTTTAATGTGCCATTTTTGTTTTATTAACAGTGTGTCTATTTACACCAAGTGCAAATAGCGTGCCGTGTTGGCACTAGCTAACAATGCCTTTTTGGGAAAAACAAAATTAAAAAATAACAGGTGTATTCAGTAAAGCAGTGGTTCTCAAACCTGTCCTGGGGACCCCTCACCACTGCACATTTTGCATGTCTCCGTCATCTTACACACCTGATTCAAGATTCAACTTGAATTGGGTGTGTGTGATGAGGGAGACATATAAAATGTGCAGTGGTGAGGGGTACCCAGGACAGGTTTGAGAACCACTGCAGTAAAGCATAAGGCTTAAAGATCTTGGTTTTGACGCGACCGACCCAGGTTCGAATCTGCCTTTTGCAGAGCTTGCTCTTCTTACTTTTCCCATCACACATCAAATCAGAAAGGCATTTACTTTCAATAAAAATTTACAAAATTTTCTAATAATGGAAAAAAAGTGCCTAATGAAATGTTTAATAATAATAATAAAAGCATTTATTGGGTAGGGTTAGGGTAGGGAGGGCGTTTATTGTTCCATTAAGGCGGCATACGCCGTTTCCTTTGCCACGTCAGCTGTGCTGCCTGGAACGCGGAGTTCAGTCTTGGCTCCTGCAGCAGTAACATAATGCGATGTTGCCAGCGTACTTCCTTATATACCCACGAGGTGGGGCGGAGTTACGCATGCAAATTCCGCATGCCCATGGCATTGGCACTGCCATTGGGCGCTGTTGAATTCTCTGAGATAATTGGCTTCTAAGCGAAACCCCCATTCGTTAGTCACTAACGTACGTCTCCGTTCCCTCCTCAGGGAACGAGGGTTACATACGTAACCGAGACGTTCAGTCTGTCAAATATGGACTTCTCTACAGCCATAACATGTATAAAACAATAAAACAAAATAAAAAAAACTTTCGTGGAACTTTTGGCTAGTAATTGGAATAAGAAGGGAAGATAATGAGTGTTTATAGTAGGTGGACTCTTGGGCCAAAAATATGTTCAGTCTGTCAAATATGGACTTCTGTACAGCCATAATATATAAAAAAAAAAGATATGTAAAAACTGTTGAGGAACTTTTGGCTTGTAATTGGAATCAGAAGGGAAGATAATGAGTGTTTATAGTAGGTTAGTATTTAAGGACTCTTGGGCCAAAAAAATGTTCAGTAGGTCAAATATGGAGTTCTGTACAAGACATATTATGTATAAAACAATAAAACAAAATAAAAAAAACTTTTGTGGAACTTTTGGCTAGTAATTGGAATCAGAAGGGATGATAATGAGTGTGTATAGTAAGTTAGTGTTTAAGGACTCTTGGGCCAGAAACATGTTCAGTAGGTCAAATATGGACTTCTGTACAACCATAATATAGAAAAAAAAAGATATGTAAAAACCTTTGTGGAACTTTTGGCTTGTAATTGGAATCAGAAGGGAAGATAATGAGTGTTTATAGTAGGTTAGTATTTAAGGACTCTTGGGCCAAAAAAATGTTCAGTAGGTCAAATATGGAGTTCTGTACAAGACATATTATGTATAAAACAATAAAACAAAATAAAAACACTTTTGTGGAACTTTTGGCTAGTAATTGGAATCAGAAGGGATGATAATGAGTGTGTATAGTAAGTTAGTGTTTAAGGACTCTTGGGCCAGAAACATGTTCAGTAGGTCAAATATGGACTTCTGTACAACCATAATATATATAAAAAAAAGATATGTAAAAACTGTTGAGGAACTTTTGGCTTGTAATTGGAATCAGAAGGGAAGATAATGAGTGTTTATAGTAGGTTAGTGTTTAAGGACTCTTGGACCAAAAATATGTTCAGTCTGTCAAATATGGACTTCTCTACAGCCATAACATGTATAAAAACAAAAAAAACAACAAATAAATAAAACCTTTTGTGGAACTTTTGGCAAGTAATTGGAATCAGAACGGAAGATAATGAGTGTTTATAGTAGGTTAGCGTTTAAGGACTCTTGGGCCAAAAATATGTTCAGTAGGTCAAATATGGACTTCTGTACAGCCATAATATATTTATAAAAAAAAGATATGTAAAAACCTTTGAGGAACTTTTGGCTTGTAATTGGAATCAGAAGGGAAGATAATGAGTGTTTATAGTAGGTTAGTGTTTAAGGACTCTTGGGCCAAAAATATGTTCAGTAGGTCAAATATGGACTTCTGTACAGCCATAATATATATACATATATATATATATATATATATATATATATATATATATATATATATATATAAAAAAGATATGTAAAAACTTTTGAGGAACTTTTGGCTTGTAATTGGAATCAGAAGGGAAGATAATGAGTGTTTATAGTAGGTTAGTGTTTAAGGACTCTTGGGCCAAAAATATGTTCAGTAGGTCAAATATGTACTTCTGTACAGCCATAACGTATAAAAAATTAAATTAAAATAAAAAAACCTTTTGTGGAACTTTTGGCTAGTAATTGGAATCAGAAGGGATGATAATGAGTGTGTATAGTAAGTTAGTGTTTAAGGACTCTTGGGCCAAAAATATGTTCAGTCTGTCAAATATGGACTTCTGTACAAGCCATATTATGTATAAAACAATATAACAAAATAAAAAAAACTTTTGTGGAACTTTTAGCTAGTAATTGGAATCAGAAGGAATGTCAATGAGTATGTATAGTAAGATAAAGTTTAAGAACTCTTGGGCCAAAAATATGTTCAGTAGGTCAAATATGGACTTCTGTACAGCCATAACCTTTTGTGGAACTTTTGGCTAGTAATGGGAATCAGCAGGGAAGTCAATGAGTATGTTAGTGTTGTACTCTGTTGTACTGGACTACTCTTCGGCAGATTTAACATTATTAGGAGTCCAAAAATTTCTTTAGAAAGTTAATGTACAAAGAATCTCGGACCAGAAATATATTCAGTAGGTCAATTACGGCTTCTCTGTGGCTTGATACAACATAAGAAGGACTCAATGAGTATGTACAGTAACTTAATATTTAAGGACTCTTCGGCCAGAAAGATGTTCAATAGTTCATAATATACCGTATTTCCTCAAATAAAAGCATTTAGTAAATTAAACGCCTGGGCCTCTGATAGTGTCCGGGGGCGTGGCAAGCACGAATTAAGGCCGGGGGGAAATGATTTCCTTTCATTTCATGTGCATTCAAGTTCAGCATAATGTACAGTAGGGTTTTGCCGAAGGAGCGACTCCATCGTGACCATCGCTGTAAGTCTTGCGAGTGCGACGTACAATCCTGGTCTCTTCTATACTTAACCTAAACACTTTGCAGGGATTGCTCTGTAAATTAAATTGAGAATATAACTGATGCATATATGCTATTTTAAATACTGTAGTCTCTGAGAGATGTGACGTGTGTTAGTCTGTGAAAATACATCAGTCAGGCAGGCTACACAAATGATCTTGACAATCTCTTAGCCTCTTGTCTTTTTTACACATCTTACTCTGCATTTAACTTAAACTATTTTATTTCGTACAAGAAATAACAGCATAGGCTTCAAAATAAATGATGTTATTGAAATATTGTAAAGTGGTCATTTGAACTACTCGAAAGAACATAAAAAAAAAAAAAAAGCAAAAGCAAAATTGAATAGCTCCATAACGGAGAAAAGTGCGCACATTAGTTAGGTTATAAAAAGAACTAAATTATAGTTTTTTTAAAAGTAGAAAATAATATTTATGTAAAGAGATATATATTAAAATAAAAAATGCTTAAAGGAACACAACTCTTCTTAAGTGGAAGGAAGCTTTTTTTCCCTCATGTGGAATATCGAAAGCACATAAGTTGGGTTAGTAAACTAACAAAATTATAGTGTTTATATCGAGTCTATAAAACACGAAAGAACAACAAATATATCACAAAAAACTTTCTTTAAAGTAAATTTAGTTTAATTTTAACCTATTGTTTTATCAACCAAATTGCCCGGATTTAATAAATAACAAGCAAAAAATGACATGGAGGCGGAGGCGGCCGCGTGAACAATGGCTTAAATGAACGACTAGAAAAGGAAAAAAAACTTTAGTCAGGGGCAGCCCTTACTATTTATTTCAGATAGGCCTATATTTGATCCAGCATGTCACAAAGGCTTCTGGGTTGACCGCGCGGGCGCTGAGCAGAAACGGAATCTCCAAAAAAGGCGCTCTCACTCTGGAGGAAATATTACCGCTCTTTCAATGCACACACCGCAACAGTCACAATATGACCTCATGTATATTTTAAAAACACAAATCAACTTATAAGTAATACTTTTTAATGAGCCACTTAAAATGTTTATTACAAAATAAATTATTAAATTCTAAAAAGGAATAAAATGAACAAAAAATTGCATTGCATTTGCAATCATTTGAAACCACACCAGTTCCCGCGCCCCTGATGATATCTGTCCTCTGGAACGCTATCGCTTTTCATTTAAAATGGTTTATTTAAAACAATTATTATTTTCAAATAGATGGAATTCGAAATACAGGCCTGTCCCTAATAAAAGCCTGCTTCAAATAAAAGCCGGTGACCTTCTGCAGTTCAGGTAAATAAAGGCCCTGGCTTTTATTTAAGGAAATACGGTACTACGTTATGGCTGATTAAATAGGAGGATGAGTAAATAGGAATATATAGAAAAAAGATCAAGGACTAGAAATATGTTCAGTGGGTCAAATATGGACTACTATGGCTGATTTAACACCAGAAGGAGTCTATGAGAATATATAATGAAAATTATTATTTTTTTTGCCAGAATTTGGAGTCAGAAGTTAAGTCAATAAGTATGTATAGTAAATTAATTTTCACAGACTCCTTGGTCAAAAATATGTTTAAAATTATTCTGTTGTGCATTAAAGAATAACATTTTGTTTCAACGCATTTTCAATGCATTTCAATAAAATGTATTAAGGAGATAACACAACACGTGAACTGTTGCATTACATACAAGAAAACAGCTTGTTCTGTTGTGTATTGAAAGGAGAACACACCAAACGTGTTGTTGCAGCAGTGCATTAGAGGCAAGAACTAACTTGTGTATTAAAGAGATAAAAAACATATTTGCTCTCGCATTGCATTGCACAATGTAACGCTTTGAAGAGATTAGTGCTTTTGCATTGCAATCATACAAGAACTTGATGTTCATCGAAGAAGTTTTGTTTTGCATTAAATTGCATATGAGAAATCGTTGTGCATTGCAAAGTAACTTTTATGTGCATTGTAGAAAAAAATTGCTTCTGCATTACAATGCATAGAATAATTTGTTGTGCATTGAGAGATAAGTGATTTTGCATTGCAATGCCTATAAGAACATGTTGTGCATTGAAGAGACAAGTGCTTTGCATTGCATTGAATTCAGGAACTCAATGTGTATTGGAAGTCATTAGTGCTTTTGCATTGCAATACATGCAAAACTCATTGTGCATGCAGGTTAGTGCTTTTACATTGCATTGCATTGCTTTCAAGAACTCGGTCTGCATTGAAGAGACAAGTACTTTTGCATTGCAATGCCTCGTGCATTGAGAGATAAGTGCTTTTGCCTTGCAATGCATACAAAACTCATTGTGCATTGAAAAGACAAATGATTTTGCATTGCATTGCATTCAAGAACTCGGTGTGCATTGAAGAGATTAGTGCATTTGTATTGCAATGCATACAAAATTCATTATGCACTGAATAGATTATTCCTTTTGCATGCAATGTTTTAAGAAATATTTGTGCATTGAAGAGACAAGTGCTTTGCATTGCATTGCATTCAAGAACTCGGTGTGCATTGAAGTCATTAGTGCTTTTGCATTGCAATGGATACAAAACTCGTGCATTGAAGAGATAAGGACTCGCACTGCAATGCATAAAAATTCGTTGTGCATTGAAGAGATAAATGCTTTTGCATTTGCAATGCATGCAAAACTCATTGTGCATTGAATAGATTATTGCTTTTGCATGCAATGCTTTTAGAAAATATTTGTGAATTGAAGAGACAAGTGCTTTGCATTGCATTCGGTGTGCATTGAAGTCATTAGTACTTTTGCATTGCAATACATAAAACCTCATTGTGAATTGAGAGATAAGTGCTTTTGCCTTGCAATGCATGCAAAACTCATTGTGCATTCAATAGGTTAGTGCTTTTACATTGCATTGCATTCAAGAACTCGTGCATTAAAGAGCTATTGTGCTATTGCTTTGCAATGCATAAAGAACGTGTTGTGCATTGAAGAGACAAGTGCTTTTGCATTGCAATGCATACAAATTCGTTGTGCATTGAAGAGATAAGTGATTTTGCATTGCAATGCATGCAAAACTCATTGTGCATTGAATAGATTATTGCTTTTGCATGCAATGCTTTTAGGAAATATTTGTGAATTGAAGAGACAAGTGCTTTGCATTGCATTCGGTGTGCATTGAAGTCATTAGTACTTTTGCATTGCAATACATAAAACCTCATTGTGAATTGAGAGATAAGTGCTTTTGCCTTGCAATGCATGCAAAACTCATTGTGCATTCAATAGGTTAGTGCTTTTACATTGCATTGCATTCAAGAACTCGTGCATTAAAGAGCTATTGTGCTATTGCTTTGCAATGCATAAAGAACGTGTTGTGCATTGAAGAGACAAGTGCTTTTGCATTGCAATGCATACAAATTCGTTGTGCATTGAAGAGATAAGTGATTTTGCATTGCAATGCATGCAAAACTCATTGTGCATTGAATAGATTATTGCTTTTGCATGCAATGCTTTTAGGAAATATTTGTGAATTGAAGAGACAAGTGCTTTTACATTGCATTGCATTCAAGAACTCGTGCATTAAAGAGCTATTGTGCAATTGCTTTGCAATGCATAAAAAACGTGTTCTGCATTGAAGAGATTAGTGCTTTTGCATTGCTATGCATGCAGAACTCATTGTGCATTGAGGAGATAAGTGATTTTGCATTGCAATGCATATAAGAACGTGTTGTGCATTGAAGAGACAAGTGCTATTGCTTTGCATTGCATTCAAGAACTCGGTGTTCATTAAATAGATTATTGCTTTTGCCTTGCAATGCATGCAGAACTCATTGTGCATTGAAGAAATTAGTGCTTTTGCATTGCAATACATACAAAACTCGTGCATTGAAGAGACGAGTGATATTGCATTGCATTCAAGAACTCGGTGTGCATTGAAGTCATTAGTGCTTTTGCATTGTAATGCATGCAAAACTCATTGTGCATTGAATAGATTATTGCTTTTGCCTTGCAATGCATGCAAAACTCATTGTGTATTGAAGAGATAAGTGATTTTGCATTGCAATGCATTGCATTCAAGAACTCGTGCATTAAAGAGATTAGTGTTATTGCTTTGCAATGCAGTTGTGCATTAAAGAGATTAGTGCTATTGCTTTGCAATGTTTATAGAATGTGTTGTGTATTGAAGAGACAAGTGCTTTTGCATTGCAATGCATACAAAACTCATTGTGCATTCAATAGGTTAGTGCTTTTACATTGCATTGCATTCAAGAACTCAGTTGCATTGAAGAGATTTGTGCTTTTTAGTGCAATGCATAGAAAACTCGTGCATTGAAGAGATAAGTGTTTTTGCATTGCAATGCATGCAAAACTCATTGTGCATTGAATAGATTATTGCTTTTGCATGCAATGCTTTTAGGAAATATTTGTGAATTGAAGAGACAAGTGCTTTGCATTGCATTCGGTGTGCATTGAAGTCATTAGTGCTTTTGCATTGCAATATATACAAAACTAGTGCATTGAGAGACAAGTGATTTTGCATTGTAATGCATACAAAACTCGTTGTCCATTGAAGAGATAAGTACTTTTACATTGAAATGCATATAAGAACTTATTGTGCAATGAAGAGACAAGTGATTTTGCATTGCATTGCATTCAAGAACTAGTTGTGCATTAAAAAGATAGCAACATTTGTCTATTCAAATGGAATGTGCTGTGTTATCTATATTCGTATATCTATATTATCTATATTGTGTTATCTCTAAAATGTTATTCTTGAAGTATTTTTTGGATAAATCTATGTCGTGTATGCAATGCACTGCAATGGCATATATCTCCTCAATGCACCTTTGCCAGGAGTAATCTGTACAGCGTCCCTGGGAAAGCCAAACAAAGGTGATTTGACTCCGGGATGAAAATAACAGCATCTCGACGACATGGCGACAAACACATTCGCACCACTTCCTTTTCTCCACGCGACCGTCCTCTGTGGGACAGCAACAAGATCACACTCCCTTTTTCTCGTATTCTTGTGGCCGGAGGTTAGTCTGTTCTACTGTTCTACTGACGTAATTAATGAAGGAAGTACCAGGATGTAGTCCAAACCGGCCGTTCGCTGTAGGCTTTGAAAGGGAACTTCTGTTAAATAAAATATCTCGCTTGGCATTGAACTTTGAGCTTTATAATTTTACAGGTATTATTTATGCTCTAACAGCAACATTACACACTAACTAAAGTTTGAACAGTGGGATCACGAAGAACGGGACCTTTAAGAACTCTGTGGCCAAATATATTTTCATTAGTTCAATTATGGACTTCTGTACAGCCATAACATGTATAAAACAACAATAAAAAAACTTAAAAAAAAAAACTTTTATGGCTGTACAGAAGTCCATTTTTGACCTACTGAACATATTTTTGGCCCAAGAGTTCCAATTCCAATTACTAGCCAAAAGTTCCACAAAAGTTTTTTTTATTTATTTTTTATATATGTTATGGCTGTACAGAAGTCCATATTTGACCTACTGAATATATGTTTGGCCCAAGACTCCTTAAACACTAACCTACTATAAACACTCATTATCTTCCCTTCTGATTCCAATTACTAGCTAAAAGTTCCACAAAAGTTTTTTTTTGTCCGTTATGGCTGTACAGAAGTCCATATTTGGACAGCAAATATGGACTTCTGTACAATATCTCATATTTGAGACAGCAACTCTTAAAGGCTTGTCTTGAGACCTCACGTGTTGTTAGGTCCCAGTTGTGCACTATGCTGAATATATTTTTGGCCCAAGAGTCCTTAAACACTAACTTACTATACATACTCATTGATTTTCCTTCTGATTCCAATTACAAGCCAAAAGTTACAAAAGTAATTTAGTAATTGGAATCAGAAGGGAAGATAATGAGTGTTTATAGTAGGTTAGTGTTTAAGGACTCTTGGACCAAAAATATGTTCAGTCTGTCAAATATGGACTTCTGTAAAGCCATATTATGTATAAAACAATAAAACAAAATAAAAAAAACTTTTGTGGAACTTTTGGCTAGTAATTGGAATCAGAAGGGAAGATAATGAGTGTTTATAGTAGGTTAGTGTTTAAGTACTCTTGGGCCAAAAACATGTTCAGTAGGTCAAATATGGACTTCTGTAAAGCCATAACGTAAATAAAAAAAAAAATGTAAAAACCTTTGTGGAACTTTTGGCTTGTAATTGGAATCAGAAGGAATGTAAATGAGTATGTATAGTAAGTTATTGTTTAAGGACTCTTGGGCCAAAAACGTGTTCAGTAGGTCTAATATGGACTTCTGTACAGCCATAACATTTATAAAACAAATTTATTTAAAAAAAAAAAAAGTTAATTTTTTGTGGAACTTTTGGCTAGTAATTGGAATCAGAAGGGAAGTCAATGAGCATATGAAGTAAATTAGTGTTTAAGTACTCTTGGGCCAAAAACATGTTCAGTAGGTCAAATATGGACTTCTGTACAGCCATAATATAAAAAAAAAGATATGTAAAAACTGTTGAGGAACTTTTGGCTTGTAATTGGAATCAGAAGGGAAGATAATGAGTGTTTATAGTAGGTTAGTGTTTAAGTACTCTTGGTCCAAAAATATGTTCAGTCTGTCAAATATGGACTTCTGTACAGCCATAACATGTATAAAACAATAAAAAAAATTAAAAAACTTTTGTGGAACTTTTAGCTAAGTAATTCGATTCAGAAGGGAAGATGCGTGTTTATAGTAGGTTAGTGTTTAAGGACTCTTGGGCCAAAAATATGTTCAGTCTGTCAAATATGGACTTCTGTACAGCCATAACATGTATAAAACAAATTAAAAAAAATTTTTTTTAGACCTTTTGTGGAACTTTTTGCTAGTAATGGCAATCAGAAGAGAAGTCAATGAGCATATGTAGTAAATTAGTGTTTAAGTACTCTTGGGCCAAAAACATGTTCAGTAGGTCAAATATGGACTTCTGTAAAGCCATAACGTGAAAAAAAACAAAAAAACATTTAACCTTTTAAATCCATTAAATCCAACCAGATTCCAAATGACTTAGGAGTGCCTCAAGGGTCAGTTCTAGGACCGTTACTGTTTTCACTGTATATAAATGATCTCCCAGATTGCTGTCAGGGTGTAAATTGCCAGCTTTATGCTGACGACACAGTTATCCATGTGTCAGCAAAAACAACTGTACTGGCTGGGCAGCAGTTAACACAGGCTTTACATAACATCTCAAAATGGCTTCAGCTGTCCCATTTAACTCTAAACACACAGAAAACTTTCTCAATGTGTTTTTCTATCAACCTGAGGTCCCCCGACAGCATCTTTGAGGTTCATTTAGACCAAGAACCCATTCAGGAGGTTCATGAAACGAAATACTTGGGGATAATCTTGGATAAACACCTGAAGTTCCAAAGTCAAGTAAAACATGTTTGTAGGAAAGTCAAATCAAACCTGAACTGTTTTCGTTTTATTAGAGGAGAGTTGTCACATCATGCGGCTTTATTGTTTATGCACGCAATGGTTTTTTCACATCTGTCATACTGTATAACAGCATGGTCACAAACATCAGCGTCCACTTTGAAACCAGTTATCTCTTTATATAAACAAGCAATTAAGATATTTGACAAAAAACCAATGAGATGGCATTATTGTGATATCATACAAAAGCATAAGCTTTTTACTTTTGAAAATTTTGTAAATTTTAGTATTTTGAAATTGACTTTTAAATGTATGAACAACTGTGTGTCACCAGTGCTCTCTGGCCTCATGGAGAGGCGTCAGGGCTCTTTTAGACCTTCCACCAGAGCCTCAGTTAGTGGTGATTGTGTTCTCCCGAAGTTTAGAACATCTTTTGGACAATCTAGTTTCTCCTTCAGAGGGGCAACACTATGGAACTCTCTTCCCACTGGATTCAAATTGCAGAACAATATTAACATCTTCACCAGAGAGCTCAAACAGTGGCTTAAATCGGGCCAAAGTTGTTCACATGTGTAAATTGTGTAGTGTTTTATTAAACAATTGTGTTTTTTGTTGTAAAAGCCCCTATGGACAGGTGTTGAAAATTAGCACATGTGCTATAACACTTTAAACAATGCATCTGGTTTGTCCAATGTTATTGTTATGTCCATATGAAATAAATAAATAAATAAATAAATAAATACCTTTGTGGAACTTTTTGCTTGTAATTGGAATCAGAAGGAATCTCAGTGAGTATATATAGTAAGTTATTGTTTAAGGACTCTTGGGCCAAAAACGTGTTCAGTAGGTCAAATATGGACTTCTGTACAGTCATAACATTAATAAAAAAAATATATTAAAAATAAAATGTTAATTTTTTGTGGAACATTTGGCTAGTAATTGGAATCAGAAGGAATGTCAAGGAGTATTTATAGTAAGTTAATGTTTAAGAACTCTTGGGCGAAAAACATGTTCAGTAGGTCAAATATGGACTTCTGTAGTCTTCTAGTCTGTTTTACCATAAGGTAAAAAAATACAACTTTTTTGGAACTTTTGGCTAGTAATGGGAATCAGAAGGTAAGTCAATGAGTGTGTATAGTAAGTTAGTGTTTAAGGACTTTTGGACCAAAAATATGTTCAGTAGCTCAAATATGGACTTCTGTACAGCCATAAGGTAAAAAAAAAAAAACAAGTAAACTTTTTTGGAACTTTTGGCTAGTAATGGGAATCAGAAGGTAAGTCAATGAGTGTGTTGAATTCTATTATATAACTTTATTCAAACCCATGTTAATCATAGACATTTCAAGACAGTCAAAAAACATTTCTGCACACAGCATTGTTCCAGCATATGTGTTGGCACACAGAAATATGTTTTTAGCAGAGAAACAAATAAAGTGCAAGAAAACACAAGGTTGGTATGGACATAAGTGCGTCCAGTTCTGGGCTCATGGTGTGGAGTTTATATTTTAAACAAGTTTACATGATTAAACGATTCTATATGTAAAGAAATAAAGAAGGAATGGTTATAGAATTGGAAGAAAAACAGTTATGGCAAAAGTTTGAACTTTGTAATAAGTTGTAATAAAATTTTAGAGATTACTTTGACAGACTGTACCATAATATGACAGAGAGCTGTATATGAATGATTGATGCAGCAGAACCAACTCAGGTGCATAAAAGGCACTGGTTTCAAATGATCAATTGTTTTAAAAAGTATGGCATTTGTAAATCAAAACAAAACCCTGATACGAGTGATTGGCTAAGACAACAGAGGCACATCATCTTTGGTTTCTTTCTTGTCTGACGAGGACAGAGAACTTCCACGTGTCAGTGAACTGCGAGAGCAGGATCTCTTCAGGGAAGAACTCGTCCACCTCAGGAGGAGTGTCCAGATTTTTACGCTCCATGTAGGACACGACCGTGTCTTTCAGACTGGAGGACAGACAGAAAAGAGAGTTATTAGAGATTTCATTCAGCAGGAGCTTTAGGGTGCTCATCACCACAATCTGAACCAGGCTCCCACAGAGCTGAACATATTTATTATTCACATATAAACGATATATATTAGCAAAAAAATATATTCAGATATTCTTACACATTTTAGTCAATATCTATATCGACTAATACCATATATTTATATATATATATACACACACACTCACCTAAAGGATTATTAGGATCACCATACTAATCTGTGTTTGACCCCCTTTCGCCTCCAGAACTGCCTTAATTCTACGTGGCATTGATTCAACAAGGTGCTGAAAGCATTCTTTAGAAATGTTGGCCCATATTGATAGGATAGCATCTTGCAGTTGATGGAGATTTGTGGGATGCACATCCAGGGCACAAAGCTCCCGTTCCACCACATCCCAAAGATGCTCTATTGGGTTGAGATCTGGTGACTGTGGGGGCCATTTTAGTACAGTGAACTCATTGTCATGTTAAAAAAAAACCCCATTTGAAATGATTCGAGATTTGTGACATGGTGCATTATCCTGCTGGAAGTAGCCATCAGAGGATGGGTACATGGTGGTCATAAAGGGATGGACATGGTCAGAAACAATGCTCAGGTAGGCTGTGGCATTTAAGCAATGCCCAATTGGCACTAAGGGGCCTAAAGTGTTCCAAGAAAACATCCCCCACATCATTACACCACCACCACCAGCCTGCACAGTGGTAACAAGGCATGATGGATCCATGTTCTCATTCTGTTTACGCCAAATTCTGACTCTACCATGTCTCAACAGAAATCGAGACTCAACAGACCAGGCAACATTTTTTCCAGTCTTCAACTGTCCAATTTTGGTGAGCTTGTGCAAATTATAGCCTCTTTTTCCTATTTGTAGTGGGGATGAGTGGTACCCGGTAGGGTCTTCTGCTGTTGTAGCCCATGCGCCTCAAGGTTGTGCGTGTTGTGGCATCACAAATGCTTTGCTGCATACCTCGGTTGTAACGAGTGGTTATTTCAGTCAAAGTTGCTCTTCTATCAGCTTGAATCAGTCGGGCCCATTCTCCTCTGACCTCTAGCATCAACAAGGCATTTTCGCCCACAGGACTGCAGCATATACTGGATGTTTTTCCCTTTTCACACCATTCTTTGTAAACCCTAGAAATGGTTGTGCGTGAAAATCCCAGTAACTGAGCAGATTGTGAAATACTCAGACCGGCCATCAACAACCATGCCACGCTCAAAAATGCTTAAATCAGTTTCTTTCCCATTCTGACATTCAGTTTGGAGTTCAGGAGATTGTCTTGACCAGGACCACACCCCTAATTGAACCCCCCATTAAAGCAACTGCCATGTGATTGGTTGATTAGATAATTGCATTAATGAGAAATTGAACAGGTGTTCCTAATAATCCTTTATATATACATATACATACATATTGTGGGGCAAAGTCCCCTTTTTAGCCTTAGTGAACTTACAGACACACTTCCGGACACATACACACACACACATAAGAGACGATTGCCTAGGCTAGGACGGAAAGGCCGGAAGAATGTCAAGGCATTTGAAAAACTGTTGAGCTCGACATCTCCTGCCGAGGACTAACAGTCACAAGGTGTCTGGAGAACCTGGTGTCACATGATGGATGAACTCTAGTTCCTCTCTGGGAAAAACCCAGATGCTTACAACACAAAGTTTGATCAAGTATAAATATGGATGTATGATTGTTGTTCAGGGTGCATTCTTTTGTTTTGTTTTGATTGACGTACCATCATAGGTGAATATCATTCTCTATGATTATTTCGCTATAACTGCTCTGCTGTATTCTTTTAACTTGAATTGCTCGGACGAGAACAAGTTAGTTTTTTACATCTATTGCTTTTAAACTGCATACAAGGTAACTACCTGTATACTGATCCATTCATACAGAATTGTCTGTTTGAGATGGGCTAAGCTGAAGTATTATCTGTAACCTTTTGTTATTTTGCTAATCAATTTTTGTCATTGTATAACCAGTACTTTTTAATCTTTTGTATAAATAAATTTTCATTTTTATAAAGACAAAGTATTGTTTAATAGTTTTTACTTCAGCTTATTAAAGACAGTTCTATAAAGAATAGAAAGAGCAAGTGCATTACACCTTACAAGGCCAAAGTCAACAAACCTTCGATGAGAGATCCTGCAAGAGGGTAAGCATCAATTTTATTGAAAAGGTTATTGTCTGTTTATTGATTCTATATTGTTTATTTGAGGATATTGGTTTCATATCACTGGATTACTGGTATATTGAGACGAGCTAGGTTTAGGCCTAATACTGACCTGACAGCAAAAAGACCACTTATTTGCTATGGAGACATGGTATTTTAAGGGTTAATCAGGAACGGGAAACGGTACCGGTGTTTCCCAACATGGGGGCTCCGTTCGGGATGGTAGCAATTTAAATTGCCCAACCTAAATGAATCCGATTGAACAATACAAATAAGAATCAATAAAGCGTTTCGATTCAAATGCTCCAACAGAGTCTCATATGCACAGGGAGGAACTTACTAGGAAAGTAACTTCCTCATTTAACATTTAGAAATATATCTCAGGGACGCCTGAGGAGAATATTTCTATTGTTAAACCGGTAATAATCTGGAGGACAGCGCTGTGGGACCAGAGAGTACCCAAACTAGAGCCTCAAGTGTTAAAGGATTTTTACCAAAAGTAACTTTCAGAGGAACAGATACACAATTATGGATAAAATAGCTAATGTCAATTTGCTCTCACAAGATGAATTATCTGAACGACTAAAAGATGCGGGTCTTGAAGGAAATGAAGAATTATTAACCATCGGAGACACTTTGTACACCGCTAACGTAGATAGCTTGAGAAAATTAGTTAAAAACGTTGGGGAGGCAAGTAAAAGTAAAAAAGTTACCGTAGATATTGGATGCAGTGAAACTACAGTTCCAATTGTTAGAGGAGTTACTATACGAGTAATTAAAAATGGTGTTCCTAATACGGAAGCATTAGTCCAGGCCGACTCCCCCACTCCTTCAGAATACACTGACAGGGAGGGAGCGGCAGGAAGTGACTATGGCCATTTTGACAAAGAAAGTAGAATGGCATCCATAGAAACAGGAACAATTCCGAAACACAATGCTTTCATTGCCGGATTCAGTCCTCTGGTTACAGGGGGAGGATCGTGGGAAATAGGAAAGAATGCGTCTAGGCCGTATCAGACATCAACTGAACGAAAAAGTAAAAATAACTACAGTTTGCGAGTGGAAGAAAATTCTGATAAAAGTTCAAGTTTAGAAAATACTTAAGATGAGGAAATAACTCGTAGGAAGAACGTTTTTAACCTGCCCCGGTCTTGTTTTCAAAATGGGAGATTCGTACCTAGCAGATGTCAAGGGACCAGGTCAGAAAATAATAAAACTAGCCTGTGGACCCACTGCAGATTAAATCCTGGATGTGCCAGGAACAAGCTCAAAAGCTAAAATGGATATGATAGCAGAACAATTAGATTGTATGCAAAAATCGTTGTGTTACATGCTGCTAAGATGAGAAGAGAAAAGACAGGCAGGAACCAACCATCAATGATGTTTGGAAGTTAAGAGAAGCTACCTACCGGGAGATGGAGCCCAATAAAGGCAAAGCTCCCAGAAAACAACAAAAACCTGATAAAGGCAAACAAAAGACTATGTAGTGAACGTAGATGTAGTGAATGTATGAAATTTTGCTATCCTTTGAAACTAGAAGTGTTTAAACGTGAGACTGATAGGTATCACTATTATTGACAGGAGTCTGTCAGCACAGTATGGAACTCTCGCGATTGGTTTCTTTCACAAGGAGTCTGAAACTAGGTATCGATTTTATGAGTGTTGTTTGGATTATGTAATGCCCACTGTTTATGTTGTTAATGTTAAATTGGACAAATTGGATGTGATATACCCTGGCATTGGTAGAAGTGTACCTGTAACCTCAAGAGGGGGTGTGGGGCAAAGTCCCCTTTTTAGCCTTAGTGAACTTACAGACACACTTCCGGACACATACACACACACACACATAAGAGACGATTGCCTAGGCTAGGACGGAAAGGCCGGAAGAATGTCAAGGCATTTGAAAAACTGTTGAGCTCGACATCTCCTGCCGAGGACTAACAGTCACAAGGTGTCTGGAGAACCTGGTGTCACATGATGGATGAACTCTAGTTCCTCTCTGGGAAAAACCCAGATGCTTACAACACAAAGTTTGATCAAGTATAAATATGGATGTATGATTGTTGTTCAGGGTGCATTCTTTTGTTTTGTTTTGATTGATGTACCATCATAGGTGAATATCATTCTCTATGATTATTTCGCTATAACTGCTCTGCTGTATTCTTTTAACTTGAATTGCTCGGACGAGAACAAGTTAGTTTTTTACATCTATTGCTTTTAAACTGCATACAAGGTAACTACCTGTATACTGATCCATTCATACAGAATTGTCTGTTTGAGATGGGCTAAGCTGAAGTATTATCTGTAACCTTTTGTTATTTTGCTAATCAATTTTTGTCATTGTATAACCAGTACTTTTTAATCTTTTGTATAAATAAATTTTCATTTTTTATAAAGACAAAGTATTGTTTAATAGTTTTTACTTCAGCTTATTAAAGACAGTTCTATAAAGAATAGAAAGAGCAAGTGCATTACACCTTACAAGGCCAAAGTCAACAAACCTTCGATGAGAGATCCTGCAAGAGGGTAAGCATCAATTTTATTGAAAAGGTTATTGTCTGTTTATTGATTCTATATTGTTTATTTGAGGATATTGGTTTCATATCACTGGATTACTGGTATATTGAGACGAGCTAGGTTTAGGCCTAATACTGACCTGACAGCAAAAAGACCACTTATTTGCTATGGAGACATGGTATTTTAAGGGTTAATCAGGAACGGGAAACGGTACCGGTTTTTCCTACAATATACACACACATACATACACACACACCCACACCCACACACACATATATATATACACACACACACACACACACACACACACACACACACACACACACACACACACACACACACACACACACACACACACACACACACACACACACACACACACACACACACACACACACACACACACACACACACACACACACACACACACACACACACACACACACACACACACACACACACACACAAACCAAAAATTATTCAGACACCAAATATAATGTTTTACCAGTGGGTGCAGGACACTATAGTTAATTTATGTAAGTGAGGATAGCAAAATAAATTAAACTGACAAATTATACCCAAAAAGTTCTTCATACAGTGACTACCAGTAAAATTGATAAACATTTGGGAGCAAAATGATTCAGACTTTGACCTGATCATGTTTTGTTGAAGTGTTTTTTCTTTAATTGCTAATGCGACCTTTGACACCACAGACGGAACAAAATGAAGCGTTGCTTGGTTACATCCCTTTCTATCAAAGTTATCTGACATTATCAAGATGAATTTGTTCTGACACGGTTTAACTCTGAGTTCTTGTCATTTTATTAAAATTTTATAAACTATAACGAATAAACTGAGATAATGTGAGAACATGTTGAAGGTGTCTGAGTAAATTTTGGTTTGACATCCCATCAGGCCTCACCCCCAGTCAGGCTTGAAGGTGTCCGTGGCGTTTGGGTTCTTCAGGACCAAAATAAGAAACTCATGCATCTCCAACAGGAAGGCATCAGCGCTGGACTTAGTGAAGAAGCTGGTGAGCAGTCTCTTGTGTTCCTCCCGCAGAGGATGTTTGTACTCTTTGCTGATTCCCACAAAAGGGTCCTGAAGTGCAGATGAAGGAAGTCATTTTCACACACAGATTCAAAGCACAAAGCAGAATCCTGTTTACTGAGTTGAGTGTCTCACCCTCTTCAGACGTAGCATTGTCTCAGATTTAAGAGAGCTGAGCAGCTGCCATAGCCCCACACAGTGTTTCAGACTGCACCTACTCAATGCCTGCACACACAATTATCCCACAATTAGGGTAACCAATGTTCCCTCAGATTTCTTTTCTGACTGAGCAAAACTTTTCTCTATTGGGCAGACATTTTGGTCACCTGAGCAAAAACATTCTTTATACCAGACCTGTACAGCCTTAGTAAACACACAAAAACGTGGTTTCATCATGCAGTTATAACGTTTAACTTTAATGTGCCATTTTTGTTTTATTAACAGTGTGTCTATTTACACCAAGTGCAAATAGCGTGCCGTGTTGGCACTAGCTAACAATGCCTTTTTGGGAAAAACAAAATTAAAAAATAACAGGTGTATTCAGTAAAGCAGTGGTTCTCAAACCTGTCCTGGGGACCCCTCACCACTGCACATTTTGCATGTCTCCGTCATCTTACACACCTGATTCAAGATTCAACTTGAATTGGGTGTGTGTGATGAGGGAGACATATAAAATGTGCAGTGGTGAGGGGTACCCAGGACAGGTTTGAGAACCACTGCAGTAAAGCATAAGGCTTAAAGATCTTGGTTTTGACGCGACCGACCCAGGTTCGAATCTGCCTTTTGCAGAGCTTGCTCTTCTTACTTTTCCCATCACACATCAAATCAGAAAGGCATTTACTTTCAATAAAAATTTACAAAATTTTCTAATAATGGAAAAAAAGTGCCTAATGAAATATTTAATAATAATAATAAAAGCATTTATTGGGTAGGGTTAGGGTAGGGAGGGCGTTTATTGTTCCATTAAGGCGGCATCCATTTAATAATTTTAATAAATATAATCATTTACACTGCACAATATTATTGCATCCTGTTAATGTACAACAATCCTGAGGTGCAAATAGTATGTATCTGTCAAAATAAAGTATAAATAGCATCTAATTACTATTTACACATATTGCAAAGAACTGCTTTTACATGGTGTAAATAGAATATATCACTATTTTCACTCAGTAAATAGCATCTATCGCTAAGAAAATGTTATTTTCATTTAGTGTAAATAGAATCTAGTTGCTATTTACACGATGCAAATAGCCGCTGTCTTTTATAACCCTTTATTTACCCTTGATGTAACTAGTAAACAAATAAAAACAAATTGGTTCATTATATAAGGTCTTCATACTTTATACTAAAACATAGTATGTTATATTGCATTTCTGTCAATAGATAAATAGTTGTAAAAACATTTAAATTGCGCATTTCGCTAGCCTGTTAGCTTGTCATCTCTGCACCCGGGTCTCCCTTTTTCTGAGTTCATTAGTTGGATTAGTAAATGGTGTCCAGCAAACGATTGTGGTAAGTTGGATTAATCAACAAACACGGTAAGTCATGTCTTCTCCTGTCATTTTCACTTGCACCGCTTGCTGCATGTTTAGTATAGGCTTCTCCGCTGGCGAACAGGGCTTCACATGTGATAAATGTAAGGAGATAGTTAGGCTGACGGAGAAGATTTCAGAATTAGAAACACGCATCCATACTTTATCTGAGAGTAGTGAGGATGTAACAGCTTTAGACAAAAAAATCAGACAGAAAATATATAATTTTACAATATTCTGCATAATGATAAAAGCTTTGTCGAATAGCATTATAAATGCATTATAAATATAATCTATTATGAAAACACCCAACAAAGAACACAGATAAACCATACATCATCGCGATTGTGTGTTTATTGTCTTCAAGCGTGTCTATCTGCATGTTATAGCGATCTCAGGAAGCTTTGTTTATGCCAGAGTTCCTGGAATGTCCCATGGTATGTTCTTCGTCTATGCCATATATGGACTACATGTGCAAGGAGCGCCCTCCGGCTGCCAGTATGAACTGAAAACACAACACATCAGAGTATCCAGCGCTCATAATGATTACATCTGCGCATTTTGGGTAAAGACTGAATAAATAATACTTCTCTGTATAGAAATTTGACACAGACATATGATAATCTATCAATATTTCTCCTCATCTGCACACTTTTGAACTAAAAGCCCAGAGGGATGCTTTTTGTTGCGAGTCTTCATGATGAGCATAGAGGAGTTTTTTATGAATGAGAGCAGCTGATGCTCATATTACAATCAAAAGCTACCGACGCGGTTTTCATATTCATAACTCCTGACACATATTAACAAATTACGGTCACTATAAGACTCACTATAAAACAGAGGTAAAAATGGAAGCTTGAGGTTTAGATCTTTTTAAGGATGTATAGTTTGTCAAGGTAATTACTTACATCTGACAGTAATTTTGAGCTAATTTAAACAAAGAAAGCTTCAGTGCGTTCCTGTGCAGGTTTTTGCGTTTAATATTCACAGCTGCTAACAGAATAAACTTAGCCTACCACAATCAGCTGCTGAATCCATTGCTCTGAACAGAACATGAACAGCTTTCCATGAGGATAATTATTCCTCAACGCGTCTCAAAACAATGTAGCTGAAGTTTGGCGCTTCACTTGAAGTGTTTATTTGAGTTGATGTGTGGCCGTTGACGCATGGATCGTAAGTATTTGAATCTCAATAGAACGCGTGCTCTGTGGGTGTGGTCACATTACCGGATAATGAAGTGGCTCGTGAATGACTGACATCTCTCTGTTTTCAAACAGATTACATAAACACAGAATTTTTGTTTTTGATTTGATTTACATTATTTAAAACCTGACATTTTAACGTTTCTTTAGACATAAGCTAATGTTTGTGTGATAAGTTTTCACTAAGCTACAGGTCATTTTCTGAAGAATCAGATTAGACCTCATTTACAGAGAGGCTGCAGATTGCGCATCATGTTTTTTTTTCTTTCTTTTGCAATAAGCGCAACAATTTGGTTTTATTGTGATTGTACACAAAAAAATTTAAACTTAACAGAATATAATGATGTATAACTCTTGCCTGAATGATAAAAAACGACAGAGTTATTTGAGTCTCTTTGGCACTGATAAGAAAAAAAGCAACCGCCGACTCGAGGGGGTTAAGCGCACTGATTTCGGCCCTAAACTGAAAAAAGCTGTTTCAGTCTAATTTTTGGTAGACAAAATTTTCAGTGCATCCCATATACTAGTAACACCACTGCTCTGCACAGTCAAATAATAAAGCAAGCATGTGTTCATGACCAACCTTGTAGATGTGTGGGCCCATGTGGTCAGTCATCTGTAGCACCTCTTTCAAATAGGTGCTCAGCTGCATGTGTGGCTCTCCCCCTGTCATGGCAAGGAAACCCAGGGCCAGCTGGACTGTGGACAGTGCCTCACACACGTCACTGTAGGACTGTAGCTCCTTCACCAGGTCATGCTGTTTCAGAGGCTGCAATGGCTCCTTTGGAAACACAATCACAACACAGCTTGTGAAATAGTTTATAATGTTGCATTCAATCAACAGAAATGTTAATTAAGAGCATTTTCACACTAAAGGTTTTCTCGGGGACCAACGTCTAAAAACAACATACTCCAACCATTCATTACTTATATATTGTGTTGGTTGAGGAATAAGTAAATTTCAATGTTCAGATGTTTTATTTCAAGACATTTGTCAGGTTTTTGTCCTTAAAATGCTCTTGCGTGTAGGACTACTTTCTTACGCATCTCATCCCAAGCCTCCATTGCTAATTTCAAAACGTAATTTTAGAGCTCGTAACGGAGGCTTGAGCCACAGAGAGATTTATTGCTTAAACGGTTAGTTTAGGAGATGAGTGTACATTTTCTTTGCCAGTGTTGTAAAAAGAATACACAGATACACGGAGTACTTACCAAGACGATCATAATTTTTGATAGAAATAGTAAAGGTGAATGCATATACGAACAAGTTCTCCATTTAGGATTAGAACGAATTCAACCCAAGTGCTCTTTGGTGACGTGGATGATTACGTTTAGGGCTGTACGATTAATCGAAAAATAACCGAAACCGACATTCAGAACCTCTAACCGACGTATTTTTCCCATGTCGGTTATTTCGGTTTTCACGTGTCTCCGCCCCGTCAGTCACATCAAGGGCAGTTTGCAGGCACACAGAGATGCAGGAGCGGTTATCTGTGTTTATAGATACCCAGAATCACTATAGTAACTGCATGTTTTACACAGTTTATACAGGTCAGTTAATTGCTGTTCTTATAGCCTACGCGCTGACACACACACACACACACACAGAGAGAGAGAGACGGCGTGCGCAAGCCCCGAAGCCGCTTTCACTTTCTTGCTCGTAAAGTTTGTCAAGTAAATGCGTTTAAACGCGACAACGCGCGCGCCCTGAAGGCAGACCTCTTTCACCTGCGTTCTCGCAAAGCTTTGTCATTTGTATGTCGTTTAAGCCCTGTCAGTTTGAACATTAAAGCGAGTTTCGACCATCAGATGTGTCTTATGTTGAACTAATGCCTGATTTATTGACAAACGAACAGTCAGACAGAAGCTCGCACATCACGTGAAGATCGCGCGCAGAGGAGCACAGAAACGCAGGATCAACGCTGTCCGGTGACTAAAGTAAAGTCACTAAAGTAGCTTAGAAACTCAACCATTATTGCCATATATTTTAATACCTTTGAAGTAAGTACAAACCACAGCTTCATAATGAATAGAGACGGTATGACTAATTCACACACACAATCACTCTCTCATTAATGCATTCAAATAAATGTAATGTAGGCCTACAGTGTTAATTTATCTGTATCTGATGTACAACAAGCAGAAATCTGCTCCATAGACAATAACTGCTGAAAGTGAACCGTTTCCTTCAAGTATTTTAAAATCACAAAGAAATGCACTTTTTCATTAGAAAAAAAAAATCCACCTTTAGGGCAAAAAAAAGGAGCAAAATAATCGTTCATTAATCGTAATCGAGGTCAAATGTTCAATTAATCGAGGTTTTTATTTTTGGTCAAATCGTTACAGCCCTAATTACGTTACTGTTGATCATCTGTCCATCAATGTGTAATAATTTCACTTTTGGGCCCAAACAAGGGACGCCAATTATGTAGTGACTTTACCTTCGTCCATCCAAGGACGTTAAGTAAGGTAGTGATTGGTACTCACGTCACCGCAGACGTTGTGATTTTGGATCACACATCACTTAAGGTGTGGTTATGAGTACATCAGATGACCACCTTCCCCCTCTCTTGGTTTGGGACACTAATCAAGGTCTTTTACCTTGGCTCTATGAGAACGCTCCAAACGGGAGGCGGTTCAATCATTTTAGATTGAATGTAAAGTGGGGAGAGTTGGTCAGCTGATTTATATGAAAGATTGGTGAGATTTCTAACCTGTAGAGCCTTTTCTGTATTATCAGCACAAGTAAGACACAATTGTAATAAAATAGATTTTATTAACAAAAGATAAACAAGAATAACTAGCACTACTACTAAATTAATACAATGAATGATAAAATAATAAAGTGCATAAAATATATAAAATACATGTGATTAAGTTGAGTGTGGCTATGGAAGAGTTGCGTTCTCTTACGAGAGGTTCTCTCGTATTGCGTAAGTTCCTTACGCTACGGGAAAGTATTCTTTCTTCGAGATTTCTGAAAAACCCAAAATTATCCTTAATTTTGTAACATTGTCAACGCAGTGCGGCAGCCTGGCAGACCATAGCAGGCTATTCCAGCGTGCTATTGGCTGCTCTGCTGGCAACTGCAGCAGCCTATCGGTGAGCCCGCGTGACGTGGCGACCAATGAGGGCGCTTCGCGCCCACCTGGCTTCATTTGCCTACAGGTGGGGCGTGGCCACGTGTATATAAGCAGGGCTCACGGGCTGCATATTCGATTTTCTTTTCTTCAGCGAAGCCCTTCGCATCGCTGGATCTGGAACCCGCCGCCGTGACCGCGCAGACAAGCAAGCAGAGGACAGCGCCTGAGGAAGCCGGCAGCATCGCGCCACCTTCAGCCATCCGTGCCTGCTCTGCTATCCGGCAGCCCATATCCTTTACGCTCAAAAGTGTTGTCGCCGCTGCGTCACACTTTTTCACAAAAAGAGCCGAGCGTTGATACAAATGTCTCGTTCCACCTGCGGCTCGTGTCACGCGCAGCTCAGCTCCGGGGACCGCCACGTGATCTGCGCTCTCTGCCTGGGCCGTGATCACGCCGCTGCCGCACTCCTCGCCGGCGGATGCCAAGAGTGCGAAGAACTGACGATGTCGACCCTGCGGGCTCGACTCGTCCTGTTCGATGATGATATTCCTCCAGTCCCTGCCACGCCGCGCAGAAAGAAGCGCCGCTCGCAGCGGATTCCGGAGTTCGCCGAGAGAAGCTCGCCGGAACCTTTCCCGCCCGCTTCACTCTCGCCTTCCCCGCCCCCACCCCAGGCCGCCATTTCTGTTGCCGCCTCCAGGGATGAGGCGGATGCGGCCGCGGAACGCGCCGACAGCTGCTCCATCATGGCTTCCGACAGCGAGGACTGGTCTTCCGCGTCCTCTTCAGTCCGGGGCTCCGGACGCTCTCGAGCGGGTGAGGACGCCGAACTTTTGCGCCTTCTCACCCGGGCCGTCGAGCAGCTAGGCCTCGAATGGGCCCCGCCCAAGGTGGCAGCGCCGAACCGACTTGACGGATGCTTCCTAAACAGTCGCCGCCGTGCGCCCACCTCCAGGACTGCACCCTTTCTGCCGGAGCTTCACGAGGAGCTCGCAAAGTCCTGGAACGCGCCATTCTCCGCGAGGGTCTCGTCTCAGGCTTCTTCGACGCTCTCACAAGTCGACGGCGCGGCCGAGAAAGGCTACAACGCTATCCCTCCGGTGGAAGAGGCGGTCGCAGCGCACCTTTGCCCGCCTTCTGGTTGGCGCTCAAAGGCTGCCCTCCCGTCTAAGGCCTGCAGAGTGACGTCATCGCTGATCGGCCGCGCTTTCGCTGCCTCCGGTCAAGCTGCGTCCGCTCTGCACTCTATGGCCGTGCTGCAAATCCTCCAAGCTAATCTCCTCCGCGACCTGGACGAGAAATGCTGTGACGCTGAGTTAATCACGGATTTGCGAAGCGCGACGGATCTCTCCCTTCGCGCCACCAAGACCGCAGCACAGGCCCTCGGACGCTCTATGGCCTCCCTCACGGTAGCTGAGCGCCACCTCTGGCTCACGCTCGCGGACATGCGAGAAACAGAGCGCGCGGCCTTCCTAAATGCCCCGCTCTCTCCGTCTGGGCTCTTTGGACCAGCGGTCAAGGGGATCGTCGACCGTTTCTCCGAAGTGCAGAAAACGACGCAGGCCATGAACCTTTTCCTGCCTCGACGCCCCGGCGCTAGCAATAGCTCCGCTGCTCGCCGTCCTCGTGACCAGCCAGCAACGAGCTCCGCGCAGCGCCCAGCGCGGCCCCCTTCGTCTCAGCGAAGACCGAGCGGCCGCCCCAGATCGCGCTCTTCCAGCCGTGGTAAGCCGCCTCCACCTCGGGGCCCCCGGCCTAGGATCGCGCTGAAGCCCGAGCCTCCAAAGTCCTCCTAGCCAGAGGCAAGAAACGACGGTTAAGTCCCGCCGCGGCCGGACCACCGTCAAAACTCTCTTTCCTGTCAGCCCCCGCCACTGTGGCTGCTGCAGATGGATTTCACGCAGCCAACGAGCCGGCAAAAATGCCTTCTCGCCTGTCAATAACCGCCGTTTTTACGGCGAACCAGAGAAATCACAAAAGTTGCATTATTTCTGGTTGCACGGCTCACGCCGTATGTGTTTCAAATGCAGTAAATGTGCCCACTTTTCTGTGTTCACCCCTGCACACAAGCACTATAAACCCTGTGTCCCCCACTCACATAAAGTGCTAGAGTGCTAGAGTGCTAGAGTTAGGTCACGTGTCCGCTTGTTTGCGTCCACGACTAACCACCACACGCGCTGTCACACAGCCACTCTTAACCGGTCATGTTCCACGCGTAAGAGTTGTGCCCGCTCAAACGCGCTCACACATTTTCGCGAATATTATGCCTCAGGCGCCACGCGCCGCGCCACACACCATTTGTTTCCCGCCCAGGGTGGCCGGAGCGATGAGTGTAGGGCCGCACACAAGCCACTCCCCGCTCGAAGCGGCAGAGATGCAGTGTGTAGGGCGGCCAGCCATCGCGAGCGATCGGCTGGCCCACAGCACAGAGAGCGCGCGCACTGCGCCCGCCCCTCCTATACAGGCCGTCAAACCCGCGAAGCGCGGCGTTTCGAGCCCGGAGGCCGTTCTATCCCGTGTGGCGCACGCAAGAGCGTGGGAAGCCATTCCAGGTGTATCAGAATGGGTGCTGAAAACAGTGAAGCACGGCTACACTCTGCAGTTCGCTCGCCGCCCTCCGCGCTTCTGTGCGCGTACAGAGACGAGAGTGAGCGAGGAAGTAGCACATCTACTTCGAGCAGAAATAGCCACGCTGCTGTGCAAAGGGGCTATAGAACCGGTTCCCCATTCTATGAGCAAGTCAGGCTTTTACAGCCGGTATTTTCTCGTGCCAAAAAGGGATGGGTCGCTCAGACCGATTCTGGATCTGAGGCGTCTGAACAAAGCTCTTATGAAAAGATCGTTCAAGATGCTCACGACCAAGCAGATCCTCGCGCATATTCGCCCGAGAGACTGGCTAATCTCCCTAGATTTGAAAGATGCATATTTTCAAATCAAGATAACGCCGCGTCACAGGCCATTCTTACGATTCGCCTTCGACGGCCAGGCTTATCAATACACCGTCCTTCCGTTCGGCCTGTCACTAGCACCCCGTACATTTACGAAGTGCATGGGCGCGGCCCTCGCTCCTCTGAGAAATCGAGGGATGCGAGTATTGAACTATCTGGACGATTGGCTCATCCTGGCGCAGTCGGAGGCCGAGCTCCTCGCCCACAGGGCAATGCTGCTCAGCCATCTGGACAGCCTAGGGCTCATGGTCAATTGGACCAAGAGCTCATTAGTGCCCACACAATCAACCTCATTCCTGGGTTTGAATCTGGACACTGTGGCAATGTCAGCCCGCCTGTCACCCCATCGCGCGCGCCAAGTTCGGCGCATGGCTGCGTACTTCCGGCCGGGCAAAATCGCACCTCTAAAGCTTTTTCAGAGGATGCTGGGACGTATGGCCTCAGCTGCGGCTGTGCTCCAGCTGGGCTTAATGCGCATGCGCCCGCTGCAATGCTGGTTAAACGCCCGAGTGCCTCACAGAGCCTGGGCGTCCGGTGGCTTCAGGATCAGAGTGACTCAGGGCTGCGTGTCAGCCCTAGAGCCCTGGTTAGTAGCCGACTGGTACCAGAGGGGAGTGACAATGGGAGCCATCTCACACCGCAAGGTCATCTCGACGGACGCCTCCACCACGGGTTGGGGCGCCGTTTTCGAGGGCAGATCAGCCTCGGGCCTTTGGTCGAGCGAGGAAAAACTCCTACACATAAACTGTTTGGAGATGATAGCGGTAGAGAACGCGCTCAGGCAGTTTCTCCCGCTTATACGAGGACACCATGTGTTAGTCCGGTCGGACAACACCACAGTGGTGTCCTACGTGAACCGGCAGGGCGGTGTCAGGTCCAGAGGTCTGGGCAATCTGACAGAACGCCTGCTCGTGTGGGCACACAGCTCGCTGCGCTCGCTGAGAGCTGCGCACGTGCCGGGCCACCTCAATGTGGGCCCGGACAAGCTGTCCAGGGGCCTCATTCTCCCAGGAGAATGGTCCCTGCACCCCCAGACAGTCCAGCTGGTATGGCGCCTGTTCGGCAGAGCGGAGCTCGACCTCTTTGCAACAAAAGAGAACGCCCGCTGCCCGACGTTTCTGTCCAAAAGCGAGGATGCGCTGTCCCAAACTTGGCCCAGCCTCCCGCTGTATGCTTTCCCGCCGATCTCCCTATTGCCCCAGGTCATAGCGAAAATCAGGGAAACGCGCCGTCCGGTGCTCCTTATAGCACCGCGCTGGGAGAACCAGATTTGGTACCCAGAGCTGGTGAAGCTGTCGCACTCACCCCCCTGGCCAGTTCCGCTGAGAGCAGACCTTCTCTCTCAAGCAGGAGGGTCAGTTTGGCATCCCCATCCAGAGCGATGGTCTCTGCATGTATGGGTGACCAACGGATACCCGTTGACCTGCCCGAAGGGGTTATGAACACGATTTCACACTCTAGAGCCCCCTCGACGAGGCGGTTATATAGTTCTAAGTGGTCGGTGTTCACCGAGTGGTGTGTTTCCAAGGGATTGGACCCACAGCAATGTGGGGTCCAGCGGGTGCTCTCCTTCCTCCAAGAGCTTTTGGAACGGGGCAGGTCCCCTTCCACGCTCAAAGTGTATGTGGCGGCTATAGCAGCGTTCGCTCAGACGACGCTAGGTAGCACGCTAGGAAGGAACGAGCTCATCCGTTTCCTCAGAGGAGCCAGACGGATGAATCCCCCGCGGCCCCCGTCGGTTCCTATATGGGATCTGGCCTTGGTCCTAGAGGCCCTGAAGGCTCATCCCTTTGAACCGCTCGAGACTGTGGAACCAAGGTTCCTTTCGCTAAAAACCGCGTTTCTGATAGCTCTGGCTTCAGTGAAACGCGTGGGGGATCTACACGCGCTCTCAGTGAGCCCGACGTGTATGGAGTTCGGTCCTAATGACTCTAAGGTCATTCTCAGACCGAGGCATGGTTATGTCCCCAAAGCGATCGGCACTCCCTTCAGGGCACAGATTATCTCCCTCTCGGCTCTGCCAGCATCCGATGAGGGGGACGGTGGCAATTTCCTCTGCCCTGTCAGGGCATTGAGGGTTTATGTCACACGCTCCGCCGCCTTCAGGCGTTCTGAGCAGCTATTTGTTTCGTTTGGCGGGCGCACTAAAGGTCTCGCCTCCTCGAAACAGACCCTGTCCAGGTGGATAGTGGACGCGATTGCAGCTGCATACGCTTCCAAACACCTGCAGTGCCCGCTAGGTGTCAGAGCACACTCCACCAGAGGCATGGCCTCTTCGTGGGCTTGGGCCAGAGGGATTTCCATCCACGATATCTGTATGGCGGCAGGCTGGGCCTCCCCGTCTACGTTCGTGAGATTTTACAATCTGGAAGTTCCTGCCTTACAGGCGAAAGTGTTATCAGTTCAATAGGGCTGTTGGTTCTGCCCAGTGGTTCTGCGCAGACATAGCTCACATACTGGTAGTAAGTTCGGTACTAGGCTCATTGTGAATTTGAAGGAGACCGGCGGTGCCGTTCCCTCATTTACGAGACGAGCTGTTGTGAGTTTGAAGGTGACCGGCGGTGCCGTTACCTCACTCATATAACAAGATATTGTGAATTTGAAGGCGACCGGCGTTGCCGCTCCCTCATTCATGAGACAAGGTGTGGTGAATTTGAAGGAGACCGGCAGGTGCCGTTCCCTCATTCATGGGACAGGGTGTTGTAACCACCCGTCGTAACCACCCGTCAGTTCGAATGAAGTGTCTGTATATGTGGTGGCCCGTTTTCCTTACCGGCCACCCTACCCGAGCAGTGTTATGGTCCCCGGTTCCCTGGGATACATATGCTGTATGCGAGGCGCGCACGGCGTTGACAATATGTTCCCGTAGCGTAAGGAACTTACGCAATACGAGAGAACCTCTCGTAAGAGAACGATACTCGGTTACTTAACGTAACCTCGGTTCTCTCTAGAAGAGGGAACGAGTATTGCGTTCCTTGCCGTGCGCCCCGCGGGCTTTTATGCTTCAGAACTACGAAAACCGAATATGCAGCCCGTGAGCCCTGCTTATATACACGTGGCCACGCCCCACCTGTAGGCAAATGAAGCCAGGTGGGCGCGAAGCGCCCTCATTGGTCGCCACGTCACGCGGGCTCACCGATAGGCTGCTGCAGTTGCCAGCAGAGCAGCCAATAGCAAGCTGGAATAGCCTGCTATGGTCTGCCAGGCTGCCGCACTGCGTTGACAATGTTACAAAATTAAGGATAATTTTGGGTTTTTCAGAAATCTCGAAGAAAGAATACTTTCCCGTAGCGTAAGGAACTTACGCAATACTCGTTCCCTCTTCTAGAGAGAACCGAGGTTACGTTAAGTAACCGAGTATCGTTATCTTATGTAAAGATAAACTGTTGTTTCTCTGAAACTAAGGTGAAAAACCTTATTATGCATCAAACAAATAAACGAAAGTTTATTTGTTATTAACTAGCATCAGTTAAATTACCTCTAATGTAAATTAGAAAATCATATACTGATATATACAACAATGCCAAGGTTTCTGGAAAGAGGTTTGGTTAAGTGATATTTACGTTCCACTTAGTTGAGTAAGCAGTCCGATGGAGCAGTTCTTCCACTGGTTGTGCTGGGTGACAATGCAGTGGGAAAGGAGCTGGAATCCGTTTCAACAGTCTTGAACACGAAGATCTGTGGGATGTTGATCTCCTGGAGCACCAAAGGGTCCTAAAATCTGGAACACGCAGATGAGGCCCTGAAGAAGGTGCAGAAGGTCCTTAATCTGGAACACGCAGACGAAGGAACCTCGAAGTGAAGGTTTGCTCTCCTGAGCTTAACCTTGTTGCAAATGTCTCTGTGTGTCTTCTGACTCTGTGGGTCAGACACTCAGGACTTGGTCAATCCGCTTTGGTCTCTCTGGCATGGAGACTCGGGACATGCTGTAGTCTCGCTGGACTAAAACTCTGAACGTATTGGTTGTTAATGTCTCTTTCCTCACAGGCTGGAGGCTCAGAATGTGGTCATATCTGTTGCTGCCTCACAAGCTGTAGATTCAGATCCTTGGATCTTTTGTTGTCTCTCTGGATGAACCAGAGGCTCAGAATTTGGTTGCTCTGTCACAGTCTTATCCTCGCGGGACAGACTCAGAACTTGGTGAACTGTTTGTCTCTCTCAAGGAGAAACTCAGAACATTACGGTGTATCTGTTATGTCTCTCTTGAAGGGAGACTCAGAACAAGGTGTGTCTGTTGAAAGGGTACCTTTATACTTTTCCGAATAGGAGGAGATTGCAATTTGGCGCTTCTCCTTTCCAGTGTTGCGATTGGCTGCTGGCATCAGAGGGGGCTCACCGTGTGGCCCACCCTCCTTTCTTCTGTGAAACTCATTTGCATACTGTACACAGTTAGAAGTCTTTAAAGTGTCTTTAAAGTTTACTAATGCATTTCTCACTTTCCAAACCACCATCAGAACACCCTTGGCAATATTCTAAACAAATAGAATCCAAACATGATGGGAAAAGATTGAACTGCTCATTCATTTGTTCATTAACAGCTGATTCTGTGTAAGATGTTGCATTACAAATAGCTGTCACTGAGAATACTTATTTCTCTGAATAAGTATGAAATGGATGTGTGTAGTTTACATCAGTCTTAAGGTGTCCAAACATAGTTATGACTGGATTTGGATAGATCATTTTGGTTTTTCTTTCACCCACTACTGCTGAGGTCCTGTGGAATTTTTATGGCAGTCATAGACCAGGACACTAGGGATTTGGGTGAAGGGCAGAAACTGCATGTGGACCAATGAGATGTCTTGTCCTTCCTAGCCTTGGTACAAGAGGTGGTCCTTTTGGCCTCTAAGAGGTGTCTGGCTGTTGTCCAAGCATCTTTATCTGATGGCGTTGGACAGTTTGTTTGTGTCAGTCTACCAAGATCCAATCAAAATGTAGCAAACCTTTGTCCACTGTTATGGATAGAGAGGGGCCCGGCCATAAACTGGGCCCTGGAATGTGCTGTCCACTACAATTGAATAAAGCCCGCCCTGACAATTTGCTTGGTCCGAACAGCTCTGGTTCGAGCATAGTTGCTCCACAACGGATCAAGCCCAGACCGAACTTCCCAACCTCAAATGTTGAGGGCGGGGCTAAGTTCGGCTGGCATCCAGGCTAGAATATATGCATATTTTGCAATAAACTTAATTTGATTATGCTATTCGCAATGCTTCATGGGAATGTACTACTTTCCCTCACTAAAGCCGTTACGTTCACAGAACCTTTATATTTTTGTATGACTTTCAAATCAAAGTTTGAAATGTTATTATGATTCTCAGCTGGTTGATTTGAGTCATGGCTTATAACGCTTCAATGGAAGACTTCTTAAAAATCCCTATGGAAGAAATTAATGGAATAAATACTTCCGGAACCAAATTACCACCGCTAAAAACATGGACAGGCACTATTAGGGTGAGGCATTCAATAGCCCTGTAGTATAAGATACAGATTAGACATGTGTTATACTAAAACACATAATTGTAACTTACTTGTTGAACTTTGCCCTTCACATCTTTTAATATGATCTCATAATTTCTGTCCTGTCTGTTCACCAGTGTCGGAATCCCCTGAAAAACAAAACGAAAATAAATCAATAAATATAAATTTTCTCCTATATCTACTCTGCAGGTTGTCAAGCTTGAAGAACTCCTAAAAATATATGATGAACAGGCATTTGTCAACTGGTGCTGTGACTTACATTAATGGTGATATGTGGTTTGCCCTGTAGAAAGCGGGTAAGAATCTGTTGCTGAATCTTGGGCAGATCGTACTCCAGCAGTGTTTCCTGTCCGCGCTCCATGCTGTACTGGCAGTTGGACAGCACCAGCGGCAGCAGATCCCGTTCATACTCGTAACGGATCACGTGCAGCTCCGTTAGGTCAGCTGGGCTTACTGTGTAACTGGAGGAAACAAGACAGAGAATGATATGGAGGATTCAGAGTAGTTTTAACCGCTAGCCCTTTAACCGTTAGCTCTGACAGGCAAAGATTCAGACAGAGATAAAATTACAATTTTCACGTGAGATTTTGAGCCAAATAACGGGGGTAAAATTACTTTAGAAAGATGGCAGCATCATTATTATTTTTTTTCCACAGAGATTGGTAGGTCTATTAGTAAAATCTGTTGACTCTAGCCATCTTTGTTGCATTATATTCCAATGGAGACAGTTCAAAAATTATCTTCTTGTAGTTTTTGCCCCAAGTTTGCATGCATGTAACTCAAGTATTAAAGATACTGCATCTAAATATCCTTTTAGATTTTGGCTTTTAACAAACAAGATATTGTAAATTGAAACCCAAGATACATTTCTAGTTTCAGTGTTATTTGTTCTTCAGACATTCCTCTTTAAACACAATAAGTATCAGCTGTTTGAAAAGTGACACATTTGATTTTCGACCACTAAAAATGTGTAGGCCTACAATTGACCAATTTACTCATGGAGCTGCATTAAGATCTCCATATCTCTGGGATTGAACCATATAGGGCAAAATCAAGAAAAGTTTGTTAAGAAGCAGAATCTAAAAGGATATTAAGATATATTTAATACTTCTTGAGTTACAGGCATGCAAACTTTGGAGCAAAAAACACAAGAAGTGCTTTTCCCCATTTTTGGACTGCCACCATTGGCATAAAATGCAACAAATATTGCTAAAGTCAACCGATTTAACTAATAGACCTAACAATCTCTGTGTAAAAATAAAATAATGATCTTTCTAATGAAATTTTAGGCTCCAAATCTCAGGTGAAAATTGTCATTTTGACCCCCTCTACAAAATAGTGGATTACTCAGTAAATATAACTTTCTTCTGCATTTATGCATTTCTTTCACCAGAATTATTTTTTTCTCAAAATATTTTTTTTTAGCCAGGGTCCTCTGGTTGGAGTTGACAAGGAATGACCCTAAGGTTGCAGCAATACTTGGGATGTTAAAACTTGTGTTTTAATAACCCTACGTGGACTTCTTTAGGAAACACCACGAATGGCATGGGATACCAGCTGAATCTCTTACCCAGACTCCTCTCCGGTGTGTTTTTCCACAGCGTACACAAGGTCATTGTGAAGGGTGATGAGGTAGCTGACAAGGGCAGTGGAGCACAGGCCCAGACCATGTCTCTGCGGCAGCAGCACCTGCAGGTCAGCGTCCTGACCCAGATCTTCCTGAGTGTAGTCAGCCGGAAGCTTTATCTCTCCTGCATCGATTATCAACAGAATAAAATAAGACATTTGTTCATGAAATTACTTTACAGTGGTCTAAAACAGGGTCACTTTGAGTCAAATCAAAAATGATTCAGACACTAGATATATTTTTTTTACTAGTGGGTGCAGGACACTATAGTTAATTTATGTAAGTGAGGATAGCATAATAAAGTAAACAGACATATTATACCCAAGAATTCTTCCTATAGTGACTCCCAGAAAAAAATATACAAATTTGGGATCAAAATGATTTAGACACTTTGACCTGACCATGTTTTGCTGAACTGTTTTTTCTTTAATTGCTAATTTGACCTTTGACACCACAGAGCTTCTATTGGTTGAGCTAAATTGGTATTTAAATTTGTACTTAAATTTAACAGCTGACTGGTTGATTGTAATCCATTACATTCCTTTCTATCAAAGTTATCTGACATTATCAAGATGAACGTGTTCTGACACAGTTTAACTGAGTTCTTGTCATATTTTATTACCATTTTATAAACTATAGCGAATAAACTGTGATCATGAATTCATGATTCATGAATACCCAGGTCTTAAGCAATGCTTTTGTAGCCTTGTCCAGCTCTGTGCATCTATTTATGGATTTAAAGGGCAGAGCACCCACACTTTCAATCTCAGCTCCTTAATTGACTCCATTTAGCTTTTGCAGAAGTTATAAACACAGAGGTTCACTGACTTTATCCAGCCTGCTCTGTCAATGATCACTGATACAATTTTGAAAAAGGACTTCTTTTTGGGCCAGATTATATTTGTCTATAAATGTGACTTGGATGAAAATCAGACCACTTTTTAAGCCTTGTTTATACTTTCGCCTGGCACCGCAGCGCGAGCCTCCACTGACTGCGTGCACTCCTCCCCAAACGGGCGAGGCGTTTATACTTGATGTGCTCGCCGTTGTGCTATTCTTTGAAACGACAGAGGGCGACTCGTAATTGTTCTATAAACCATCAGGAAAAAGCGTCGAGAAGAAGTGGGCTAATGTACACAGGTGATGATATTTATTTTAGTACACTTCACCAAAAACCACACTACAAAAGAATCGTTTAAAACTCAGTAAACCTTGATATTACTTGTGAAATGAGAACAAAATATATGTACACGTCTACAACTAAATTAACGATCTCTTAAATATTTCCTAATTTCACTAAACATTTTCATTTAGTTTCGTGAATTTTTTTTATTAAACATGGATCTTTATTTAAAAGGGCTTATTTCTGCTTTTGTAGGCTCATTTTGTAAATATAAGCACCTAATTTGTATGTGCAAACTGGGTGCCGGTGTGATGAGATGTCATGCTCGGCTAGATTCGCCTAGAACTCGTTCATCTTCGGATGTGGAGTCACGCGCGCTGTTACAAAACATGCGCTGCACATCGCCAGGCGAAATGGGGTCTTGCGCACCCAATGCGCACGACCGCCCATCCGCGTTGACGTCATTTTTGCGCGCTCGTGCGGATGCGTCGAGTATAAACAAGGCTTTAGGAGTAATCAACGCAGAAATCCAGTTATATTCACAAATGTATTCTTGCAACTGTAAGTAGCGGTTGGCTTACCTGTGTTAGCCAGAGATACCCTGATTTGGTTCCATGTTGACAAAAATATTTTTATGCGCTTTTCATACCAGGCAGAGAGTGAAGCTGTTGAATGAAAACATGGCACTATCACAGTCTTTGCAATTAATGTAATATTTATTTATAGAGAAATGGCATATGCTTGCATGATTACTGAGCACATTTGTGCTGAAATGGAATCAACCATCAGCAAGCTTAAATAAACTGAAATAATTAATTATTTATTTATTATAGCTCAATCATGAGACAAAGACACAAACACTTAGCCATGGCAAATCATCTCTTAAATATTTCTGATATGGCCAGTACCTGCTTTCTGGCTGTGCAGGAACTCTCCTATGGTGCTGTAGGTTAGGTCTGTCACGTTCTGGAACTTCTTTACTAAATCCCTTTGGAGAACCAAGATGTCAGGGAGGAACCGCACCAGCCGAAGCTCTGCTTCCTAAAAGTAACAGTTGGTTAACATGAGACTAGTCTCTATTGGTACACCCACAGACAACCCACATATTGCACACAGAACTATCACATCTATACTAACTTTACGCAACTTCAGAAAACATTTTTGTCAGCATAGTTATATTATATTGTCAGCTTGTTCAATTGTACGGTCAGTTTAACTGGTGTGGTAACACTTTATTTTAGGATTCCATTCTCGCAACTATCCATGCATATGGATATTGGCTGTTTATTTGTATTTATGAAGCACATATTAATGCCTTATTCCGCATGACCTTATTCTATATCCTTAATGGTGTAATCTGTACTTTCTTTAGGAAACTTATAAATACCCTCTGAAGGAACCTCCAGAGCACAGGCAAAGTGTCACGACCATTGTTCTGCTCCACAATGTGGGTCAGACTCAACATCGAGACCTTCTTCCTGCAGCTCCAGATGGATGAATTATGGATGAGAGAGTTCTTTGGCAGAGAGCGCAGAAAAAGCCCTGGTTCCCCAAATGTCAACTTCATCACCGGATTAGAAGACACTCGCTCATCTTCCCTGATGAAGGTGTTCACTTCCTTCAGCTGATGCTCCAAAACCTGAGAGAAAAAGAAAATAATGGAAAGCCGAGGTTAAATTAATAATAATTTCAAATAATCTAATCTAGCAGTTATTAGAAGTACTCAACTATTGAGGTCATTAATGCAACAACTAATCAACAGCTCTTAATCGACCACTCAGCTTTTGCTACTTAAACTTCTCAACTAACAAAAAAGCTTTATTTTATAGTCGATAAATGTGTTGATTAGTTTTAGAGATAATGAAAAATGAGGGAAATAAATAGAAAAATATAGCATGATATAGACAACTAAATGCACCAAGAAGTTAAGAACTAGTCTTAATTGTGACAACAAATTTTGATTTAGTCAGTCTTTTGACTAAAATGCCATTTAGTTTTAGTCATAGAACTGTTTTAGTCTAGTTTTAGTTGACTAAAATCTAATGGGTTTAGTTAAATTGTAATGCATCAGCTAAGCATTTCTCCATGAAGGATACAATACTACTCAAGATTAACATGAGACTGGCTGAAACTGTGTGTGTTATGACCCTTTAAAATTATTCAGTCAAGAGCAGTAAGCAGGACCATCGCTAGTGGGGTGAAAGGTGGTGACAATTATAGGGGCCCCCAATGCCCAGGGGGCCCACTAAATCCAGTAGTTATGTTATACATTTCCCTTCTCTTATGAATTATTATAGTATATACATTTGTATGCCTGATAGTTCAATGAAAACCACAAAAAAATGCAATTTAGTTAAAGAAGTTTTCCATATCTCCTCCCTCTCCCCTCCCTAAAAAAAGTTTTTAGTGGAAAAGAGCAGAGAGACCCAGAAAGTCCCACCCCAGCTAGTAATCAGAACCAACAATAGTTGAGGCTGCTCCGAGAACAGTAGTTGAAGTAATGTTACAGTGGAAGTAAGACTGACTGAAAATGTCAGGGGAAAAAATCTGGGTACCAGTAACGTCATGAAAAGGAAAGGGAGGCCAGGAAAATTGATCAAGTCTATCAAAACGTTCTTTAACATTAACATTCTTTTAGTGAACTGTATGGAGTCAATGTGATGGGATGCCGTGCCCTGATCTTTTCGCTGCCCGATTACTTTCGTAGGAATAGGATGCCGCCCGCGCACTTTGGTACTGTCAACCTCTCTCTATACCTGCGCGGAGCGCACCGACAGAACGATTACGCGCTGAAAGTCCCTGTCTTTTTGAGCTATTATGTAGTTTGTTGGTTTGTATAACAGGCAGAAAAATATGAGTGTCACAAGGATTACAGACTTGCCGGCTGCTGATGTGATATTTTTAACATTAGCCTACTGTCAAGAAAATGCGAATACATCTCACTGCTATTGATGGATACATTTATTAACTTTATGAAGACAGTGAGAAACTTCAGTGGTTTTATTTTACATTTGACTGCATCCTTTTTAATTTCTGAATATTTATCTCAACTGTTAGACACCAGACTGACTGGAAGTACATTCTATAGGCCTATTATATTTCTGGTATGCCTATTTTAAAAAAGTTTATTTTATTAATGTCTTTTGTTGGCTTGCATAATTGCTTGATGACCGTAAATTAAGCTATTAATCGCTTAATGCCATTTTTTTAATATAATATTTATATATAACTTTGTATATAAAATAAGTAATAGCAATAACCTTTATTTGCATTTATTTGTTTGTCTGTTTAGTTATTTTGTAAGAAATCCTTATTAGGTGCATGGCACCAGATGTGGGCCTCATGCCCATATCTTATAGACCTACCATTACCATATATACCGTACACTCACCTAAAGGATTATTAGGAACACCATACTAATACTGTGTTTGACCCCCTTTCGCCTGGCATTGATTCAACAAGGTGCTGAAAGCATTCTTTATAAATGTTGGACCATATTGATAGGATAGCATCTTGCAGTTGATGGAGATTTTTGGGATGCACATCCAGGGCACGAAGCTCCCGTTCCACCACATCCCAAAGATGTTGAGATCTGGTGACTGTGGGGGCCATTTTAGTACAGTGAACTCATTGTCATGTTCAAGAAACCAATTGAAATGATTCGAGCATTTCAAGTAGCCATCAGAGGATGGGTACATGGTGGTCATAAAGGGATGGACATGGTCAGAAACAATACTCAGGTAGGATGTGGCATTTAAACGATGCCCAATTGGCACTAAGGGACCTAAAGTGTGCCAAGAAAACATCCCCCACACAATTACACCACCAGCCTGCACAGTGGTAACAAGGCATGATGGATCCATGTTCTCATTCTATTTACGCCAAATTCTGACTCTACCATGGTAAATGGACTGCATTTATTTAGCGCTTTTAACAGACCAATGGCCAACCAAAGCGCTTTACACATTGCCTCACATTCACCCATTCACACACCGACGGCGGTGTCAGCCATGCAAGGTGCCATCCAGCTCATCGGGAGCAGCTGGGGTTAGGTGTCTTGCTCATGGACACCTTGACACTTGGTCAGGTGGAACCGGGGATCGAACCACCAACCTTACAGTTTGTAGACAACCTACATGAACCACTGAGCCACTGCCACACCATCTGAATGTCTCAACAGAAATCGAAACTCATCAGACCAGCCAACATTTTTCCAGTCTTTAACTGTCCAATTTTGGTGAGCTCGTGCAAATTGTAGCCTCTTTTTCCTATTTGTAGTGGAGATGAGTGGTACCCGGTGGGGTCTTCTGCTGTTGTAGCCCATCTGCCTCAAGGTTGTGCGTGTTGTGGCTTCACAAATGCTTTGCTGCATACCTCGGTTGTAACGAGTGGTTATTTCAGTCAAAGTTGCTCTTCTATCAGCTTGAATCAGTCGGACCATTCTCCTCTGACCTCTAGCATCAACAAGGCATTTTCACCCACAGGACTGCCGCATACTGGATGTTTTTCCCTTTTCACACCATTCTTTGTAAACCCTAGAAATGGTTGTGCGTGAAAATCCCAGTAACTGAGCAGATTGTGAAATACTCAGAACGGCCCGTCTGGCACCAACAACCATGCCACGCTCAAAATTGGTTAAATCAGTTTTTTTCCCATTCTGACATTCAGTTTGGAGTTCAGGAGATTGTCTTGACCAGGACCACACCCCTAAATGCATTGAAGCAACTGCCATGTGATTGGTTGATTAGATAATTGCATTAATGAGAAATTGAACAGGTGTTCCTAATAATCCTTTAGGTGAGTGTATATGATATGAGTGGAGGGTCTTGGGGGCCCACATCAAAGTTTTTTCAGGGGGTCCAGAATTCCCTAGCTACAGCCCTGGCAGTAAGTGTATGCCAACTTACGTCCCACTGGCAGATCAGCACGTTATACAGGGAGTGCAGAATTATTAGGCAAATGAGTATTTTGACCACATCATCCTCGTTATGCATGTTGTCTTACTCCAAGCTGTATAGGCTGGAAAGCCTACTACCAATTAAGCATATTAGGTGATGTGCATCTCTGTAATGAGAAGGGGTGTGGTCTAATGACATCAACACCCTATATCAGGTGTGCATAATTATTAGGCAACTTCCTTTCCTTTGGCAAAATGGGTCAAAAGAAGGACTTGACAGGCTCAGAAAAGTCAAAAATAGTGAGATATATTGCAGAGGGATGCAGCAGTCTTAAAATAGCCAAGCTTCTGAAGCGTGATCATCGAACAATCAAGCGTTTCATTCAAAATAGTCAACAGGGTCGCAAGAAGCGTGTGGAAAAACCAAGGCGCAAAATAACTGCCCGTGAACTGAGAAAAGTCAAGCGTGCAGCTGCCAAGATGCCACTTGCCACCAGTTTGGCCATATTTCAGAGCTGCAACATCACTGGAGTGCCCAAAAGCACAAGGTGTGCAATACTCAGAGACATGGCCAAGGTAAGAAAGGCAGAAAGTCGACCACCACTGAACAAGACACACAAGCTGAAACGTCAAGACTGGGCCAAGAAATATCTCAAGACTGATTTTTCTAAGGTTTTATGGACTGATGAAATGAGAGTGAGTCTTGATGGGCCAGATGGATGGGCCCGTGGCTGGATTGGTAAAGGGCAGAGAGCTCCAGTCCGACTCAGACGCCAGCAAGGTGGAGGTGGAGTACTGGTTTGGGCTGGTATCATCAAAGATGAGCTTGTGGGGCCTTTTCGGGTTGAGGATGGAGTCAAGCTCAACTCCCAGTCCTACTGCCAGTTTCTGGAAGACACCTTCTTCAAGCAGTGGTACAGGAAGAAGTCTGCATCCTTCAAGAAAAACATGATTTTCATGCAGGACAATGCTCCATTACACGCGTCCAAGTACTCCACAGCGTGGCTGGCAAGAAAGGGTATAAAAGAAGAAAATCTAATGATATGGCCTCCTTGTTCACCTGATCTGAACCCCATTGAGAACCTGTGGTCCATCATCAAATGTGCGATTTACAAGGAGGGAAAACAGTACACCTCTCTGAACAGTGTCTGGGAGGCTGTGGTTGCTGCTGCACGCAATGTTGATGGTGAACAGATCAAAACACTGACAGAATCCATGGATGGCAGGCTTTTGAGTGTCCTTGCAAAGAAAGGTGGCTATATTGGTCACTGATTTGTTTTTGTTTGGTTTTTGAATGTCAGAAATGTATATTTGTGAATGTTGAGATGTTATATTGGTTTCACTGGTAAAAATAAATAATTGAAATGGGTATAAATTAGTTTTTTGTTAAGTTGCCTAATAATTATGCACAGTAATAGTCACCTGCACACACAGATATCCCCCTAAAATAGCTAAAACTAAAAACTACTTCCAAAAATATTCAGCTTTGATATTAATGAGTTTTTTTGTGTTCATTGACAACATGGTTGTTGTTTAATTATTAATGTTGTAAAATTAATCCTCAAAAATACAACTTGCCTAATAATTCTGCACTCCCTGTAATTAAAATGTGCACATTTCACGCAGGACACCAGTTCTGACTGGATCACTTCCCAAATCTTCTCTCCCTAATATTTTCCTCTCATTTTTATTTGTTGACGAAAATGTCAGTAGATTTTCGTCATAGTTTTTGTCATTCAAAACTTTTTATTTAGTTGTTGTCTCGTTTTCATCAGAAGAAAAGATGGCATACCTTCAGCTGATGCGTGATGACGTCAGTATTCATGGCATTTTCCCATGCATTTCTTGCATCTTTAGTGGAAAGGTTTTGATTATAAAGAACAGGCCCTGTTTATAATAACAAAATGTTACACTTCCTGAATTTCTGAAGCATCAATTGGCAGGTTGGGCAGGTAAATGAGTTGTGGATGCTCTTACACTGGCTGGTTTGATGGGGCTCCAGCAGACTGTGGATTGTTAAATGGATGGTACTGACCGTATCATCCACCCCTTTGCCCAGAGCTCTGCTCAGCTGCTCCATGTCCTTCAAAAGATGGGCCATCAGGAAATGACAAGGTTCCAGCACAGCAGGCTTGATGATCTGCATTAAACTCTAGACAGAAACATGCACAAATATGGGATAAGCTTCAAACGTATGTGTGTATTTGATCTGGATTGAGTCTGTATGGTTCACACGCAGCGATACATAAAACCAAAATAAGCATATTCTCATAATATTTTAAAATACATCAAAATTGCATACATTTATATAATAATTAAAACCATGGGAGGCAGAAGGAATGTAATACCTGCGGGTGGTTTTGAGCTCCCAGCAGCATGGACATGTGTGTGAGCAGTCTGAGAAGAGCGAAGGGGGCTGGTGACATATTCTTAGTGTCCTGCATGTCAGGGTGGTCACGACGTTGTGCGTCACCCAGAATGTGTCCTGACTTAGTACTGTCCCCTCTGCAAAGAGGAACAATTGCTTCAAATGGACTAAACAACTGATTAAACAATTACCTCAAAAACAGATCTACAGCAACAAATAACCACCACAAATCATTAGTAGTAATGGCAACTTTTAAATCAAGAAAAACCGGTACAACAGGCAGTCATATATGCAAGGGAAAATGTGCAGAAACATACAAAATAAACAATATTTCATTAAAATGTTAATTTTGTCTAGTTCAGTAACACTTCTGTAAATTGAATTTTTAACTTTCCAAGTTGCATAATTTTGCATTAGTAAATGAATCATGAACAGACATGAATTAACAAAGAACAACAGTATATTAATAAATTCATATCAACCTAGTATATTAAGAAATGCTAGAAAACCTGATGTCCATTGATGCCTAAAATATGTTAACAAATGGAGCCTTATAGTAATGTGTTACCAGAAATTCATAATTAGGCACACTTATAATTGTCTACAAAACTAATTATAAGCATTGGATCAAAGGTTTTTAAGATCATGAGAAGTCATAATCAAGTATTTCAGAGAGACAGCTAATAAACTAGAATGTACATTTCCTGAAGAAAATGCAAAACTCGTCACAGTTGCTAGGGTGTGGCTACACAATTACCATACAAACAAAAGAGCCTACCACCATGTCTTTACGATGTTCTGGTGCTGAGATATGGCTTATTCATGTGTTTGTGCAGTTGCTGGGTACTCTATATGGCTGCTAGGGTGTGCTTAATTATAGGATGATATTTAAAGACTATTTGCCAGTCTGAGTCAAAAAAAGCCAAACTCTGTTTCTACAATATTCTAGTACTGAGATGGCTTGTAAACATGTTTTTACGGTTGCTAGGGTGCTCTAAATGGTTTCTAGGGCTTTGCTAGGAAGTTGCTATGGTGTTCTGGGTGGTTGTGATGCTGTTTGGCAGTTGGATGATTACTATGGAATTTAGCATGTTCTTAGCATGATTTAACACTTAGGTTTACTATTAGCATGTAGCTATTCACTGCTAGCATGTGTAGCATGTTGAAAGTCCAGTTTACTAACAAAAGCCAAAAGAGCCAACCGCCATATCTCTATAATGACTGGATGCAAAGATATAGGCCTTGCTGAATGGTTGCTAGGAAGTGGCTTGGCAGTGGATGATACTCCAAAGGCTGCTTGCCAGTATGAATTATATTAACCAACCGCAATCCCTCTATGAAGTTCAGATTTGAAGATATCCCTTTGGGTTGCTATGGTGGTCTAAATGGTTGTTAGGGCATGGCTAGACAGTTAGCAGGTTAAACTTAGTGAGCCAAACTCACGTCTCTACAATGTTCTGATTAATTTATATCCCTCTCATCTATTTTTCAATGGAAGTCTATTTACCACTAATGGAAGTCTAGGGACCTGTAACTGGTTGCTTGGGTGTGGCTATGAAGATTATTACTTATTGGCTGCTTGATGAGTCAAATGTGTGTGTGTGTGTGTGTGTGTGTGTGTGTGTGTGAGTGTGAGTGAGTGAGTGAGTGTTACTTCAAGTTACCAGGTACCAGTTACTTCAAATCTGAACTTCATAGAGGGATTGCGGTTGGTTAATATAATTCATACTGGCAAGCAGCCTTTGGAGTATCATCCACTGCCAAGCCACTTCCTAGCAACCATTCAGCAAGGCCTATATCTTTGCATCCAGTCATTATAGAGATATGGCGGTTGGCTCTTTTGGCTTTTGTTAGTAAACTGGACTTTCAACATGCTACACATGCTAGCAGTGAATAGCTACATGCTAATAGTAAACCTAAGTGTTAAATAGCGGCAGTTGTAAATTCAAAATCACAAAAAAAAATTTTGCCTGCTTTTTTGTCTGCCGAATATTGTAGGTCCAATCGCTTAGAAAAGATATAGAACACCTCTCCTCAATAATCTGGTTGATTTCGCACCTCATTCATGGGTCTATGACAAACGGTGCGGGAGGAGTAGCGTACCAATTTTTTGTCCAGAATAATAATAATCAGTATGACGAATCACAATAGTAATGCCTTGCATTTGGCAAGCACCACAAATTATATTTACCAAAAATAGACAGAATAAAAGAGGAACAACAAGCATTCGCTGCAGGAGTAACTTACTGTATCTGCATGGTTTGGAAGCCCTGAACAGGGTTGTGGTTGATGCCACCTATTTGTGCATTACAGTCTGGACAGCGACTAACTTCCATGGGTCGACCACACTGGACAGATGCATGAGGAAAATAAAATAACAAGTGATGACTAAATCTAATTCTGTGTTCTGATAATATAGTTAATGCACTAATAAATAGTAAATAAGGAATTAATTCACATGACCCTACCTCACCAACAGTGCATGGATGACCATTAGGGCAGACTGTCAAGATCAAAAGAACAACAGAGATTAGGAAATGATAAAACAAAACGTGATATCTAATCCTCCTGAAGGGTCAAGGCCGACATCACTTGTCTCTTCATCAGACACATATCCTTCAAGAATGATTTTATGATCAATATTAAAATAAGAATCAATGATAATCAAGTTATAACCATTTTCTACATTTGCTAAATCAGTTAACATATAACCTCTCTATATTTAATGAGTGATTTTGGAGATTTTAGTGTTATATTTGCTGTGTGCTTTTGGATCCACATTCTCTAGGTGCAGCTCTGATGTCTGTGTCAAGACGTGCTGACAGGCAACTGTCCTTGGTGTGTAAAAACACCCTGGGAGTGAGGAGGCCCTTCAGCATGTGTTAACTATATGTCTTCCTAAAGTGACCTTATGGTCACATATGTGACTTTGTGACTATACGTGACTTTTTGGGGACTCAGAGAAATGTACCCCTTTTATATGCTTTTCTTACTAAATGGAATAAATTCACTTCTGTACTGTTTTGGAGAAGTGCCTTGTTGATAGTTAGTTAAGATGTTCTCAGCCTTGAGGATACTGTTATTCTCTGGAGCTTTTGTGTGTGCGTTGCATGATCTGTGCAGATCCAGTATTGGAGATGGACGTTTTCTGCACACGACACCAGACGTTAAGACGCCTTCCTATGACCTCCTCGTCATTGTGATCTAAATCTAGTCATGGGGCGACAACTAGTCTACCCATTTTAGTGATATGCTCTGCTATCTATCCTTGTGTGGAAATTTACCGTGACTCTGCATTTTCTCCGAGCCAATCAGAATCATTCCACATGACAATAATGACGTGGTTAGACCTTGAAAACAGTATAACTGTTCTGAAATTGTATGTACGTTAGGCGGAGGCGGGGAGACTGTTAGAGGGAGTGCGGCATACGAACTCCTTGTGAGCTGGCTTCTGCTGATGAAATTGCAAACTATTCTTCAGTAAATCTTTCTTTTATTAACCTAACTCCTGACTCTTGGTCTTCATTTTTCACTACTGGTCCTGGGTCCTAAGCTGTTACCCCAACACTCCAAAACAGAATGCCTTGTCAATGTCAAAGACCTGTCAAAATGTGTCAATCAAAATGATTAAAAAAATTCTAAGATTTCCCTTTTACTTTATAAATACATATTTCTAGTCTTGTGAATTAATTTTTTTGTAAAATTTTTGTTTTTTTTTCAAAATCCAGTCATACATTTTCCCCTCTTCTTCTGAATACCTATTTCACTCCAAAGAACAATGTCACATTACAGCAGTGGTACGGCTTGAAAAAACTTTTTTTTTCTATTAATTGTCTATGTAAAACGCAGTGCGGCTGCACAGCAGATAGAATAGAGCGAGCTACGCACTGATTGGTTGTGCTGCGGCAATTGCAGAAACCTATGGCGAGGAAAAAGGTCACTAGAAAAAGGTCACTAGAATTAGCATATTGAGGCTATATAAAGACTGGGTTTAGCCATAGGATTCAGATTTAATCTCCTTCAGTGATACCTTTCGTTGATCTTCGGAATTGGAAGCACCGTCATTGAAAAGCACCCAGCGGAACTTCTCTGCAGCCCAGAGGAAGCTGCCTGGTCTCTGCCTTCAGCCACCTGCTGTTCCAGCTGCGCCATCCGGCGTGATATCATATCCTTTTATTCTGCTAGTCTATCCTGTGTGTGTTGCCGCTGCAACTCACTTTCCAAAAAGAGAGCAAGCGTTGTTGCAAATGCCTTGCCCCACCTGCGCCTTGTGCAGAGGCCCTCTCTTTGGCGGCGACTGCAACATCATCTGTGTGGCGTGTCTCGGACGGGACCATGCCCAAGGTGGCTGCCCTGAGTGCGATGAAATGGCGCTGCAAACCCTGAGGGTTTGCCTGGTCAGCTTCGACATTCCTACCCCATCTGCGCCTCTAGAACTGCACAAGAAGAAGCACCGTGATCAAAGGCCACATGAGCAACGAGCAACTGCACGCCGAGTAATTCTCCAAGTGCCTCGCCCTCGCCCGTGATGTTCGCCCAGGAAGAACAGCGCCCATCACTCGCAGCGGCCTGTTCAGTCTCTTTTGGCGGACAAGCTATGGAGTAAAAGGAGGAGGAAGACAGCCTTTCTACGGCTGCATCTGACTGAGTGGTCAGACTGTGTCTCGGAGCCCTCCACTTCGACGCAGACTGCCATGAGCACCAAAGCCAGCGTCGACACAGAGCTGGTTCGTGTGCTCACCAGGGCCGTGGAGGACCTTGGACTAGAGTGGTCCCAACACCAGGAGACAATACGAAGTAGGTTGGATGAGTGGTTCTTGCAGAGCCGTCGCCTATCATCTCCTCAGAAGCCCGCTCCCTTCTTTCCGGAGGTACATGACGAGCTTACAAAGTCGTGGATATCGCCTTATTCAGCTCGCACCAAATCTTCATTTTCCCCAGCCTTCTCGTCCATCGATGGCGCGATGGAAAAAGGCTCCAAAGGTTTTCCTCCCCTCTAAGAGGCCGTCGCCGTACACCTCCAGAGGATGGCAGGCCAGGGCGCAACACCCCTCTAAACCGTGCCGCACTACATCAGCTCTCACCGGTCGAGCGTATGCCTCCGCCGGCCAAGCTGCTTCAGCGCTCCATAACATGGACGTCCTTCAAGTTTTCCAGGCCAAACTCCTCCGCTTGCTGGACGAGTCTGTTCCTGACTCTGAGGCTTTGAAGGACCTGCGCAGCACCACTGATCTAGCACTGCACGCTACCAAATCCACCACGCAGGCTATCGGGAGGACCATGACCAACCTGACTGTTCTATAAGCGTCACCTCTGGTTGAACCTCACAGAGATGAAGGACTCTGACAAAGCCTCCTTCCTGGACGGTCCCATCTCATGAACACACTATAAAGTGCGCGCCGCTAAGCATAAACACTATCCCCACAGTGTTACAAGCACAAAGCAACCGGGCTACCGGGTCCCTATTACTAAGCGGCCCGCCACCGATTCTAATTTAACCCCTGGTTTCACGGGCCCAAGCCTGGCAGGTCATTCCCGGCATATCAAATTGGGTGTTGAACATAATAAAACGAGGTTACTCGCTACAGTACGCTCGCAGACCCCTGCGCTTTCGCGCCGTGGTAGAGATCTCGGTGGGAAGCAGCGTGAGTCACGTGCTTCACACCGAGGTGTCGAAACTGTTAGAGAAGGGAGCGGTGGAAACCATGCACCCGACGCTAAGCGAGTCAGGCTTTTACAGTCACTACTTCCTCATCCCGAAAAAGGATGGTGGCCTCAGGTCCATCCTAGATCTCAGACATCTGAACAAAACGCTTATGAAGCGCTCGTTCAGGATGCTGACTGAAAAAAAAATCCTCGCGCACATTCGCCCGGCGGATTGGTTTTTCACAATCGACCTGAAAGATGCCTACTTTCACATACAGATAGCACCCCGTCACAGGCCATTCTTGAGATTCGCCTTCGAGGATCAGTACACAGTCCAGCCATTCGGGTTATCCCTGGCACCCTGCACTTTTACGAAGTTTTACGCACTTTTCCAGAGAATGCTAGGTCTTATGGCCTCGGCAGTACTCATACTGGGTCTACCAGCTTCTTACGCCGCATTCACACGGGGCTTCGGCGTCAACGCTTGACGGAGGGCATGGCTGAAGCTTGGTGCTGACGCGACAACATCACATACTTGCCGCTTGGACCACAACGCAACACAAAAAAGCGCCTTTTTTGACAGCTAGTCTGTGAGACTATTTTGTGTATGAAAACTGATCACTTTAATATTTGATTCCTCATTTGGCTGGGGGATAGCGCCTATTTGAACCACACATGATATGATATGATATGATATGATATGCTGCCTGTCATTCAATGATAAACAGAGCACGGACGGAATACAAGCATGATACATTCCAGATTCTCCAACCGTCTCTGCCACCTCCTTCCAGGCCTGGTCTCTCCAGTTTGTGTCCCGGTATGTAAATAATGATTGGTAGTAAAGGACCGGGTGATTACCCACCGCAATTATTAGCTTTTCCTCCATTTTAGATCGTTCTTCACTCTTCATTCACCGGTGTTTTAAACGAACGCGATTGGCTAGCGTCTGCTCTAGGATATTTGCATAGGGTGATCTGATTGGATGACGCCTGCGTTGGCGCTTGAAAAGTTGAGAAATCTTCAACTTTTGCCGCTTGCAACGCGAGTGAAGCGCCGCGACGGAACCTACAATTCAGTTCGGCAACGCATGACGTCACCCATTCAAAGTAAACGAGAAGCGTTGACGCCGACGCCCCGTGTGAATGCGGCGTTACGCATCCCGGCGCGCACATGGCAATCAGACCAGCTTCGCATCAAGGTCAACCACTGCTGTGTCAAAGCTCTGGCTCCTTGGAAGGCGACTGCCTGGTACCAGACAGGTGTGATTACGGGTACAATTACGAAATGGAAAGTGGTCTCGACAGATGCGTCCAACCTAGGTTGGGGCGCCCTGCACCAGGGCAAGCCAGTCTCTGGCCGATGGGCAGATTCAGAGAAAAGGTTACACATAAACTGTCTAGAGATGAAAGCGGTTATTCTATCGCTGAAATCTTTCCTTCCATACATAAAGGGTCACCTTTGTTTGTCTAGCATCCCCATCCCGAGTTATGGGCCCTTCATGTATGGCCTATCAACGGTTTTTGAATACTATTTCTGAAGCTAGAGCCCCCACAACCAGGCGGCTCTACGCACTGAAATTGTTGGTATTCTCTAACTGGTGTACAGCACGAAACCTCGATCCACACTCGTGCGAGGTGGCAGAAGTGCTCACCTTCCTTCCAGAGCTAATGGACGCGGGTCATTCCCCCTCCACACTCAAGGTATATGTTGCTGCCATAGCAGCATATCACGTTCAGGTCTCGGGACAATCACTGGGGAAAAGCAAGCTTATTGTGCGCTTTCTTAACGCCTCAACCCTCCCTCAGTTCCTATACGAGTCTTTTCCACAGTGCTAGAGGCTATGAAGGACTCCTCATTCGAACTGCTTCAATCTATGAGCATAAAGCACCTTTCTCTCAAAACTGTTTTTCTTCCTGTCTCGAGTTTGGGCCTAACGACTCTAAGGTCGTCCTCAAGCCAGACATGGTTATATCCCTAAAGTGCTTTCCATTCCATTCAGGGCACAGGTAATTTCACTATTGGCCCTGCCCAAGTCACAGGACGAAAAAGACACAAATCTGCTTTGCCCAGTTAGAGCACTAAGACTATATTTGGAGCGTTCCGCCCCCTACAGGCAGTCGGAACAGCTCACTAAAGGTTGCGCTGTCATGACGCAGAGACTGTCACATTGGATAGTAGACGCTATCGCAGTGGCTTATAAGTCTAAAGGTCTTGTTTGCCCTATAGGCATCAAAGCCCATTCTACTAGAGGCATGGCCTCATCGTGGGCATGGTCATGCGGCATACCTCTGGAAGTTATCGGTGCGGCGGCAGGCTGGACCTGCTTTGCAAGCTGGGATTCTCTCCATTTAATAGGTATTGTCATTCAATCTTAGGCCCGATTTACTTCCGGTCATATCCCATTTTACACATATAAACTGTGTTCACAAGCATGTGTTCTGTATTGTATACTATAAGGCCCGACTATGTCCGGTCATAGTTTTATAAACCATATGGCCCGATTCTATCCGGCCTATATATATTATGCCCTTATATGAGGCCCACTTTTGTTGGCCTCCCAGGTACTCTCTGCTACCCATCTTACGTGCCTCAGGTTTTCCTCAGACCATAGTTTGGGTCAGGTAAGTACACACAGCGTTTTAAATTGGGTTCCCATACGCAATACGAGAGACCTCTCAAAAGGGAAAGTACTCGGTTACTCACGTAACCTCGGTTCCCTGAGAGAGGGAATGAGTATTGCGTAAAGCGCCGTGCTTGTGCTTCTCAGGCTATCGCTTCAGTCGATTTTTAACCTGAATCCTATGGCTAAACACGGTCTTTTATAGCCTCAATATGCTAATTCTAATGACCTTTTTCGGTGGGATTATTTAGCGACCCTTATTGGTTTGCTCTCTCAGCCACCTCGCCATAGGTTCCTGCAGTTGCCGCAGCACAGCCAATTAGTGTGTAGCCGCTCTGTTCTATCTGCTGTGCAGCCGCACTGCGTTTTACATCTTCCCATACCCAATACTCGTTCCCTCTCTCAGGGAACCGAGGTTACGTGAGTAACCGAGTACGTTTTTCATGTTGAAAAAAGGATTAATGGCCAATTGCACGCTGCAAAGTTTCGGAAGTCACAGTGAAATAGTAACGCATTAAAGCAAATAATCTTAAATGTCTCACTGTACACTCATTGCTGTGGTGGAGCTGTTGCTTAGCCTACATCTGCACTTTAATAGAGCACCCTCAGTGATTTCAGAAGCATCCTCAGTGATTTGATTATGATACCTGTAAGCATAATAGGCCAAAGATAAGATAAGATGGCTATATATATATATATATTTATATATATATTTATTATGTGCCACGGAGTGAATTTTCTTCCTGTGCTTTGTTTGTATAATGTCTGCTGGAATGTTAAAAATGTTCAGTGTTAAATAAATATTTTTTAATTTTAGTTTTTTTTTTAAATGTATTTTTCTTTTAAAAGCAAGACAAAATAGTAAAAAGCTATTTTTTTTACTATTTAATTCATGCAATGGTGAACAAATATATATTATAACAAAGACAATGTAGTTGTTGTGGAAAAAACTAATAAAGAATAGCAGTCACAGCAGCAATCGTTCTCCCCTAAGCCATCTTTAAAGTTTATGACCTGCCTATCTCGGGAACTTGGGTTTCCAATTTATCCACAAGCTTCCAAGTGGTAAATATGACTTAAATATGTTTGATTTTTAACTAGGAAACTACTTTTTACAATGATTTTGATTATTAAAGCATGTGAAGGCAGCATAAGATATGGTATTACTATGGGGCAGTGGACATACATTTATTATTATACTATTATTAAATACAATATATTGCCAAATGTTTTGGGACGTCTGCCTTTACATGCACATGAACTTTAATGACATCCCATTCTTAATCCATAGGGTTTAATATGGAGTTGGCCCACCCTTTGCAGCTATAACAGCTTCAACTCTTCTGGGAAGGCTTTCCACAAGGTTTAGGAGTGTGTTTATGGAATTTTTGACCATTCTTCTAGAAGCGCATTTGTGAGGTCAGGCACTGATGTTGGATGAGAAGGCCTGGCTCGCAGTCTCCGCTCTAATTCATCCCAAAGGTGTTCAATTGGGTTGAGGTCAGGACTCTAGGACACACTAGTTCCTCCACACCAAACTCGCTCAGATGTCTTTATGGACCTTGCTTTGTGCACTAGTGCGCAGTCATGTTGGAACAGGAAGGGGCCCTCCCCGAACTGTTCCCACAAATTTAGGAGAATTAAATTATCCAAAATGTCTTGGTATGCTGAATAATTAAGAGTTCCTTTCACTGGAACTAAGGGGCCAAGCCCAACCCCTTTAGAGCATCACAACAGAAAGACACTCGATATATCAGAAAATTACATTTGTCTGTAATATCCAGGCAAACAATGTTAAATACATTGTCCTATATTATGAATATTCTGATAATGAAGTTCTGTTTAATTATGACTACATTAACATGAGGTACAACTTGATTTAACTTAGTCCTTCTGATCAGGCATTAACCACTGGGTGCATAGAAATTTGACAGGTCTTGAATTTTGCATGTCACTGGAATCTGTGTATATGTGTTTTCTGTGGTGCTATAATATTTGCCACTCACAATACCACTGAAGTTGTCCCATAGCCTGCTGGGCAACAGCCAGCATGTCATCAGGCATAGTTGGGATGAATGAAGCCTGTGAGGAGAACATGACAGAAATATCACAACTCGGACACATTCCGGTCACCATGTGACTCTATTATGTGATAGCGTGAAAGGTTCTTCTTACCATCATGTTGTTTGGGGAGAGTGCCAGCCGCTGTAGTGGCTGCAGTAAAGGCAAATTTCCACACAGCACAACTGCAGCCATATGAACTGTGACCTCCACCAGCACAAACTCTCTGCCTGATGTCTGCGGTTGTACGCGCAGAGCATGCAGTTGATTTTTCACCAGTGCTTCAGCAAATGCTCTCATTTCATTATTGACAAAGATGTCTGAACTTCTGAAAAAACCTTCAAGGCCAGCACATTGCTACAAAAAACAAACGCAACATGAATATCAGGCATAGGGATATACATTTGACAAACAGTGACTCCGCTGACCAAGTTTCTGATCATGCTTAAACATAGATGGTGGTCATGTGTCAATGTTTTCATTGCTGTAAAAATGTAAATGCTTTTTTAACTGGTTTGAACTGAATTCTGGAACTTACAGTATGTTTCCATATGACATCAAGCTCTTTAATCTCAAAATATGAATGATTATATTCCCCATATATACATAATCCTTTTAATCATGACTTTTTATAATGAATTATTACTCTAATGTACTTTTGAACATGTACCAAATTGCTCTTCAAAAATGATGAAACCTTTACAGATTTGAGCCTTGTTGTGTATATATGTTGGTGTTTTTACCTCAGGTTTAGGGTGCATGTTTTTGTTTCCACTTCTGTACAGGGAGGTAACTTCTCTGAACAAAGCCATTAGCAGATAAACTGCTTTTCTCATGGGTGTGCTGTTGCAATCCTTCAAACCAAGATGTTTCAAAAGACATGTCAACTGATCAGCAGTTTAACAAAATGAGGAAGATAAATGCCAAGAATTTGACTGTATAATAAGCATTTAATTACAGTGTTCATGTAGTGGACACAATCGCTCCGTTCCAATCCCTAGTGAACTGTCTCGCTACTGTCTAATTGGGCATCCTAACCCAACTGGGACTTCACGTTACTGAACTGAAATTCTGTTAATGGTCACTACCAGGAACAGAAATTAACTTTTCTATTAAGGGCCAACCTGATATCCATGGGCATTTTGTTAATAATTACTACATTGAATGTTTCTGTGCTTTTTTCCTTGAATTTAACCAATTACTTTAAATCAATCAATTCTTCTAGAAGCGCATTTGTGAGGTCAGGCACTGATGTTGGACGAGAAGGCCTGGCCTGGCTATTGACTCTGCAGAAAATTGGCGACTTCTGTGCACTGTGACCCTCAGCATGCGCTGACCCCGCTCTGTGATTTTTGTGGCTGAGTTGCTGTTGTTCCCAATTGCTTCCACTTTGTTATAATACCACTAACAGTTGACCGTGGAATATTTAGTAGTGAGGAAATTTCACGAATGGACTTATTGCACAGGTGGCAACCTATCACGGTACCACGCTTGAATTCACTGAGCCCCTGAGAGCGACCCATTCTTTCACAAATGTTTGTAGAAGCGACAGAAAGACACTCGATATATCAGAAAATTACATTTGTCTGTAATACCCAGGCAAACAATGTCAAATACAATTGTCCTATATTATGAATATTCTGATAATGAAGTTCTGTTTAAAGGGGTGGTAAAGCACACTCTTTTGAAGGCTTGATTGTGTTTGTGGGGTGCACTGTAACATGTGTTCATGCTTCGTTTTTAAAAAAATGCAGTATTTTTCATATATTTGACCTTTATTCTACACTGCTCTGTCCCTCCTTGTAAAAACGGTCTGATGGTTTCCGGATTCTGTGAAGCCAGTCCCTCAAAAATACGCAATGGGCTCTGATTGGTTAGCTGGCCCAGTGTGCTGTGATTCGCTAACCGCCTAGTGCACATTTCTCGAAAGCGTCACGCCCCTTACCTCTACAGGTAGCCTCAGGCTTTGTGTACGCTAGCGTCAATAAAACCATACCAAGAGCCCGAATCAGACCCAGACAATTTTAGTGAAGATGATCGAGCAGAACCTGTTCAGTCCTCAAGAGTAAAGACTGCGGATCTATAGTGATCACTACTGAATGGCACCGTTACTTTTGTATTTTTAGAACGATTTGCCAAATATCTGTGTCACAAGAACGGACACTAAACATTGCTAGTAGCCAAATCAAACACAGAACCATGTTTAGCATGCCTGTAGATAAACAATACATAAAAGCTCTAATCAAAGAATAATTTACACTTATGCCAAGTTCGCTGTGGAGATTTTAAACAGTTTGTAACGTTAGGGGTTTGTCGGATAACGTTAAGTATGAATGAGCATTTAACAAACTGGTTTGCAGAGCCAAACAGCGCTGTCATGTTTACTTCCTTGCTACAACGTAGGCTACAATTAACAACACAAACTATTACAGAAAACACATAGACGAAAAATAAATCACACTTACAGGTTGTAGCCCGTACTCGCGAAGATTGTGGAAGCTTTCCTCCGCGAGATGTGCCGCGGTAGCCGCGCGTGCCCGCCTGTCTCGTGCAGCTGAACACAAGCGCAGCTCATGTATTGCAAATACAGATGAATATAGTCCATTATGTCACATTTTCCGATCTTCTCCTCCGACCCCTGTCTGTCTCGTGCTTTGATTTATGATGGGCAGCATATATCCGATGCAAATGCGATCGTGCTCCCCTCATGTCTCTTACACACATGAATATGACGTTGTATGTTAAACGCACTGCAACGCACCCCCGTCCCTAGGAAGCTGAAGAAAGTGGACCTGCAATCCGGATGAAAATAACAGCGTTTCGTCGGCATTGTCAACAGCACTCCAGCCTACTAACTATACCACAACAACGCTTCCCCGCAGCGATACAAAATGTCCTCGCCCCCCTTATTTAATATTCTCGGAGGAGGGGTTTATGTAAATATTGGGACTAGTGATGTCAGCACACCCTGGAGGAATGTCTGTAGTCCCTAGCGGCCGTTTGCTGTAGTCCTTAGAAATCGATTTCTTTAAAAGCAAATATCTCCCTTTGCTTTAAACTTTGAACGTTGTAACTTTGAAGATGTTGTTTATGCTCAAACAGCAACATTACACACTAGCTAAAGTTAGAAAAGTGAAATCGTGGTTTACCACCCCTTTAATTAGACTGCTACAATACAATTTTACCAACAAAAGCCATCATTAGGTGGAACAGAAACCGTTTTTTATTTGATCGCAAATGCAGTAAAAACAGTAATATTGCGAAATATTATTAAAATCGAAAGAACGGTTTTCTATTTAAATATATTAAAATGTTTAATTAACATTTTTTCTGTTATGCAAATGTACATTTTCAGCATTACTCCAGTCTTCAGTGTCACATGATCCTTCAGAAATCATTCTAATATGATAATTTGGTGCTCAAGTAACATTTATTATTATTATCAATGTTGAAAACATTTCCACAAAAATGTTAAGCAACTGGTGATACTTTTTTCAAAGTTCAATGAACAGCATTTATTTGTATTAATTTAAATTATTTATTACATTTATTAAATAGAAATATTTTGTGACATTATGTCTTCACTGTCACTTTTGATCAATTTAATGCATGAATATAATTTAATTGATGAATAAAAGCATTAATCTTTAATATCTTACCACAAATGTTAAATCTTTTCCACAAAAATGATTCCTGAAGGATCACGTGACACTGAAGACTGGAGTAATGATGCAAAAAAATACAGCTTTGATCACAGGAATAGATTTTACAATATTTTAAAATAGAAAACAATTATTTTAAATTGTAATAATATTTCACAATATTACTGTTTTTACTGTATTTTTGATAAAATAAATGCAGCCTTGGTGAGCAGAACAGACTTCTTTCAAAAACATTACAAAATTGTAATGCTTCCAAACTTTTGACAGGTACTGAATATTCATTTATATTAATATGACAAAAATGAAAATGACAAGCCCTCATTTCTGACCCTGGTCACTGCCACACAGGTTCACGGGAAGCTCCCAAGGGTTTGGAACACAGTGTGTGTGTGTGTGTAAAGGAGTAAATAAATACCTCAATGGCTTTCTGTATTCCATTCATGTTGCAATCTAGCATTGCTTTGGCTACAGCATCTCTAATAGTTTTGTAGTCCATTCCACATGCTAGATACTGGTCAATCTGGCTGCCATCTTGATTCTGAGAGAAATACATTTAGCAGTCAAAGCACAAATACTCATATCAGCATAATGAAATGAATTCAACTAAAACCCACCGATTCAAGAATCTCCTGAGGAAACAGCCACCTGAACCCTTCCTGTGGCAGAAGTTTCTGGACATATTCAATCCCATGAAGACTGCAGATCTTTCTGATGAGGTAAACCCTGTACCAGTCATTCTTGCTCCGGCAGCACAGATCTACCACACTGTTGAAGAACGCTGGGCCAGAAGCCAAAGGATCATAGTGTACACCTAAAACGTAACAAAAAAATATTTTACAAATCTTAAAGTCTAATGCCATTTCATGCATTCTGCCTTATTTACACTGTTAAAGAGTGGATTTTCATGCCAAACATTTCAAAAAACGAGTCTGACGTATGACAGAGTATTTCTATGCCAATACACTCCTTCAGCATTCAAACAAGTTTCAGGAATGTTTTTTGAGTATGGCCCTGTATGACAAGGGAGGAATTCCTTGTATGGGCACTTCTCCCATGGATGAGTCCAGCAGGAGCGTCATCAACAAGCTTCGTTCAGGTAACGGGAGCCGTCAGCGGCGCTGTCATTTTATTTTTAGACCACGAAATCAACAATGTCAATAATGAAGTGTGTTTCTGGTTGTAAGGGAAGGATAACCTTGTTCAGCTTATCAAGTTCTGCAAGTGTGTGTTTATCCCGGTCATGAGTGGAAACCGTGAGTGAAACTGCATCAAATGTGTGTGTTTTGTTGGCAATCGGCGCGTAAGTGTATATAATGTGAACAACACCTACGTATAGTGAATCAAAAGTTATCCAGGGAGGGATAATGCCATGATGTATTGTGTGTGTGTGTGTGTGTGTGTGGGCTCGAGATTATTTAGCTCCGCCCAATACGTGTTTGGTGAAGATTGAAATTTTATTGTTTAATGTTATTTTTATTATTTAGTATTATTATGTTTTATTATTTTTCATTATTATTTTTATAATGTACAATGTAAAGTCAGGCTGTGTCTGTACATGTGTCCCAAGAAGAGACATGGATGAGCTATATTAGTTACAAGAATGTGCATACTTATAGAACATGTTTCCACTGATGCATAGCATGTATTTGTTCCATGATGTATTGTCAACTGATTCTTTATAAGGAAAGTGGATTGTGCAACATATGTAAGCATGAAGTATACGCTCTATTTTAAACATAGGACGCATGTTTCTCTTCCTAGTGAGATCCTCTGTTAGTAGTATATAACATCCAAATTGAGTGTCCTGCCTCAGACGGGAGAGAGAGACGGGAGACAGAGACAGGAGATGGCAGAGACTGAGACCAAGACCAAGACAACGACGATGACAATGAGATAGAGGAAGAGGGACAGGGGAGGATGGAGAAGGGAGAGAGTAGAGAAACGGAGGAATGGAGAAACATACAGCTGGCATGAGACAATAACTTTTGTGTAACAGCTGGCATGAGACTAACTTCAATGTCTCTACTATGTCTGACATATAAAATTAATAAATAAGAGATCTCTTGGCAAATGACTGGTTTCTGGTCCTGTGATTTAATCATAACGGGGACAAAGCTGAATTTTCAGATCAACATTTGGCTATTTTCAGAAAAAATCGGTACAGCGTTTCTGTCTTTTATATATACGATAAAACTAAAGACTCTTGGGAGATATGAAGGATGCAATACTACTCCATAGATCCTCAAGATTAACATGAGACTGACAGAAACTGTGTGTGTTATGTACCCTTTAAAGTTGGTAAAAGAAGGTTAATTTTCTTTATGCACAACATAATTTTTTTTGTTGATTTTTGGGTGAAATGTGACTTGGATATGTTTTTGACAGGTTTCGTGAGATCAAGTCAGGCACTAAAGCACAAGCATTAAAGACTTTCATTCACCAGCAGTAGTCACTCTGTTGACAAGCAGGTCAGCAGCCACATCCAGGCACAGTCGAACTCTGGCCACCTGCTGCAGGTGCTCTATAGACGCAGTGTGAGCGGACACAGAATCAGAGCTAAGGAACTCCTGCAGAAAGCGTGTTTCCTCCTGCAAACAGGCCTGCTGCTCCGCCACAGAGTGCCACTTTGTCCGATCATACATTGAGTCCTGCAGACACAGGAGGAATTTACTGTACTTTTAACCAAACTTTAAATACACACCACATATGCGTGTTTTAAAGGGTTAGTTCACCCAAAATTGAAAATAAAGTCAGTAATTACTCACCCTCATGTTGTTCCAACCATGTAAGACCTTCGTTCATCTTCGGAACATAATTTAGTATATTTTTGATGAAATCTGAGAGCTGTCTCACTCCTCCATAGGCTTTCAGAGGGAATGATACTTGATGGCCCAGAATAGTAAGTAAAAACATCATTTAAGGAGTCCAAATGACTACAGTGGCTCTGTATTAAGTCTATCATGCGACGAAAATATTTTTGAGCGGAAAAACAACAAAAATAACGACTTTATCCCACTATTATTGTTGTTCAATTTGAGCCTCTGACGAGAGTTCGCGGGAGTGCCACGACGCATGCGCGAGAACTGAGATTAGTAGTAGTAGAAGAAGAACGCCGTAATCTCAGAAAATACTTTTTGAGCGGAAAAACAACAAAAATAACGACTTTATCCCACTATTATTGTTGTTCAATTTGAGCCTGAGATTACGGCGTTCTTCTACTCCCGCGAACTCTCGTCAGAGGCTCAAATTGAACAACAATAATAGTGGGATAAAGTCGTTATTTTTGTTGTTTTTCCGCTCAAAAAGTATTTTCGTCGCATGATAGACTTAATACAGAGCCACTGTAGTCATTTGGACTCCTTAAATGACGTTTTTACTTACTATTCTGGGCCATCAAGTTTCATTCCCTCTGAAAGCCTATGGAGGAGTGAGACAGCTCTCAGATTTCATCAAAAATATACTAAATTATGTTCCGAAGATGAACGAAGGTCTTACATGGTTGGAACAACATGAGGGTGAGTAATTACTGACTTTATTTTCAATTTTGGGTGAACTAACCCTTTAATGCTAATTCTTAAGAAATTAATCAAAACGCTTTGTAAGTTAATTTTAATTGCATGCACTAACAATTTTTTTTTCTTAATCAGTAAAAATCTTCCTTAAAATGTACATTTCCTTTAGAACTTGCTTTTTCTTTATATCTTTAAGCATACACGTCACAAATTTGTTTAGGGTTATGCTTAAATAAATAAAAAATACACTTACAGTACCAGTCAAAGCCAAAGCATTAGACCCCCCCCAGTATCACACACTAGACTGAAATTATTGTTTACATAGACTAAAAAGAAGATTTCAACATCTAAATGTTGCTTGAATTTGAAATAAAACGAGTGGAGAGTGAAGCATTAAAGTTTTCACCAAACATGTAAACTCTTCCAATACCTGAGAATATGCAGAGAGAGAATCTAGAAAACTACAACTAAGCAGTAAAATATGGCAAGTGAACTGAGTTGGTAAGGGCAGTGATATACACACCTCCAAACAGTTTATGTACAAGGAATAAAGCTCAGTTTTATCAGTCTCCTCGATGATGTTGCTTTGCTCAACTTCTGTCAGATGGCGCTGGAGATAGTGCTTCACATCATCAAAGCTGAAATAGGAAAATATAAAAATGATTATATCCATAAATGTGTAAGAAGGGTAATGTAACGATCTGGTCTGCAGTACACACGAGGAGACGAAATAGTAGCTCAAAAAGTCAGAATAGATTTTTATTTATTCTTCATAATACTCAGGTACTCACACAGAAACGTAGGAGGAATTATAAACCAATAAACACATACGTGAACCAACAACGGACTGATCATAACAGGGAGTTTAAATACAAGATACATAAATGACTGACAGGTGATAATTGTACATAACAGAAACAGAGGAGATAATCAATAACCAAAATGAAGCAGAGAAACAATCCTAAGAGAAACAAAACAGAATATAAAAGTCCTTAATCATGACAGGTACCCTTACGCAAGAAAAATATATTTCCATACATTTATTATCAATATATGAAATAGTTTAATGTATAGAAAAATATTAGGGCTGTAATCTCCCAGTCGATTAGGCGATTATTGGTCGATACGTTCTGGCTCGACCAAAATTCTGATTGGTCGATTTTTTGCCACGTTCATTTAATCAGTTTTGTCACGTTCATTTAAATCAGTTTTGCCGCGTTCATTTAATCAGTTTTGCCGCGTTCATTTCATCAGGTGTAAAGCACTAATTGCTAATGGGGGTGTTTTCAGAGCACCCCTGTTTCACAGGTAACAGTCTGTCTTCAGAAAACAAGTGGATAAGCCCAACCCACTGGAGAAGAGAGACAGATTGAAGTAACGTTAGGCTACTAAGCTGTATATTATTTATTTAATTGTGAGAGCGTTTTCCTAGTCAGTCCTCTTCTACTATGTCAACAAAGACATCGGCAGTGTGGCAGCATTTTTTTAAAAATAGAAAATGTGCAAATTTTGCAAGCAACTGTTTGCATATCACAGCTCGACGACAAACATGTCATATCACCTAAAAACGGTAAGCTAACTTGTCTGCGTTAGGTTGCCCTGTCTGTTTTGAGTAGGCTATATGAACATATCAGAATTGGCATATTTCAATGTTATTTGGAGCCTAATGCGCGATGCGCTGTGGCCACTGTTTGTATTAGTTTTGAATTTATGCTTTATTTTTCAGTTACGCACTTTATTTCATTTCTGCTCTTGATCTGGGTTGTTTAATAAATATTCCTTTTTTATTAAAGTGGACGTGCCTTTTGTGTTTAAGAGTAAAAGCTTTAAGTTAACAGTCTATTCGTGTCTCAGCCGCGAAGCTGAGCTGATCCTATGTTCGAGCTGCACAGAGCGGCTGAAATTAAAGTGTCTGTCAGTTATTATAAAACATATGACAAAAACAATTGTCTAAATTATGTTGCATATTCCTAAAAAGTTCTTGTGATGATATCACTAGTTGAGAACTGGCTATGATATTGCGCAGGTGCACGTGATGCAACACTGTCAGAGCCAACAGACTCGTGTGTCAGACTCATTTCAGTGCAAAATAATCAGGTCAAAAACGATTTAATATACTGCAAATAGCCTACTAGTTTTTTATGTTTATTTATAAATCATTTAGGCAGACAACAAGGCCACCAAGTACTGCGCACAGTGCGCAGCTAATTAATTTAAAGTTTGTCTTCCTAACGTCATTTTTAGTCGATTTTTTGTCAAAAATTTCAGGACTTCAGTCGACCAAGATTTTCTTTGGTTGATTACAGCCCTAAAAAATATACATCATAATGTATTGCGTAAATATATTCAAATATTATTGCAATATTATTGAGCCGCTGCACCCATGGTACGGCAGCAAAGTTCCTTGATTATTACGCAGGAATGAGAGTATAGTTCCTAGCCATATCGGATAGGGATGGGCGATATGGCCTAAAATCCCTATGCGATATACATTGCAGCCTCTTGCGATAACGATATATATCACAATATATAAATTATAATAGAACCATTTCAGAACAGGTTACATAGACCCTAAGGAAAGCCATACTGCTAAATGTTTTTTTGTTTTGATAACATTTATTGTGCAAAACTGTTATTATACAACATAATGTTGCAGATAAATAAAATTCAAGTACAAATTATTTTGTGTAATGCACAGATACTTTAAATAAAAACATGTCAAACAAAGTTTCTTACCTGCAGCCTAATGTAACGCATTTGGTTTTAAACATTTTGTTCTCTTAATGAAAAGAAAACTGGTGTCTTGTTAATAAAGGAATGGATACTGTTAGGGAATAGGGATGTCAAGATACCAAAATTCCAGTAGTCAGTACCAATACCATAAAAAATTGACGGTACTCAGTACCAATTTCGGTACCACAGCAAAATGTTTTTATTTTATGTTATATTTAACCATTTTAAAAAACAACCATCTAGGTATAATTATTATTAGTAGAGACAAATTATTATTACATAGAGACATAGCTAAATCTACTGTAGGCTACAACAGTAGCCTAATATATTCTGTCAATTTCTTCACGTTAAACCGATCTTTTATTTTGACGGGTTGCCGTGAAGACCTTTGTGTCTGTGTCATTTCATGATATGACAGTTTTCTCAGATGAAACGGTAAATTCTCATGAAGTGAGAATTTTTGCATTCGTGTCCTCATATAGTGACACATGGCAGAGACTACAAAGACAGCGAGCGAGTGTCACACGGCCATCTGGTCACAGTCAGCTCGCTCACTCGTAACATTGTGTTTTAATGGTGCATGTACTTTTTAAATAACCATAACTTGCTCAATTTTCTACCGATTTTTAAACTGTTTGGTTTGTTGTCTACGTCAGAGATGTAGTTATGACACTGTATACTTATGAATAATTATTCATAATTTGTTCAAGCATCCAGAATTATAGCAACGTTAATAATGTTTGTAAGAAACCAAACCATTTGTAAATCCGTCAAGATTTCAGCGAGATAAGAGTATTTGTGTTCGTGTAGATGACTCACCTTACATCAGGTACCACAGAGCCCGCCAGAAAGCTTGCCTGTGACAAGATGGCCACCGTTGATGACGTTAGAGACTCCGCCGTAAGACATCTAGCTTTTATTATGTATATATATGGTTATACCGGTCTTTTTCACCAGCTCCTCCGTTTTGTTTTCAGCTATGTTTACTCAAGATGACGAATACGATGATGCGTTGCAGCCAGTTGCAGCTCGTGTCTCTAAATTTCACTGGTAGATTGCGTCATCAACATGCATTATAGTGATAGTGCAATAGAATTAAAATCTATCGTAGGCCAATTTTGTATCGTTTATATTGCCCATTACTAATATCGGCATAGAAAATCACAACTTTTCTTTTTCTGTCAGTCTTAGTACACACTGTAACTACAGAAGAGTCAAGTTTTAAATGGGAAATATATTGAAATTCTTTGGTCATTTTTTGAGCAAGATGCTAACGGTCTAATCAGATTCAATGATCCATGCTAAGCTGTGCTAAAAGTGCTACCGCCAGACCCAGAGATCGGCTGAATGGATTCGAAAATGGTAAAACTCAACTGGTGAGTTGGAAAATGACCCTTATTTTCAAAAAAAGTGGAGCATTCCTTTAAAACAAGGCAATATCTGCTAACACTTTATTTTAATATTGTCCCCTTTAGACTTCTGTTGACTATAAGTAACATTGCACCTACATGTCAACCATCTCTCATTAGAGCATACCTGCAGGAAACGAGTAAGGTGCCTTTGAGCAAGGCCCCTAATCCACAATTGCTCCTTGGGCACCACAGCAAAAATCGCTGACCACTGCTCCGTGTGTGTGTCCATGGTTTGGAGTGTGTGTGTGTGTGTTCAGTGCTCCTAATGTGTGGGCACTAACTTGGATGGGTTAAATGCAGAGGACAAATTCCAAGTATGGGTTACCATACTTGGTCTTCACATGTCACTTTCACTTTCATATTGCAACATATTTTTCAATATATGAAAAGTATCATTCAATATATAGTAATTTATTAACAAAATATATTATTCTGTATCATTCTCCATTTATTAAACAATATAATATATTGACCATAAATATATGGAAATATATTTTTTTTGCATAAGGGTATGCCCTGCACTCACCTGTATTTTAGTAGGAGTTTCAGCACCACTGAACGCACCACTGGATTTTTATCCACAGCATCATCGAACGGAGAAAGAGCCTTAGTCAAGAACCTCCGGTCTTGCCCTGAGAGCATGAGGAACAGCGTTCTGATGATTTATTCATCCTAAGCAGAATCTAGTCCTCTGCACATACACATTACAGACGTACCTCGGATCTGAGGGAGCGAGCCGGCCTCTACCATCAGAAGAGACAAAAGGTGGAGTATTATGTCTTGGCTGGGGGGAGTGTTGTCCTTGAAGCACACGGTGGACACCAGATCAATGAAGAAAGCATTACATCGCAATCTGAACGATGCATTTTGATTGATGAGACCCCTATTGACCAAAATAAACACAACCTTTTAGACTGATAAGAGAGAGAGAGAGCGACAGACAAACAGAAAGATAAAGCACAACTATTCAGCACAGACAATTATTAGATTACCGTATTGTCTCAGAGGCCTTGAGCTCAAAGTCATCAGCCACTTCCTGTACACACAGAGGGCAATGCATCTGACCCGGCACCAACCATTGTTTGATGCATGATAGGCAGTAGATGTGGTCACAGGGCAGACTCAAAGGGTCCCGAGGGTCTCCCATGCACACTGGACAAAGCTGAATGCCAAACCTGGGTAAACAAACAGCAGCTGCATTTACATGGACCCTAATAATCTGTTTGAAGTCGCATGTAACCAAGTCAATTGGAATTAATTGGCCAAAACCAACTGAAATTTCATCCGGATTGTTGAAGGGATGGTTTAAACTTTTCTCTAAATCTCTTCAGTGTGCACATGTCAAAGGATCAAATGAACTGAAGCTTGTGACATATAAACGCACACAACCTAAAAACTTTATTTAGCGTTCATTTAAACACTATGCTTGGATTCATTAATGGGAATGATTTCATTCTGATTAAAAACAAAGGGTGTCCATGTAGAGACAAATCACCACAATCCTATAATAGTAGCCTCTTACTAAACCCTTTGGTAAAAAAAAGTATAACTATTATCCAATCAAACCTAAAAATGCTCTGAGATGCTTCATCTTTGCAGGTTTTGAGTACGGTGATCACTGCCTCAAACGGTTGCTTCTTTTTGAGGTCTGAGTTCTTCTCTAGGACCTTTAGCAAAAAGATGAGTATTGATAAACTGAAATAAGACTGCTGAAGGAACTATTTGAGGAAGAACTATAAGTTGACTCACTTGTGCTAGGCGTCGAGTATGTTCCAGAACCAGTGGCCTGAGTTTCAAGTGCACGTCTCCAACACTCAGCAGCATGTGCTCCACAAACAAGGCCAGAGAGTAAATGCGCTGCCAGCCGTGTCTGAAAATGAATAATGCAATGATGCAAATGATCATATCTGATAATATTGATAATCAAAAAGTACAGTAAATTACAGTATTATTTGCAGGCTAGCCAGCACTGCGCACATGGGTTGTGTTGTGTGTCATTCAGAACTGAACTGAGAACAAATTTCAAATTCAATTCCCAAATGCAACAGCAAACAGGATACAGAATTGTAATTCAATTGGAGGAATTTAAATATAAGTGAAATTTAGAATAGAATAGAAGAAAATGCATTATACACACACAAAAAAATGCAACATATAAACATGGCCCTGCCCACTGACATATGCTTATAGAGATTACTTGCTTCTTCATTAGCTGAACTGTAAGCATATATATGTATATAAACACACACAATCAGGCATAACTTTATGACCACTGACAGGTGAAGTGAATAACACAGATCTTCCTGTTCATGGGTGGGATATATTAGGCAGCAAGTGAACATTTTGTCCTCAAAGTTGATGTGTTAGAAGCAGGAAAAATGGGCAAGTGTAAGGATTTGAGCGAGTTTGACAAGGGCCAATTTGTGATGGCTAGACAGAGCATCTCCAAAACTGCAGCTCTTGTGGGGTGTTCCTGGTCTGCAGTGGTCAGTATCTATCAAAAGTGCTCCAAGGAAGGAACAGTGGTGAACCGGCCGGCCACCGCCGAAAGTGAGTACCAACTGGACCAATGGAAGCAATGGAGCAATGGAAGAAGGTTTGAGGGGCACAACAATGAGTTTGAGGTGTTGACTTGGCCTCCAAATTCCCCAGATCTCAATCCAATCGAGCATCTGTGGGCTGTGCTGAACAAACAAGTCCGATCCATGGAGGCCCCACCTCGCAACTTACAGGACTTAAAGGATCTGCTGCTAACATCTTGGTGCCAGATACCACAGCAGAGCTTCAGGGGTCTAGTGAAGTCCATGTCTCGACGGGTCAGGGCTGTTTTGGCAGCAAAAGTGGGACCAACACAATATTAGGAAGGTGTTCATAACGTTATGCCTGATCGGTGTAAATTATATATTATTATCAATGCAATGCTATCTAAATCAGTAGTACTCAACCAGGGGGCAGGGGCCTACTAGAGGGCCTTAGCAAACATCCAAGGGGGCTTTAAGATGACTTGAAATACAACAAAACAAGTATTACAATAAGCTAAAACAACTAAAAACCTAAATAAAACCTCTTATTTTATTTCACCCCTTTAACAACATCCTTTGAAAAAAAAAAACAGGGATCCCACAGAAGTCCGGGATATGAGACTAATTTTAAAAGTGTGATTTCTAGACCTGGAAAATTAATTTGAATTAATAAAATCATAAACGGAGTAAAAAAGCTCTCTCAAAAATCCTTTTTCTTAATCCTTATCCAGTAAATCAAGCACAACGCATGCAAAATAACTGGTTAAAATGAGTGAAAATCCAGAGGAAAATTCAGCTCATAAAACTGAATTCTGAATTTTAATGGACAGAAACTAGGTTTACATTTAAACTTTACTAACAAGTGTGAGTCTCGAAATATCCCGTTCACAAAGCGTCTCGAATACTGTCTATGTGAACGTGCAACAGGAGTCAACCAGTAACCATAGAGACAGTGACAAAAGTAATATCAAAGATGGTGACGTCCATTAAACTGAAAAATCGTAGCACTTTTGACACAACAAGAGTCCGATTGAGTTCATCAGTCAAATCTTCAATAACCGACAGCTGTTTTTATATCTGAGTGTAGAGTGCAGCATTTGAGTCGCATGTACAACACAAAACTGACAGGAGCAGCTCAGGATCGGTGGAGAACAGTGACTGAATCGAAAACTTTAGAATCAAAGTTTGTTTATGAATGTGGTTGTCACTCCCATAAATAACTGAACTGTGTGTGAACATAACTGTATTGGGATAGTTCACCCAAAAATGAATATTACCCAATGATTTACTCTCCCTCAAGTCATCCTAGGTGTATATGACATTCTTCTTTCAGACAATCACAATCAGAGTTATATTAAAAAATGTCCTCCTGGCTCTTCCAAGCTTTATAATGGCAGTGAATGGCAGCCCAAAATTTCCGGTTAAATATGGATATTTATCTTACACAAATTAACTTCAAAAGGCCTTTGTTAACCCCTGGAGCCGTGTGGAGCACTTTTATAATGGATGGATGCATTTTTTTGGCCCTCAAATTTTGGGCTGCCATTCACTGCCATTATAAAGCGTGGAAGAGCCAGGACATTTATTAATATAACTCTGATTGTATTCGTCTGAAAGAAGAAAGTCATCCACCTGGGATGACTTGAGGGTGAAAACATGTTTTGGGGCCTTTAGAAGTTTTGAAATGCTCTTAACATTTGTGCTTTCAGTTGCTTATAAACATATTAATGGCAAAAATGTAATTACACTGTATTCAGCACAAAATGGGCTACCATAATATCTAAGCAACATGTATGTACATGCTTGTATTTTTGAGAGAAAAATGTTTATGCATGATTTTAGAAAATTTTAGAAAAAGGCCTCAAAATACACAAGAGCATTTTTTCTACATTTTTTGTACTATTTTTTATGTTTTTAAAAGTAGTCTCATGCTAAAAAAAAATTAAAAATTAAAATTAAGATGCAATTTATACAAAACGAAATTCACTTTAAAAGAAAGCAATTCTCTTTCTACAAAACAAAACAAAAAATCACTTTCTACAAAACAAAACTCCAGAATCATTTCTGACAAACTTTGATATTAAATAAATTAAAAAAAACATTAGGCTATAATATTTAAACATCAATATGCAGCAAAATACGTTTGACTGGTACTATATTTATAGCATATGAGCAGACATTTGCGAATAAAAGCTTTATTGATGTGAGCTTTATTGATGTGACACTAGGCTCTTTTACAATACGTGACACTAGGCTCTTTTACACAGTCTTGCGTGTATGACATTTAATGTTGCAACAGGATTCATATTTAAATGGTCTTTTTGCATTTAATATTCACAGATGCTAACAGAATAAACTGACCTTACAATCAACTGTGGAATCCTTTGCTCTTAGAAATGAACAGCTTGAGGAGAATAAATCCAGAATTATTGCTGTATCAAACGATGTAGCTGAAGTAACGTTACAGCGCTTCACTAGATGTGTTTGTATGAGTTGATGTGTGGGTGTCGACTCTGGATCGCCTCAGTATTTGAATATTAATAGAGCGCGTGCTCAATGGGCGTGGTCGCATTAGCGGATAATGAAGTGGCTTGAGGGTGACTGGCATCACTCTCTATTCGAACAGATTACATAAACACAGAATATTTGTTTTCGATTTGGTTTACATTTTTTTAAAACCTGAAATTTCAGTGTTTCTTTAGACATATGTCTCATGTTTGTGAGACAAGTATTCACTAAGATAGAGTTCCTTTTCTGAAGACTATCTGAATGAATGTCTTTGAGAGAGAGGCTGCAGATCGCCCAACATGTTTGTTTTCTTTATTTTGCAAAAAGCAAAACATTTTGTTTTTATTGTGACTAGGGATGCACCGATACCACTTTTTTTCAGACCAAGTACAAGTACTTATATTTGGGTACTTGCTGATACCGAGTACTGATACGAGTACTTAATACCATTACAGTTCTTCTAACAATGTTTTATTTTCATCAGATGTTTTTCACTTTCCGACTGTAACAAAGTAAATACACAAATTGATGCTGTTGCTGACATTTTAACATTCAACTTGGTGTTTTCCTAAACAAACATGGCACTGCTGCCCATTTCACATAAATGTAACCTGTAACATTCAGTGGATTCCAGTACCACACAACATAGTAGCAGAACAACTGAATTCAATTATTATATGTTATCATAGCTATACAGCCCTTTTTGGAGATGAAAAGAAGCTTCTCTGCATTAGCAGCTATGAGCCTGTTTCTGTTTTCATCTACAATGTGTGACACTGAGCTAACTTAGGGATGTGCGAGACTAGTCGATTAAACGTTAGTGCTGCTGCAAGACGACTTGGAAAATACTAGTCGTTTACATTTTTTGGGCACATTTAAGGTTTTGCTTTAAATATATATTTTTTACAAAGGCTATGTTTAAATTACTGTTGTGTTAATGTTATATCTTGAAATTAATATTTTATTTTGAAAAGTGTATATCTGCAGCAAAACAAAATCATTTAATTATACCTCAGGTTTTGCATGCGTTGGTTTTCTCTGGTGCTCGTGGAGGCTTCAGATAAATCTCCACTCGGGTGAAGGAGGATTTTGAAAGCTTTCACAAAACTTTTCCATTTTCTTCCATGTCATGACAAACTAGTATAACAATTAAGCTTGCTTAGGCTTGAACAGCCCTCAGAATGGGAAGTGAACAGCCCTTCACTTTCAGCACTCACTACCGAGTGGTATCTGCCTCACAAGTGGTTAAGCTGGGTTTCTACTCGCAGCGTCCGCACTAGCGCTCGGGTGCGCGCTGCAAAAATGACGCCATACTATGGCAGTCGTGCTTTGAGAGCGCGAGACCCCTTTGCACTTGGCGCCGCGGTGTGCACGCCGAATTATGTAACTTTCCGAGTGGCTCCGCATCCGAAGATGCGTTGCCATAAAGTGAGAACTGAGAACTAATGATCTAAAATACCTACTGAAGAGGTACAGAGCCACACAAACAGACTAAAGAACAGAACAGAACAGCTGTAGGTGCTATCATGCAATAAATATAACAACAATATACAGGTAACAGTTAAACACTGATAGAGCTCATAACTCACTGGATGTGGATGACCATCTGTTTTCTTTTCTCTCCGTAGTGGTGTACACTCTCCTCACAGCAGACCAGCTCAATTGGCACCTGTAGCTTTTTTATACGTCTAAGCCAGGCCAGACTTTGAAAATCTCCATCTAGAGTCTGGGGCTCCAGGTATTCAATACAGGCCATAGCAGCGTACACATCTAACACCTGAGAAACAGTAAGACGGTCAGAGGGAAGTAACCAAAGTAGAACATCCACATCCAATCTCTGTATTTTCGTGCAAACCTTTGAAGCAGAAGAAAGTAGCAAGCACTTACAAGTTCTTTGCCCTCTTTTGCATGTCTGTTATCTTGGAGCATCTGAGCTATCTGAGGCTGCATACTGATCATCCTGTAGAGGTTCTGTATTCGGTTCTTGAAATGATGGTAGGCAGCATGAACCCACGGCAGAGAAATTACTTCACACTCATGTGCTTCCTGCCCATCTCTAAGCTCATTTACACTGCAAGTAAGGGCTCCACATAAGAGCTATAATGCAAAAACAGATACACAATTACATCAAAACATGAACAAGTGTATGTGCTTGGACGTGCAGATGATGGGTATCTTTGAAAGGGTCCGACCCTCACCTGGAGGTCCACCTCTGATATTACATTCATGGTCATGGAGACGAAATCCTTGAGATACCTATGGAAAAACTCCACCTGCATCTCTTGGGATGCTTCAGAGATGTACCTGCCCAAGGGGGTCTTCCAAAATAATTCTTCAAATTGCTTTAGAGTGTGTCCTGATGACAGAAAGACAATATTTATTGTTAACTTTTTCCTTTGAACTGTAAATACAAGAGTTAAAGGAATGGAAAAACTAACCACTACAATTTATGCATGACATAAAAAGGAAAGAAATTAAGCAAAAATACCTTCTCGCTGCAAAGCATGTACCCAGAGGTCCTCTAGACAATCTTTAATTCTCCAGCTGAAAGGCATGGTGCAACACATGTTCCTGTCAACTGCAATGTAGTGCTGAACCAAGATCGTCGAGCTGTTAAGATAGAGTGTTTTCAGTTATAATAATGACATTGCTATAATGTCAGAAATATACTGAACAATCCACGTGTGCTAATGTAGGCGCCAAGGCTTAAGCAATGCATTGTCAAAATGTGATCCTGTTTTACACATGGTCCAAAAGGGTTGTCCCTAGTCTCTGCGTCGGGCTGAAACTAGCAAAAAACACTTTACGCCGGATGAGTGATAGGGCCCATCAACTTTAACTTTCTGAAATGCCAATAGTTGAGAAAAAAAAAAAAACATTTTGACTGTCGAAAACGAAAAAGAAGTATAATCCATAAAATTAACTTGAAGTATACTTCAAGTATATGTAGTAAGTATACTAATATCAATGTGTACTAGTGTACTGTTTCAATACTGCTTGGGACTAAATTGGCCCACTTTTAGTATATAAAAGTATTTAAGTTAAAGTTTACTACTGTTACACTTAAAGTGCACAACTAGGGTTCTCATTTTAACTGTATCTGTACTACAAGTGAACTTATAAGTAGTTTACTATTTTATAAATAAAATATTTTTTTTTTAGTTTATGAAAGTATACTTTGAAGTGTACTCTCAGTAAACTACAAGTTTAGTAGTTTATACTGCAAGTATACTTGTAAGTTTTCTTTAAGTGAACATAACATTATACAAACATTTACTATTTATATATTATTTTTACACTTTCAGTATACTACTACGTTCAAATGTAGTTATTAATTTTCTATACTTGAACTATACCTTTAACTGTACTTTAACTAATTTTAAAAACAGTTTATTACAGCTTCATGCATCCTTTTTTATCAACAATTGAATGCGGGTAAGTTTCATAAAGAAAGACAACATTTTAAACAAAAAGTTGAGAAAAACGCATTTTTGTAAAAGACTACGCCTTGATCAGATTCAGAACGACGATCAAAAGCAGATTGAGTCCACCAACAATACCATTCGGTAACATTAGGCAGTTGTCATAAATATGATGATCGCATCAGTTTACATTTGCGTTAGCAATCTTGTATTGCTTGTTTCAGCTTCTTCTTCTCCTGTATTTTGACCCGGAGATTCTGTACTAGAAGATGCGTAATAGCGCCCCCTCCCCCCTACCGTATAACAGTGAAAACATGGATAGCTGGAAAATTCAGTCAATGGTGGGGAAAGAGTAAAGTAGATTTTAAGTAAATTCCTATGTACACTACCAGTGGACTAGCCTACACAAATTCAGATACGCAGAATTAGGAACATATCTGTTTTATATCAATATTCTAATCAATATTTTCATAAGACTATGTAAAACTATGTAAAAAAAGAAGAAAAAAAAGTATATTTAATGGGCTACTCAATCAAAAGATTAAACACAATTACAAGCCAATTATACACGGATCAGGCATAACATTATGACCACTGACAGGTGAAGTGAATAACACTGATTATCTCTTCATCACGGCACCTGTTAGTGGGTTGGATATATTAGACAGGAAGTTAACATTTTGTCCTCGAAGTTGATGTGTTAGAAGCAGGAAAAATGGGCAAGCGTAAGGATTTGAGCGAGTTTGACAAGGGCCAAATTGTGATGGCTAGACGACTGGGTCAGAGCATCTCCAAAACTGCACCTTGTGGGGTGTTCCCGGTCTGCAGTGGTCAGTATCTATCAAAAGTGTTCCAAGAAAGGAACAGTGGTGAACCAGCGACAGGGTCATGGGCGGCCAAGGCTCATTGATGCACGTGGGGAGCGAAGGCTGCTGTATCTCAAATTGGTAAGGAAGTTAAAAGGTCCCTTGACATGGATTTTTAATTTTTTTTATAATGTTTCCTGAGGTGTACTTATATTGTTAGTATAATTTTTACATTATAAAATGTCATAATTTAGAAATAAAAGGCATTTTTCCATCGTGATTTTTGCCCTCTGGCTTGAATGCTCTGTTTGAAGGGACGTGTCTGCTGTGAGACTTCAGTGTAAACGCCCACTGTTGTGATTGGCTGACATCTTTGCATTTGAACTGCGTATTACATGTGGAGCCCCTCTGGAATACTTTTACTATGTTTTTTTTTTACTATTACAGCTGTCGAGATTAACGAATCGTGAAAGTGTCGATAAGAGCATTATATTTAGTACCCTTGCGAGAGGACTCTCGTATTGCAAATGTGTTATACATTTGTTTATATACAATGATCTATTCCCATCACATGAAAGGTTGCAGTGATGAGCATTGAGTAGACAGACAGTCTGTTGATCGCATGAATGCAGTGATCTCGTCATTGCAGCACTATTTCTCTCACGAAATGCTTTCACCACAACTAACAGCCAACACAATATCGACATGAATACAGTACTTTGTTGTGCAGTATAACAGCGTCATTCATTATAAAGGCAGTTTGGGCAAGTGTGCAGATATACTCGCGACGTGTGATCGACAGCTCCGAACATTATAAAGGGAGTGTTCTTTGATCGCTCTCCGCAGTCTAATAACAATTTAAATAAACAGAGAAATTCCAATAGGGTCCTCACACCGATGGTGCTCAGGCCCTAATAACAGATTTGTTTCATACTACTAAGAGAAACAATGTGAAGTTGATCGTTTAGTCACTGGCTTGATTCACTGATGCATAAACAGTATTAAACGATTTTGAAAGAAATTCTGTGTGAACTTGAATAAATAGTTACACATCAGAAATCACTGATCACAGATCAGGCATTAATGAACACTGTTACTCATTGTTTGTGGCGGTGCTGTCAAATCCATATCGTAAAAGTCTGTTTGTAAAGCCTGTGCTGACTTTCCATAGGTAAAAAATAAACTGAATCCATTTCTCAAAATTCTCTGGGCGGGCAAACCAGAAAAAGGGGAGGTAACCTTTCCCTGTATGACGACATACAGGGAAGATTCCAGACTGGCCCATCTGAGCTTTCATTTCCTCAAAGGCGGAGCAGGACACTCAGAACTCAGTTTACATCTATCGCCATTTCTAGCCACTGGGGGACCATAGACAGACTAGGGGAACTCATATTAATGTTAAAAAACCTCATAAAGTGAAATTTTCATGCCATGATGGGACCTTTAATGCTGGTTCTGATAGAAAGGTGTCAGAATACACAGTGCATCACAGTTTGTTGCGTATGGGGCTGCATAGCCACAGACCAGTCAGGGTGTCCACGCTGATCCCTGTCCACAGCCGAAAGCGCCAACAGTGGGCACACGTGAGCATCAGAACTGGACCACGAAGCAATGGAGGAAGGTGGCCTGGTCTGATGAATCACGTTTTCTTTTACATCACATGGATGGCTGGGTGCGTGGCTTACCTGGGGAACACATGGCACCAGGATGCACTATGGGAAGAAGGTAAGCCAGCGGAGGTAGTGTGATGCTTTGGACAATGTTCTGCTGGGAAACCTTGGGTCCTGCCATCCATGTGGATGTTACTTTGACACGCACCACCTACCTAAGCATTGTTGCAGACCATGTACACCCTTTCATGGAAACGGTATTCCCTGGTGGCTGTGGCTCTTTCAGCAGGATAATGCGCTCTGCCACAAAGCAAAAATGGTTCAGGAATGGTTTAAGGAGCACAACGAGTTTGAGGTGTTGACTTGGCCTCCAAATTCCCCAGATCTCAATCCAACGAGCATCTGTGGGATGTGCTGAACAAACAAGTCCGATCCATGGAGGCCCCACCTCGCAACTTACAGGACTTAAAGGATCTGCTGCTAACATCTTGGTGCCAGATACCACAGCACAACTTCAGGGGTCTAGTGGAGTCCATGGCCGTTTCTCAATATGCGTTCTTGTCTGTACTTGTGTTCTCGTGGACTTGTGAAACGTCATCAGTCGCTGCCCAAGTCCTGTTCCAATTCAAAGTTCACATCTAGCCATAGACATGTACAGTTCAAATCCCCGGATGTGTCCTTGATCCGCCCCTTTTATCGAGGATGCATCGAGAGGAGACTTCAGACAGACCGGTATCCCAGAATGCATCTCAGACCAACGGACGTAACGATCAGTAATGCCATGCCCCCCAACACCCGCATGATAAGCTGAACTCGGTTGTGCGCGAGCCTCTACTAACGTAACCGAGAGCAGAGCGGCATTATCATCACTGGCAGCGGCATTGTTTTATCACTTGCAACACATCCAGAATACACATAATTTCTGCTTAAAATAAGCCTAAAATGCAAAACAAGACCAATTTAGGATAGTAAGATTTATTTTTAAGCACAAACCTAATAAAACATTTGAAGTAAAACATTTTTTTTTTAAATGTATTACTTATATAGTAGTATAAACTTGTGGAAATTTAAATATTAAATACAATTATAAAATGTTAAAATATTTGTTAAATTGTTTTATTTATCATATTTATGTTTTATTTTTGTAATGTGTTTTTGTTAAGTCATGTTATAATATTTTTTTGAACTGCTTGTTATTTACAATGGCAACTATTAACTGTTTTTATTTTTTTTGCGGGTGCGTTGAATTGTATTAAAACCACATAAAAATCCTAATAATCAAACTAAATCAGAATAATTATTAATGTTAATAATAATATAGAGAGCCCACAACAACAAATAAACAAACAAAAACATTTAAAAATATATTGTCCCGATTTTTATTTAAAGATAATAACAAATTAGATTTTAGTGATATTTTGACCACTCAAATAGAAATGTCCCCGGTTTCCATTTCAGAAATCTGCTCACCCTAAACCACATATTAGGCTAATGTTTAATATAGGCCTATTGTTTTTTTAAAATCTAAACGAAAAGAGGCAGGGTTGTTTTATACTTCGTTTTGTTATAAATATATAAGATAATCAATGTAGCTGCCTGAACGACATTTGTGTGGCTAATATGTTTAAGATTTTTTTTGTTAAAAATAATGAAAAGAGGCAGTGGTGTTTTATGACATATTTCATTTTATTGTAGCCAAAATATTCGTTTCTCTATACCAAGTAGGCCTTCGCGAACTTCTGACTTGCGTCCGTGGAGTTAATTCAGGCTCGCCAAGTTCAACTCCGGAGAACGAACTCCCGAGGACGGGAGGACAATAGTCCGGTGCTCTGCTAATGGAACAGCAGCCTTCTTAATAGGGTTATTCAGTGTTTATATGTATATTTTAGGCTACAATAAAATGAAATATATGATAAAACACCACTCTGCCTCTTTTCATTTTCATTAAAAAAATATTAAACAAATGTAGTGCAGGCAATGTTAGGCTTTTGCATGTATATTTTTAACAAAACGAAAGTTTAAAAACCCTGCCTGTTTTCGTTTAAATTATAATAAAAAAAACATTAATATGTGGTTCAGACAAGTGTGATTATCACTGTAATAAAATGAATTATGACATAAAACACAATCCAGTCTATTTTTGTTAAATGTCAGTTAATGTATTTAATAGCCTAAAATTATAAAGTTATGAAACTTCACTTCGCCCTCAGTCAAAACGATTTACCAGGGAACAAATTATAGATTAATGAGACCAAAGATCGGCCTTTAGAAGACGGATTATATCTGAAGACATCAGGGCCAGCGGCCGGCGTCAGAAGGGCTAGCCGTGTTAAGTCTGCTCTGGGCGGGGAGAGCACTCTGAGCGCCGCTGATCGACTGGATCTCACAACTCCGAAAACGCCAGATCAAATTTTCAAAAAGGCGCTATCTTTATAAATAAACCACAGATTTGAGCTTTAAACAAGTACATTCTCGCCTGAAAAAGTCTTAAAACTACATTTTGTGAAACATTAACAGTATTTTTAAATTACGAGGGGTTTCTCATCTGCTATGGACGTTTGCTTGTTGGTGCGAGATGCATTCTGGGATACCGGTCTGTCTGAAGTCCACAAGTCTCCTCTCGATGCATCCTCGATAAAAGGGGCGGATCAAGGACACATCCGGGGATTTGAACTGTACTTGGCTACTTGTGAACTTTGAATTGGAACAGGACTTGGCAGCAACCAAGCCTGTAGTGCTCCAGTCAGAAATTGAAGCTTTCGCGCCTCGATCGCCCCCTCGGTGGCCGGTCCCAGTATAGCTCCTAAACCCCGCCTCTCCATGTATTTGAATGGGCGCGAGACACACTTAACAATTTAATTACACTTCAAATAATTGTTTCCTAAAGATGGTTTCTGTCATTTTAGGCAGTTTTTATTACAATAATTTCATTTCAAGTGTTCGTTTTTTAAATAAGTTTAGTTTTAGTGAGTTATTTGATGCTATAAAAACGGGGGGTGTGACGTCATGATTGACAGCTGAGATTGACGGCTTCTCTGAGTGAACTTGTCACTGAGGCACTAACAGACTTTTTTCTGGATTTTTGGGAGGAGATTGGAGCTTTAGCTTTAATTTCTACACTTCCATAACTGTTTATTTCACACCAACATAATTAATTGTTCTGCATCTGCGAGAGTGTGGGCGGGCTTTTGATAATCGCGCCTCTACTTCCTGCTCTCTACTGCGCAACTCCGGTCCCGAGATCACTACTGCGCAGATTCGGTCCCAAGATGTCAGCGCCGTGAGCGGGCCTATGAAAGCTTCAACTTTGGTCAGCGGAAGTCAATGAAGTCGCGTCGTCCATATTTTTTTACGGTCTATGGCAGCAACCGATGACGCTTCACAATTGACGACTGATGGCGATTCCCCCCGTCCTCTGGAGTTCGTTCTCCCGAGTCGAACTTGCAAGTCTGAACTACCAAGGACGCAAGTCAGAAGTTCGCGTACTTGGTATTGAGAAACGGCCCATGCCTCGACGGGTCGGGCTGTTTTGGCAGCAAAAGGGGAACCAACACAATATTAGTTGTGTATATCATAATATAATGTTTAACCTGATCGGTGTACTTTGAATACTTAATTATACTCAAAAGTAATCAAAAGTACAAGATTGAGTACAAGTACAGGCCAAATATACTTAGACTTTTCTGTCAGTATAAGTCGAGTATACTTAAGTGCAATTTTAAAGGGTAACTAAACCCCCGCTCAGAGCTCAACTCCACCCACTGGCAATTTTTGACAAATGCTGTAAAAGTGGGCAGAGCCCAGCGGAGACAGAAGGGACGAACCAGGCGTGCACCTGAGACACGCAGTGACGGATTGATTGACAGCTGTCTGACTTGCAAGTCGCAAAGATGGAGAATGACTGGAATGACGCCAGTAGCTTTGCAACAGAGTGGTCATTCTCCCCCACCTTCATCTGAAGTGGAGGAGGGTGAATTGTCTGTAGACACAGTCACAGACCCAGAGCCTTATCAATGCGAGCCGCTGGCTCATACTGCGTTAACTCCCGATGCCGACGATGTATTTTCATTCAAATTAACTGAATCAATAAGCAGCGCAGGACCAATAAGTTCAGACCTAATAGCCTATTATAATATACCAATTTCCTCAAATAAAAGACTATATATGCCAGCATGTTACGGTATTGTTGTTCGTTACCGCGGCAATCACTTGCGTGTCAGTGTTTGAAAGTGAGTCTCATGTATGAAACTTACATGCACATGACGGGCGGCAACAATATCGCAAGAAAATCCTGACGTGTACTGACAACTGCATTATTTAACCGCATTACAATGTTAAAGCAAGTGTCAAGTAAGTTTCATTCATAATGTTTCTACTTCATGTAACATGACAGTTCGAGTGAAGCCGTTCTCATCATGTTATTGGGGAAAACATTTCTGAGGGCGTGTTGAGCTCGTGCCAGGGGCGTGGGTAGTGAGACGTTGGAAGTACCATCCTACTTCACGATGTACCGCAATGTCCAATAGGAAAATTCAACTGCAGTAGCCACCGTTCAACCTTAAGAGGGCAGCACTTTGGTGGTTTTACACCATATTTTATAGAATTAAAACACTTTATACCCAAATGACAAAACATTTACTCGAATCAATGAACAGCATTAATAAAGCCCCAGTATTACAGATCATTAACTAAAAAAAGTTGGTTTAGTTACCCTTTAAGTATATTTCTGAGAAGTATATAAAAAATAGACTGTAAGTATACTTTCTTATTTTTAGTTTACTAATGGAACACTTAAATTAACTTCTTTTTCGTAAGGGTACATGATAAGAATGCAACGCATATTTGCCTTACATAATTAATTGCTTTTGGAAACATTGTGGAACAAAACAAAATAAAGCTTGTGTAGCTGAGAGCATTAGTGTACTGGCATAGGATATTTTAGCAAAATGCCTCTTGAAATCAAATAATCACATACTTGTTTTTCACACTTGTGTGAGGAACATTGAGCAACATGACATCTCCAAAAATGTCCAACCACAGTTTCTTCAAGGATTCTTCAGAGTTTGTATCCAGCAAGAGATCTAGATTGCAGTCACAGTCAATAACTGAAACAAGCTGCGCCAAGAAGGGAGTTATTACTGCTTGAATTCGCCTCCACAGGGCATGCCTAAAAACACAAATGAACAAATATTGAAAGTAAAATTGTTTTAGGTATTAGGTATAGTTTCACAAACATATGAAATACAATCCAAAATACTGCACAATTTACACTCTCTCTTACACTTACCTAAAAGTTCCACCCTCTTGCAAGGCATCGATATTTAGTGCTTCCTTGGAGACCCAGCTCTTGGCAGAGATTGTGTTTTCATCGTGAGCCGTCGATAGAGAATGAATTCGCTTCTTTAACGTTTTCAGAAATTCAGCTGGTAACATAAATATCTCAATATGAGTAACCACTTACAGGACAATTAATGAAAGCTTTAAATAATAACAGTAATGGTGAAAAGTCTCACCTTGTAGAGTCTCATTGTCAGCCAGGAGCGTGAGCAGAATTTGTACTCTTTTGGTGCTGCGGGTTCCGGCCTCCGTCTGATCTCTTAGCATGCCAACTGCACTCTGAACACAGCTACGCACCAGCGCTGTGGTGTCCACAACATTCTCCCAGCCCTAAAGAGCACAAGAAAAAAATGACCTACTGTGTCAACCTAGAAGCTAAATTAACTCAACAGGGTGACAATAGTATCACAAGAATCCTGTACTGAAAATACATTGCTGTTGTTGAGGTTATGGTCTTCTACTTCCATCTTCTCTTCTTCTCCTTCTTCTGCGTACATTTCCTCAACCTCCATAGCTGCAAGCAGTAACAATTATTTGGATTGTTTGAGAATGCTGATCATCCTTTAAAGACAACTCTCAATATTTTGAAAATAAAATGATTTCACCTTCAGGCTCAGCCATTTTCTCTGCTTTCTCTTCAAACAATTGGCTGATGGTCAGACACTGCAAGGCTTTTATATCAGAGACAATATCTTTCGATTTTCTGAGGTCATCGATGTGGACTGACTTCCATGGGCCTTGTTAAAATACATTTTAATGAGATTTTCTATAAAAGAAACAGTTTTTTTCAGGGATGCAATCAAACTTGTCTTACCACCATGAAATCCAATGTAAGAAGTTCCACCGTCCATTCTTGGTAGTTTAGTGATGAAGTACATAAAAATCTTTCCATAGCCCTCTTTCCTGAATTTGTTGATCTCATTGATAGAAGAATACCTAGGAATATATTTTAAAGTTCAAATCATACTTTCATTGCATTTACTGAACAAACAAAATGTGCCACATTCAACTCACTTCGCAGATGCAATGACATTTAAACTTGGGGAGCCTTCATCAAAATCTGTTTGGATGATAAGTATCTTGTCCCCGGTGGTGTTTTCCAGATAATTTCTGAATACAGAAAAAGGGGTTTAATTCCTTTAATTAAGAATAAGTGTGCTTTTTTGTTGTGATGTGATATAATGTAGTGATGTTGTGAACACAATACTTGATTTTCTTGAGGAACGAGTGTTCGGTGTCAAACTGCTGTAGAGAGAGGAGCTCTACGCCTTGGACCATGTTCTGTAGCTGTTCAGTTTCAGCTGCGGTCAGAAGCCTTGAGAAGGTAGTCACCTAAAGGATTAGGAAAAAGTTGCAAGTTTAGAGTACAATGTTGTTTTTTTCATAAAGATAGACATTTTATGGATTTTTCTAGAGCAGTGGTTCTCAACCTTTTTGCCTCCAAAGCTCCATCTATCCCCCATGTAGACTAAGAATATTTTGGGTACTTCTGCTATAATTACAAAGCTGCCTGTTTATTTATTTATTTTTACTCACAAATAGCAATTTCTCAGTGGATTCTACCCAACAAAATATCTTACATCTTGACATAGAGAGAATAAAAATTATAATCATTATATACATTTTCATGACTTTTTAAAATTGTATACATTTCCATGACTTTTTCCAGGTCTAAAAATCACGCTTTTAAAATTGTCATGTATCCAGGTTTTCCAAGACCTTAAAAATTATGAATTGGGAATAATTAAAAAAAGATGGGAATTAATTAAAATAAGAAATATCCTTTTGATTTTTAGCTGACTTGGCTTATTTTGAAGGTTGTTTTAACTCTAGAACCGCAAATTGTACGGGGTAAAATTTACCCATGGTTGTTTGTCAAATGCATAAAACAAATCATATAAGCAAGATAATAAAATATCCAAGTCTCCCAGTCATTGACTTTTACTAAAATTGTGTTATTTACAATCCTCTGTTGTTAAAAATTGATTAAAAAAATAGGGAATTTATAACTGCCAGCAGGTCAAATTTATCCCTATATAGTTTTCACGATGTGTTTTAGAGCAACGTGTAGGCTTACTGTAAACAATGCACACTAAAATGAAGATGTTTTAGCCTGTTAAATGTTCAAACTTTGGATTAATTATACATTTTGGTTTGCAATTTTTATTGTGTATTGTTTGCTACTGTGTTGCTATTTATTCAAGTCTGCCCGTTTGCTGAAAAAAAATTAATTTACATTTTTAAATTTATGATGTAATGAATAAAACAATTTGAATGATTACCCCAAGTTTTTGGGTGTTTTTATCATATTCAAATTATAAATTATATAACCAAACAAATTAATAACAATTAATAGGTGAAACTGTGCACTTGAATTTGTCATTGCACACATCCTATGTCATCCTTTGTCATACATCCTTATGCAGTGCAGTGAATTATTATTGCTCTTTATTGTCTATTATGGTATTTTAGTAATTTAAATAACAAGGGTTATCTCAATATGTGATTAATGACATTTTATTATAATATTACACCACCCAAATATGTATTTATTTCCTTCTAATTCTCATTGTCATTGCAGGCTTGTTTAGCCTATAAATCACCAAAAAGTGATTAGTGTAGCCTGCTTAAAATAGGATAAAACAACAGGACAAAAACATAGTTGAGGACTAAAAATAATAATTTCATGACTCTTGACATTACTTTGTGAAGACAGTGACATAATAAGTTTTTTAGCCGTATCAAAAAGGTATCATATGCATGGGTAAATTTTACCCACTGGCGGTTTTAGGCATACAACGACCCCTGGCGGTTCTAGTGTTAAACCATCTCGTCGGCCCCTGATTTAGAAACACTATTCTAGAGTAATAGTCAAAGTATTGTTTTACCTCTGTGAAAAAGGCATTGCCAGGCCCTGCTTGCTGTGTGTGAGAAAGGATGAAGTCAGCAAGGGAGCTATGCTTCTGCTCTTCAAAGTATACCCTCGACAATTCATCACTTTCTCCACTGGAGAGGGACGTGCATTCTAGCCGAACCAAGGCATCTGGTGTCGCACAGTTCAAAAGGATCAGTTTGGCCTCATCTAAGATTCTAGGATCTGAGAGCTCCATTTTCCCTTTGAGCTGCTCTGTCACTTGCAGTACAACAGACGCACATGTGTCCGAGTGGTAGCCAACGAAAGCATCAGCTGGAAGATATCTACGTACTTGGGAAGCAATTGGGTGCTTGCTTCTAGCAGAAATGAAGCATTGAACCCACTGTTCAAGCTTCTCAACAAGGTCCTTTTGCTCAGTTTTTAGTACAGTATTGATGTCAAGATAATGTTTCTCCAATCTGTTGATCAGTGGGATGGGAAACTGCTTGTACACCACGTCCTTCTCCTCAATGACAATGAGCCTGAAATCCTTGTGCACTCTGCATTTGACGCGATGGGTTCCAAGCCCCAAATCCACATATTTCTGACCTCCAAGGCTAACGTAATACTGGTTTAAAGCATCATACAAGCTTTCGTACAAGTTCTGTAAGTTCAGAAGCACGATGGTTTGACCAGTTTCCATACAAATCTTAACACGGTTAATGTTGCGGCATATCTGAGTATACTCCTGGTCTTTTGGAAAGCTTGAACCAAAGATAATCTCTGGTTGGCATTGGTCTGAGAAAAACGTCTGCTGTAGAATTCGAAGGGCTGCATAGTTTTTGGTCAGAACAAGCAGGTATCTGCATTCCTCATCTTGGCCAATGGATGTGATGTTCTCTCTTACAAGCTCAATGGCACTGATATTCTCAAGCTTCATTGGGATATTTAGTCTGCTGGTGAAAACTGTGACAGCATCCACATTATCCTTGCCACTGAAGTTCCTTAGCACAGCCTTCACAATATGTTCTGCACTAGGCTTCTGATTAGAAGCTTTGACAACAGCAAACATCATCTTTATCAAGCTGTAATAGTCTCGCAGGCCAAAGAAACCTCTTCCCGGTTTCCTACAGATCTTCAGGTAAGCACGGGCAAATGGCTGAAAGAAATCTCTCACCCTTTCAAGGATCATGGCATCCGAAGAACATATTCCTTTTGCACTCTCAATCAACTCCTTTTCATCAGGATCGCCACGGGAAACAAATATCCCTCTGTTCATCTTGGCTGGGTCCAAAGCCCAGTTCGAGATACCGATGAATCCCACCTTCTTGTGGGGTACTGGCTGATCATCTATGCATCCCTCTTCCAGCAAAGGATGTAAAGTTTTCAATGGCATTTTCTGGGAATCTTCAGCCAAGCCTATCTCATCTAGCACTACCACTGAGACATACTCTGTTAGATTCTTGCCTTCCTGAAAACGAGCGCATTGCTTGAATGTATTGATGATTCCCTCTGGTGTAGAATGAGGACTGCACTGAAAGGAAACAAGGTGGATCTGCTTCAGTTTTCTAAACAAATCCGAATGGGCTGCTTGACCTTGCATGCCATCCGCAACCAGAGTTTTAGACAAGGACTTGGAGCTTCCAGGTTTTCCAACCAAAAAGAGAGGAATTCGTAGTTCAATGCAAATCACCATCATGAAGACGTTTTCCTTCAATGCATTGTTCCGAGCAATGGTTGCACCCAATGGAACTCCACTCAGAAAAAGATCCTGAATAACTGAAATCTCCTGCATCACTTTCATTGGGCTGTAGATCTCTGGAAGGTGACTGCAAATTTTCCTTCTGTATTTCTCTTTATCCTCCAAGCAGGCATGGTAACACACACCAACAGCCATAAGTAATGACCAAAGAATTGGGTCTTTTTCATCAGTATTCCTCTGTTGAGGATCATTTCTCTCTGCCCGCTGGATACTCTCAAACTGGTCAAGCTCTGATAGTATCATTGGGTGGTTTTTGTAGAACCAGCTAAAAACTTGCATGCAGCGCTCCACATCCCTCAGACTGACAAAACTACATTCATCCTGTCTTGTTCGCATATACATCTGTGAGGCTGAAAGAACATCAGTGATGGTTGCGATGTAATCTGAACTAATGGAATGGGTTTCAACTACCCTTTCGACTATTTGCTTGATGTACATTTTCTCAGTATGGTCATTGAGCTGTCCAAAGTCCCAAACTAGTGGAATCATGCTAGGTGGTAAAGCCTGCACTCTGTACACTAGCTGGCGAAGTGGAATGGATCCAAGTTTTTCGTCTGTTTCCTCAGCACGTACTCTGTATCCCAAACCAGCTGACTCCAATCTCTTGATCATTACATCTGTGTGTTTCCTGTACGGGTTGCAAGCAGCAATGATTTGCAAGCCAGTGTTACTTGTCAAATGCTGTCCATCAGCAGTGTTGTCGCAGAGGATTTCCTTAATGCTGCTAATGGCCTCTGTTGTGTTTGCTTCATCAAAAAACAACACAGAGTCATACCCATAATCCAGTTTGTTTCTTAACGCCATGGCCTCTGCTTCTCTTACTTTGGTGTAAATCATGTCTGAACTTGTCCCTCCATGAACCTTGACTAGTTTCATGTTTTCAGTGGCAACTCCACTTCTATGCATCTCACAAAGGAATTTGATTAGCCTGGTCTTCCCACATCCTGTCTCACCCATGATTATAACAGGAATCCCACAGCGGAAACGCATGTGAATTGCCAACATTTTCAATATGTTGTCTGTGGTGAGCTCGTATGTTTCATCTGGATCAAGAGGCCACTGTATTCCCAACACCCTGGAAAGTCTCTCAATTTTCTCCCATCTTGGGAGCTGGTCAAAATCAATATTGAAAGGAACCCTTTGTAGTTTAAGGCCCTCATAGAGCTCTTTGGTCATGATGTTCTGCTTGATCACTCTTTTTGTTGATGGATCAATAGCATCGATCCCATTATGTTCATTTGGCTGAAGATGAAAGCCAATGAATGTCATGGACTCATGGTCATCATTGAAGAAAATGTATGGATGTGGTTCTGATTCCCATCGTTTTCTTATCCTAAAGGGAGCCAGATCCTCTTCATTGGCAGAAGTAAGGTCATTGTACAGTCTCCCGGGACTCTGGTCAGAGATACTTAGTGAAGGAGTAGCAAAATCCTTTGCCATGAGGATCATGAAATCAACAACAAAATTTTTGAATCCCATCAGAGTATCCCCTATGAAAGACACATCACAGAAAACCGTTCTCTCACAATCTCGAAGTTGTAAGTTCAGGAACCAGGCAAAATTCCGCAACTCTGCCCAAGAGGGGTCTATGATGCCGCAGTACACAAACAACATCTGCAGGCATTCAACATGAGTGCCCTCAATTCCTTTATAGATGAAGGCATCTAAATTGTCACCATTGTAGAAACGTTGCAGGTACTGATAAGGCCGCTGGTAGGCCTCACTTCGGAACTCTTGGTCATCCATAAGGGGATCATCATCCTCCATCATTGATCGATCTTCCTGGATTCTCATTTCCAACTCAAGTACCTCTTTGGGTGGACGACAGTAGACACTTGGAAACACATCCAAGAAAGCAGCCGGAACTTTGGCACCCTACCAAGAAAAATGGAAAAATGCATGAGGCATTTGTCTGATTAATGACAAAAATTCCTATGTGATTTAATTAAATAATTTAAATCCATTTACTTACAGCATTTTGGGATGTGCTGGCATCGTGTCTCAGGATCTCAATGACATACAAGTGCTTATTACTGCTTTTCCACATGTTTCCTTCTGAGTCCATGAGGTATCCAAGGATCAATAGCCTGAACAGAAATTCATGAAGTCCTTTTTTTACCTGCAAAAACAGTAGCAACATTTCTTTCCATTTGTTCATCAAATTAAATAAATAAAATACATAAAATAAAATCAGGTAGCTACCATGGTGGTGACATCAAAATGATAGACCGAAAGCTCCTTTTTCTTGGGGCTGTTGAGCAAGGACTGAAGGATGACGTTTTCATCAATTCTTGAGTCAATTAACCTGATGCACTTCAGTTGCGAAGGCTTCTTGGTGATCTTCAATTTCTCATACATTCTTTGAATGTAAAGTGATTTTCCTAAAATGAACAACATAGATATAATTCTGCATCTTACACGTTTTGCAAAAATATTTATATTTATACATACACAGAAAACAAAGTCTCTCTTTTCCTGTAAGTGTACTTTATATAGCCAACTAAAATGAATTCTGCAAACTAACTAATTTAAATCCATTACTTAAATGTATACTCACCAACTCCTGATCTTTCTGAGGATACAATTCCCACACATTGCCTGTTTTTGAACACAGCAGCAGCACTGGATATGTCAGCTGGGACTGTAAAATGCCTAGTAAGGTATCGCTGAATACTGATTATTGGTTCTTGGGGAATCAAGTGCAATCTAAATTGACTAAAAGCTGAAGGAAGGTATGCATGTTCTCTATTAGAGCTGCAGACCAACAACAGACTGTAATCATTTCTGCTCTGTGCATTTTGATGCTGGAAAAATTGCTCCACTTTGTAGCTCACTTCATACGAAAGTTGGTCCACATAGAGCATTGTGTATATCTTCTTTCCCCTGTAGCCAGCAGAAAGACATCGCCTGAGGAAAAGTTCCACTTCTTCATATGGAGTGGAAGCACTACAGAGAAGTACTTCATCATAGGTTGGTAGAGGCTCATTCTTGCTGCTCATGTAAACTGAAATGCATGATATCAGAATTTCTTCAGAAGGGCAGATGATTAGATTTGGTCTTCCAATGGCCATCCCGTTTGGAAGTTCTCTCTGAATGTTCCTTCTTCTCTCATCCTGTGAGTACCAATCACCCTCATTTTCAGGGGGGCTGTTGGCCAAAATTTCAAGAAGATATCCAAGACTACTGACATCAAGGTTGTCTGTCAGAAAATTCTTCATGTCTCGCATGTAAGCATTCCAAATCACATCTAGCTTTTCTGACCCATTTGCATTCCCCAAGTGACATTCCAAGTCATCAATCGATGGGCATGTCTCCTCAGTACTATTGCTTTCAATCATACTGGGAACTTCAACAAACGTTTGGAAGTCCAAGTCATCATTTTGCTCAGGACCCTTCTTAATTACTTCATACTGAAGCCTGTGCCTAGCCTGTCTTAAATCTGAAGTGGAGCAGTTAGGTTTGATAAAGGAGAGCATCATCAGAACTTGATCTTCCATTTCAGTCACATTGTTCTGGCTGAGCTGACGGCACATATAGACAACTTGTTCTGCAGTGTAATAGTTTAAGTAGTAATGCTGAGATCTCTGCTTGTCCATAAAAGCTTTCCAGAAGCATAGGCAGCGCTCTATTTTCTTACAGACTTTAGGCAACTGTTCTGTGACATCACCTTCCACCATGATGGCACTGACAACACTCCCTAAATTGAAGTCCATTATGATGCATGCATCTTTACTATTACAGTTGACTTTAGCCTCCCAATGTCTGAACAATGGATTTCCAGCGGCAAACAAATCAATAAATGCAGAGGCCAACCTCTGTACACTGGCAAAAACCTGGAAACAGAGAACAAGTTAATTCAGGGATAATTACAATAGCCATGGTGAAATATAGCAGAATAAAAGCTGAAAGGTCACCTCTGCAAACTGATCGACTTCACACTGGCCTTGATCTCCTTTGCCAGACATTAGCATCAATTTATTCTGAAGATCCCTGAGGTCTTCAAGAGAATAAATGCGTGTCTCACAGCCCTCATCATGCTCTTCCATAATTTGAAGCTTCAGAATATTTTCCAAGCATAACTGAAAAAAAGCCAATATTCATGGGTTGATATTTATGAAATATTATCTGCATCAATTAGGCTATTCGATAAGAATAAAGACAAATGGTAAAAAATAAGCAACGTGTTAATATGGCATCTCATTGCTCCTGAAGGAAACTCTTCTAAAATGTAGCTTAAGCTGTGTTTTGGACCCTAATAACTGGTTTTGTAGCTGCTCCAAGCTAGTTATTCCTCGTTTCCAACGAACGGTACAGGACAGTACAGTATGATTCGGGACGGTAAACCCTGATCAGGCTTGCGTTTCCACTGCCCACAGTACACATACAATACATAACTTAAGCGTGGTGTATGCCGGAAAGTAGTGATCAATGCCATTCTTGCATGAAGAAGAAAGCGACACAGTAAACAGCAATAGAGGACATACAGCAGATCTTGTTCTTGCTTCTCAGCATGTGGCTGTTTGTGTTTCAACTGTATATAAAAAAATGGGGTCTTGTGCTGTCATTCCTATTGTAGCACACGCAAGTGACGATTTTCTGTCAACCAATCAACGGTCTAGCTCCACCCTTTAGTTCCGTACAATTGTGCTTGGTACCCCAAAGGAAGGTTCCTAAAAAAGTGGTATGATAAGTTTCGGGTACCATTCACAACTTCTCACAAAGAAAACTGCAAAAATTGCGCACTGTACTGAACTGTACAGTTCTGTACCGCTCTGTGAAAACGCTGCATTTGTTAGCAAGTCGCTGGATTATCAGCCTGGATGAGCTGGTAGACCATCTTGGTCTAGCAACAAATCAGCTGCATTTTTTCAAAAATCAGTATGACCACTTTTAATCCCACCTGATTTTTTTGAGCAAGGACCTTGATCGAGATGGCCAGGTCTCTATTTGCTGATAGTCCAGCTTGTTAATTGGCTAAACTAGCTTGGACTTACTATAAAACCCTGATTTTCCCAAAAAGGCCCCCTGATCAAGATGATTGTCTAGCTTGGACCAACTAGAAACCAGTTAGAATGTTCCAAACACAGCTTTAAACTGACTTTAGTCAAAAATCCAGCACAATGTTAGCAAATATGATGAGTACCGTATTTCCTCAAATAAAAGCCGGGGCCTTTATTTACCTGAACTGCAGAAGGTCACCGGCTTTTATTTGAGGCAGGCTTTTATTAGGGGCAGGCCTGTATTTCGAATTCCATCTATTTGAAAAAAATAAATGTTTTAAATAAAGCGTTTTAAATGAAAAGCGATAGCGCTCCAGAGGACAGATATCATCAGGGGCGCGGGAAGTGGGGGGGTTTCAAAGGATTGCAAATGCAATGCAAATTTTTGTTCATTTTATTCATTTTTAGAATTACTAATTTATTTGTAATAAACATTTTAAGTGGCCCATTAAAAAGTATTATTTATAAGTTGAATTCTGTTTTTAAAACATACATGAGGTCATATTGTGACTATTGCAGTATGTGCGTTGAAAGAGCGGTAATATTTCCTCCAGAGTGAGAGCGTCTTTCTGGAGATCCCGTTCATTTCTGAAGCTCATTCCGCTCAGCACCGCCGCTCAACCCAGAACTCCCTTTGTGACATGCTGGACAAAATATAGGCCTATCTGAAATAAATAGTAAGGGCTGTCCCTGACTAAAGTTTTTTTTCTTTTCTAGTAGCCTAGTTGTTCATTTAAGCCGTTGATCGCGCTGCGCATCCACCTCATGTCATTGTCTGTTATAGCTAATGGCTTGTTATTTATTAAATCCGGGCAATTTGGTTGATAAAACATAGATTAAAATTAAGATACAATTTATACAAAACGAAATTCATTTTAAAGAAAGGGTTTTTTTGTGATATATTTGTTGTTTTTTCGTGTTTTATAGACTCAACCCAACTAGAGTGCTTTCTATACTCCACGTGAGGGAAAAAGCTTCCTTCCACTTAAGAAGAGTTGTGTTCCTTTAAGCACTTTTTATTTTAATATATATCTCTTTACATAAATATTATTTTCTACTTAAAAAAAACAACTATAATTTCGTTATTTTTCTAACCCAACTAATGCGCGCACTTGTCTCAATCCGTTATGGAGCTATTCAATTTTGATTTTGCAAATTGTTTTTTAAATGTTCGTTCGAGTATTACAAATGACCACTTTACAATATTTCAATAACATAATTTATTTTGAAGCCTATCCTGTTTTCTTGTACAAAATAAAATAGTTTAAGTTAAATGCAGAGTAAGATGTGTAAAAAAGACAAGAGGCTAAGAGATTGTCCAGATCATTTGTGTAGCTTTCACAGACTAACACACGTCACATCTCTCATAGACTACAGTATTTAAAATAGCAGATATGCATCAGTTATATTCTCTATTTAATTTACAGAGCAATCCCTGCAAAGTGTTTAGGTTAAGTATAAAAGAGAGCAGGATTGTGCGTCGCACTCGCAAGACTCCCAGCGGGGGACGATGGCCACGATGGTTTCACTCCTTCTGCATATACTGTACATTACGATGAACTTGAATGCACATGAAATGAAAGGAAATATTTTTTCCCCGGCCTTAATTTGAGACCGGCCTTTATTTGTTTGTGCTGGCCACGCCCCCGGCCACTATCAGAGGCCCGGCATTTATTTGAATACAGGCTTTTATTTGAGGAAATACGGTATTTCAACATTTCTGTGTGCATGATTTGTGCTACATCTATTTGAACTCAAAAAGTAGTGACAAACCTTCTTTTGTTTTTGTGCACTGATAATGTAGATGCCGTTTGTGTTGATAGCTGATGCCAGAGATAGAGAGGACAGTTCCACTGACCCATGGCTGTCCTTGACGGTTTTCAACCATTCGATGTGTCTTGCAGAGTCACACTGAAACAAAGAAAATGTTGGTGAACCAAAATCAGATTTTCTTCCTTTGGTTATCAATGCTAGCAGATACTCTTACCAATTTTTTGGGGAGGTTGGGGTCATTGTCAAGTGCCTTCCACAGTTTTTTCAGCATATCTTTAAAAAGTCTGAAGTCAGCATCTGGCTTCAAATCATAGAGCATTGAGGAGTAGCCAAGAACTGCATCATGAAAACAGGCCACACGATCCACGTCCAAATCATTCTCTCCGGCAGAGATGGAAGCCAAATCCACAAAGACTTTCAACTCATTGATGTCTAAAGTGATAAACAGAATTAACATTTGCTTACAAAAGAGCATTTGAAATAATGAAATCTGAAAGTGCAAACACCTATAATTTACCTTCAAGAGCCTCTTTAACCCATATAACAAAATTCTTTCTGAGGCCAAGCTCCTGAAGGCACAGTCTACGGGACTCTGTGATGTCCACAAGCACAGTTTTTGCCTGCATCAACTCATTGTCAATGCTGTCAAGACGTTCTTGTTTAAAATCCAACTGTGTCTAAAGGGAAGAAAGCCTCATGGGTTTACCATATCAATTACTTATTTGAATCAAAATGCATTTATTTAACAACAGGAAGCATATTGTCAAAAAATTTGAAGACTTACAGTAACAAGCAACTTCTCCAAGACTTGAAAGTCTCCTTGTAGGCAGAGCGTCTGTTTGACCATCATAACCACCTGAGCTGACTCTACTGCCAGATAAAGCTCATGGTACTGCTCGATCTGCTGGATTCTTGTCTGGACCCAGCGCTGGTCATCCCTGATATTCAGTTTGCACATGATTGCAACTTCCACTTCCAGATCGTCATACTTTCCCTTGTAGGCTTTGAATGTTTCATCAACCTTTTTAAAAGTTATGCTACCATCTTTCAGCATTGTGTATATGTTTCTGTAGGCATCATAACATGATTTGAAAATGTTACTGTTAAGATCTTCGAGCGTGATATCCGATTCCTCCTCACTCTCTGCAAACACTTTTGCCTCATTCACCCAACACGTTTTGAAAATGTAGCTGTCTTTATAGACATTTAGGACCTCTGCCATAGATCGAACATCATCATCAAGCTCAAAGTAGGCAGCTCTTGACACTGGAGAGCGAATTTGATTTAATAAATGAACGTCCATGAACTCATCCAGGTCCATCTCATCTATATCAATATGGTTTTTTTCTTCCAACCCTTCAAAATCAACTGTATATCACAAAAATATTATAATATTAATCTCTGTATAAAAGCAATTTGTTATTATCAGGTATTCAATAGATAGCTTTTACCTGTCACATGCTCCTCTAGACTGCGGCACATTGTAATGAGAGCATCCACCAATGCCCTCTCATGATTGATAGCCTTCACCTCCTCTTGTCTAGACTGAAGAAGCCTCTTCATGGCATTGGTGTCCTTGTACAGTTCATTTTCACAAAAACACTCTGGGAAAAACAGTAGGGTCATGACTCTTCACATTATAAAGTGTTAAAAGGGTAAAATCTCCTGTGTAAGGTACTTTACCTAAATTGAGCAGCTCAAAGAACGCACTACTCTTCTGCAGGATGAGATTGAGTAGCTTTATCTTTATATTCCCTGTTACAAGTTGATCTACAATGTTTGTGAATAATGATGTTGCCATGGCTAATTTCTCTTTAGCTTCATCAGAAAGCTGATTGATCAGTTTTTCATCAGCACCTGCAGCCAAAATAGAAATAAAATATCTGTCATCATACAGTTTCTGTCTTAACATAAAAACATAAAAAGCCATGTGCAGGGAAACCATATAATTACCATGAAGCTGAAATATATTTTTGGCTGCTGTCCAGCCCAGAAGATGTTTGAGAACAACTTCTTCTTCCTCCAGATAGGTCCCTTTGTCATCTCTTGGCCAGGACTTTAGGATGATGGTAGACACAAGCTTTCCAAATTTCCAGTTTATTCGGTATTTATTTAATGTCTCAAAAAGTTTCCCCTCAGATTTAGTCTGTTAAAAAAAAGTGTACATTTGTCTTGTTAAAATGCATAAAACAAGTAACAAGTAATTTGAAACAGTGTACTTTAAACAGTTTTGCCCAAACAAAAACTGCAACTCTTAAAGAATAGGGAAGTCGACACCAAATTAATTTTCATCTCTATGTCATAATGACTTTTGAAAGTAATAGTTCACCCAAATGAACATTGTCACCATTTACTCCACTTCACATCATGTTGTTTCCATGTTCAAATAGTTTATTACACAGCTCTCTAGATTACATAATTCTCATTTGTCAATTGCAGCATTCAGGTCAGATATTTCCGAAAATTGACCACTGCCCAAGACGACGCTGCATATCAGACCACTCACGCAGTGGACTCGCGCTCTCGTTTCATACAAACAAAACAGCTGTTATCTGTGTCTTAATTTATTGATTGTACTGGAAATGAATTCGGAGGACTACAGTATTACTTTTACTCTAATATTGCTCGGCATTGAGAGAGATAATGATCCAACTGATATTATCCCTGACATTATGACTTCAATTTCAGTCTAATCATCTCAAGTTTGCCTTATGAATTCATAAGACTTTAAAATACACTATATTGCCAAACGTTTTGGGATGCCTGCATTTACATGCACATAAACTTTAATGACATCCTATTCTTAATCCGTAGTGTTTAATATTGAGTGCATCCACTCCATATGTGCACACGCCGCTCTGTGATTTTACGTGGTCTATCACTTCGTGGCTGAGTTGCTGTTGTTCCCAATTGCTTCCACTTTGTTATAATACTACTAACAGTTGACAGTGGAATATTTAGTAGTGAGGAAATTTCACAAATGGACTTATGGCACAGGTGGCAACCTATCACAGTGCCACGCTTGAATTCACTGAGCTCATTTTGAACGAATCCTTAATATGACTCGGGAACGACGAGTCGTCTCAGAGAACGATTCGTTCATTTTGTATTGACCCGCGCATGCGCATGGCGCAACATCTCATAGGCTACTACAGGAATCAGAATGATTAGTTCATTTCTCGAGTCGTTCGTTCATCAAGTCCCAGCCCCATATTAGGGCACGGATATGCAGTCTGTACCTGCGGAAACAGATTTGAACAGTTCATCTAGAGTCTTTTGAGTCGTTCTTCCTTCAAGTCCCCATAGGCTGAATGCAGAAACAAAAATGATTAGTTCATCTCTCGAGTCAGTCTTTGGGTCCTAGTCTCGTTCTTTTGTCGCGTGACATGACAGCCGTATTGCATGCAGAAATTAGTTAATAATTCACATATAACTTTTTTTGATGCGCGTTCTGGCCTCAAATTGTACCTTTTTTATTTCTTACACTTTATATATTTGTGAATATCTGTAATGATGGTTCTTTTCTATAACAGAATTATATTATTAAAGAGTTGGTTAATGCTTTAAACTTTATCGTATGATGGGGAAATCACTTTGATAAAGCAAAGATTGAGACTTGTTTACAGTGGGTTCTAATCTTCAGTAAATAGCAAAGCCATATCATCATATTATATATATATATATATATATATATATATATATATATATATATATATATATATATATATATATATATATATATATATATATATATATATATATATATATATATATTATAATTTAAATAATAATAAAAAAACACCACAGGGGCACTGACAGGAACAAGATGTCACTTTGTTATTTTTCAGATGTTTGTTGCAGATATCTTTTGATAATTGCATGATAATTCCTAAACAAAAAATAATATACAGTCAATAATACGACTGTAATGTTGTATATGTTGCGAGACACTGAACCCGGGAAGCGGTCACGTGACAAAAGAACGAGACTAGGACCCAAAGACTGACTCGAGAGATGAACTAATCATTTTTGTTTCTGCATTCAGCCTATGGGGACTTGAAGGAACGACTCAAAGACTCGAGATGAACTGTTCAAATCTGTTTCCGGTGACTGGGACTTGATGAACGAATGACTCAAACCCGAGATGAACTGATCAGGGCCGGGTTTCCCAATAACGATGTATCTTAGCTCTAAAGAGCGCATTCTACGAGCGAAGTTACGATCACTCGCAGCAATTCCACGTGCGTTTCCCAAAAATGTACTTAACATGAACGCGCGAGAACGCGCTCTAAGTGCTACTTAAGAGTCGCTGTCCATTTGCGAAGTGCTGAAATATAACCTTATATGGAATCGTTTCCTCTGAACGTTTCACCTAATAATTGTCATCTGATGTGGATTAGCAATCAAAACACGTCTAGGCTATATAAAGCAACTACCTACAGGCTGAGGCACTGACAAAATGGCAGAACAACAAAAAAAAAAAACACGAAAAGATACATTTCAATAAGACGAAATAAATATCCTCATTTAATTCAGATGTGTAATTATAATTTTTTAGTTTGTTACCTGCCCTCAAAAAAAAAAAAGATCCAGTGATCATAAAGTCAGCTTCCACAAAAATATTAAGCAGCAGAACTGTTTTTTTTATCAACATTGATAATAATGAGAATATTAAAATAAAAATAATAATAAAAAAGTGTACAATAAAGTACAATCAAAACCTTATAGTATTATCACAATGCACTTGAATAAAGTTAAAGGTGTAATCTGCCGGTTGTCCTGTAGGTGACCTCATAACTCTGTCTTCTTACTATACACTTAGAGCTTTACGATTACTCCAGAGCACTCGTAGAGCTGCGATCATTTTCAAGTGCTACTTAAGTTACGATGCTTTTGGGAAACAGACCTTAATATTAAGATCATTCGTACGATCGTTTTTACGATCAACTTAGGCTTACGATGCTTTTGTATGGAGATAGATTTGTGTCTTTATTACATGCGATAAAATAAATGATCCGAGAGAAAAAAAAAAGTTTGAGAGAAAAAGTTATCACAATGATAGCAAAAAAGCATTTCATGAGAGAAAAAAAAAACATTTGAGAGAAAAGGTTTTCATACCAATAGCAAAAAATAATAATATTTGAGACAAAAAAAAGTTGAGAGAAATTATTTTCTCATAGAACATGAAAAAAAATACATTTGAAATTTTTTTAATTATTTCTGAGAAAAAAAAATCTCTCTCAAAATACTTTGAAAAAACTCTCAAATATATATATTTTTGCTATCAGTGTGAAAACATTTTCTCTAAAAAAAAAAAGCATTTCTCTCGAAACGCTTTTCTTTGCTCTCGATGCAATTTCTTGCTCTCGTGTCAGATTTTGATTTCACTGTGAGAATTGTGTCATGGGCGGGGCCACGTTCCTATTGGCCAGTCGGGTGAGCATCGTCTTGTCTTGGGAGTCGAACTGAATCATTACACCATTGTTCGGTTCACCTGCATGATACCGCCTCCGCCTTATGGCTAGTTTAGTTGAGCACGGACACTCCAATGTTTGGGTCAGATGACACACAGCTGGCTTAGCAAGTTCAGCATCACTGAAGATTAAACGTTAAAAAATAGCACTCATATTCAGGAATGAGTGTGTATTATTATAGCCATCATGCTAGGTAAACTTGCAAACTCACCTGGTTTATATACTATTTTTAAATCAAATGCCAAATGAATGTTTTGATTTAGATAGTTTCACGCCTTATTTAGTGAGTAGTGAGCTAGTTTCTACCTTTGCACTTGCTAGCCTCAAAGCCACCTAGAGTAACTGTTTGTTCATCATATACAACCTCCTGTACAACTATCAACTAACGTTAGTATGCATGGAAGGTGGTTCAAACAGAAAATGTATCATATTGACCTTAAAAACAAAATAGTGAGTCCATGGAGTAAAACTGTACAGGAGGTTGTATGATGAACTAGGGCTGGGCGATATATTGGAGGACATTGTTATTTTCATCTCATCTGTAAAGCCGGTTCCTTGATTAGTAGTAAATCGCCATCACCTGCTTTCAGATGGAGAGGCATTTACTACCATAAGTTCACTGACAAGCTGAGCCATATCGCATTAATTATCACAGGCTATACGTCTGTGATAATGAAGAGGAAATTGCCCCGGTTGTCAGTGAACTAACGTTACGAAACTAGTGAAAACTTCACTTACAGTGAAACTATCTAAATCAAAACATTCATTTGGCATTTGATTTAAAAATAGTATATAAACCAGGTGAGTTTGCAAGTTTACCTAGCATGATGGCTATAATATAATACACACTCATTCCTGAATATGAGTGCTATTTTTTAACGTTTAATCTTCAGTGATGCTGAACTTGCTAAGCCAGCTGTGTGTCATCATCTTACCCAAACATTGGAGTGTCCGTGCTCAACTAAACTAGCCATAAGGCGGAGGCGGTATCATGCAGGTGAACCGAACAATGGTGTAATGATTCAGTTCGACTCCCAAGACAAGACGATGCTCACCCGACTGGCCAATAGGAACGTGGCCCCGCCCATGACACAATTCTCACAGTGAAATCAAAATCTGACACGAGAGCAAGAAATTGCATCGAGAGCAAAGAAAAGCGTTTCGAGAGAAACGCTTTTTTTTTTAGAGAAAATGTTTTCACACTGATAGCAAAAATATATATATTTGAGAGTTTTTTCAAAGTATTTTGAGAGAGATTTTTTTTTCTCAGAAATAATTAAAAAAATTTCATATGTATTTTTTTTCATGTTCTATGAGAAAATAATTTCTCTCAAAACTTTTTTTTGTCTCAAATATTATTATTTTTTGCTATTGGTATGAAAACCTTTTCTCTAAAATGTTTTTTTTTTCTCTCATGAAATGCTTTTTTGCTATCATTGTGATAACTTTTTCTCTCAAACTTTTTTTTTTCTCTCGGATCATTTATTTTATCGCATGTAATAAAGACACAAATCTATCTCCATACTTTTGGGAAACGCAGCCCAGATCTGTTTACGGACGCATATGTATTACACGGCTGTCACGGCTAGATCAGAGCATCAGACATGATGACGGAACTAACGGCTCGAACCTGAAGACAGACACGAGAGGTAAACGATTTGGAAATAAAGAAGAAGAACGATTTGGATGGGGAGGTGAGGTGAACTAACAGACTGCATACATAGACTAAATCAAGCTAAGCAATTACGGTAATTTATAATTTATTTCTCAAAGTTTGGCCATGGCTGCATTAGCTTATAGTTCATTTTTTAATTCCAAAAGTACTAAATGTGTTTAAAAATGAAAAATTTAACATTTTAATTAGATTCTGCTGAAATGAACGAAATGAACGAAATGACTTGAAAAAAGATTCGTTCATTTTGCTGAACGAGATTCAAAGATCCGAGTCAGTAAAATGATCCGAACTTCCCGATTTATACACCTGTGGCCATGGAAGTGATTGGAACACCTGAATAAAATTATTTGGAGGGGTGCCCCAATACTTTTGGCAATATAAGCTGTGTCCCAAAGTGAAGGGCGCGCACTTCGAAGGCCGCCTTTGAAGTGCGATTGCGTCACAGCTGCACTACGAAGGGTTTCCCAATGTGAAAGCGGCACCTCTGAAGGCCACATTTGAAGTGCGATTGCGTCACAGCGGCGCGACGAAGGCTGCCGCAAGTCGAAATGCGCCCTCCGTTTCTCAGGCAAAGGAAGGGTACAACAGATGGAACCTTCCCACAACTTCGCAGCCTCTCATAGCACACTGGTGACTACAGGATTTGACTGGTCCGCATTCCCGCGGCACTCGATCAGATTTCTTGTGGCGCGGGATTAAATTTCCCAGTGAAAGATGGTAACGTTAGCGGTCGGCAAGTCTACCCTGGATACTATTGAACACAACAGCGCAACAACTTGAACTTGAAGTAAACAAAACGTTTAGTGCATTCGCACAGTCCCCAGTTCCCTGCCCCGAGCAACCTGGCAAAACTTTAATTTCCCAATTTTAACTTGCATAAATGTTATTTATTTCTCAAACATTCTCTCAAGAAGATGAATCAGCCCATTCTCTCCCTTTTCGCTCTTTATTTATTTTTTCTTTTATCCTTATTTTTTCTGCACTTTCTTTAAATACAAATTAGATCTGTGCGGGGCGGTTTTTTCGTCCCGCTCCCGCAATAGGATCTATTCTATGGCGTTCCGATGGGTTCTTTAATATGACTTTGCAACATGCACTCGTCTCAACGAACGTCTCACTCAACGTCTTAACTTTTTTTTTTCTTCTGCTATTTATTCCATTCAATTTAAGACGCAGACGAGGCGTAGACGTGACGTAGACGTCACGCAGACGTCACGCAAATCACGTGTGGCAGTGAAGTGTCCACTCAGACGTTACGCGTCATTCACGTGTAGCAGTGAAGTTATAATTAATTTTTTTCGCTAACACGTAGTATAACACGCTACTCAACACGGCTCAGTGCAGTGTGTCAGCGAATGCACAATTTACTTTCACTTCACTCATTCCTCTCAATGAACGTGACATTTGCGTCTGCTTATACCGTGACGTCTGCGTCTGTGATTTTATTTGAGTGTGTAAATGCGTGTGTGAATTCTTGTTTAATCCCACAAAGATAATACGTGGGGAAACGTTTTTGATAGCCTTTATAGGCCTATATATATATATATATATATATATATATATATATATATATATATATATATATATATATATATATATATATATATATATATATATATATATATATATATATATATATATATATATATATATATATATAGATATATATAGATATTATTATTATTATTATTGGGGTTGTTATTGTGTTTTTATCATGTATAATTTAAATGTAGCCTACTACAACACTAGTTGGACAACAGTGATCGCCAACTCGATCAGGATTGCATTTACTGGCAAATAAAGAATATAATAGAATAGTATGTCTGATATCCGAGATAATAGCCTACATGCAATAACTATTATAAACACAAAACAGTTTATGTCCTATGCCTCGCTATTTTACTGTAGTTCGTCGATTATTTCTTTAGGCCTATTTCTTTATTTAATTTTCGTAATAGCAGCATAATTAACCATTTGCCGTGTTTCGTTATGCTATATTGTTTAGTTATCAGTATATTTTTATTCCTAATGTTCAGCTTTACATATTAGTTATTGAACAGTTCATTTATTTAGCTTATTGTTCAATTGCAGTCATGAAGGTTTTACTAGTATTATAATAAGACTTTTTATCATGCAAACATTCCTGGCTCCCATGGCCCACTCATAATGTTTCCATTTGTGATATTAAATTTATATAATCCATATAGACTAAGTCCAGTCTTGTGCATTTTCAATAATTGTTATAGTTTACATCAGGTATTGGTAATACTGAGTTTACTGTTATATTGACAACGTGGCTAAACATTTTTACTATTTTGTGAACAAGGACTTGTTATATAGCACAGATATGTTTATTGACAAATACATTTGAAATTAAAGGATTTTGAGCAAGTTGCAGGCCCTTGCAGGTAATTCATTGTGTGATGCTGTTTGTAAGAATTTTTTTTGAGCAAAGCACTTTCTGGTAGGCAAATAAGGATGTTCTTGAATTAAGTGTGAACTACATTTTGTTTGAGTAGCATGGTGCTATTACAAAAATGATTGGGGAGGAAGTGGGGAAAATGCAGCATGAGCGGATGGATTGTGATCAGGTGCAGGCAGCTCTGCATAATGAGCACATAACGTGGAGCTTTTTAACAAGCTCAGTGCCAGGAAAGTGCGAATTCAGTGCTTGGTGTTGAGCTACATAAAAATTGGTTTTATGAAAGTTTCAACGAATTACACTTAATAAAGTAGTGTTTATTAACGCAGAGCTATTTTGTTTACAGAGGTTACCGGGGAAACCAATATATTTCCTGTTCCATAAGCACCATCTACTGTCAAAGAGTGAAATTGCATTATCAGCACGTCAGTTGGTTTGTTCAGACTAATGCATAATAATAACTCATATTTTTACACACAGAGTTGTAAATGTTAACTCGTGGATCAATGAGAAGCTAATGCACTTTTAAAAAATGTATAATAATAATATCTATTAAGTTGTATAAACTATAAAGTTCTATTAGTATTATTATAAAGTTAAGTCCTATTTACAGTCATTTTATGGTTTTGGATGTTTCCATAAACACTGATATCACCCTGTGCAGGTCTTAAATACCTTAAAATAGATTTTTAAAAAGGTAATGTGTAGGTGATTAATAAATCATTTTGCATATTTTTAATGCCTAACAATTAACGTGTCCATATATTTTAATTTAATTGTTTATTCATGTATAGTAATGATTTATAAAAAAGAAAACTAAAACCAGTGTGAAATAAATGTTAAAAGCAGGAATAAGAAATTCAATGTAGCCTACATGATTCCCTGCTTTTCCTGCAGGTACTAAACATCTGCAAGGTTTAGTCTGGTGTCCACAAATGACAACGGACCTTTTGCAAAGCAGTAGCCTAGTATGAAACAGAGCTTACAATTTTTTTATTTTTTTATTTTACATTTTAAGAAACTCAATCAATAAATAGACTTTATAGCCTATAGTCTTAGTTCAAGCAGTAGGCTACGTGCACTGATCGATCATCTCTTCTAAGTGTGATAAAAACCATGGCAGAATTGAAAGAGTATCCCTGGCTCTAAAATGTTAATTCTCTGCTAAATTATATGCTAAATAATAATAATGAACTGCTCGTCTTTCTCTTTTACATTTACATGTATTCATTTTGCAGCTTTTATCCAAAGTTTGAGGAATAAGGCATAGGGAGGGATTTGGAGGTGTAACTGTTTTTATAATTCTGTTAACTGTCAATCAAACTTCGGCGAAACTCTAAAACTAAATATTACAACTATAAAATTACAAATTATAAATATTATTTATGTTAGCTAAATCACCCCAAATGTTTACTATATTATTTTGTGTTGGTCAAGAGACTCCAAGTGGTGAATACAAACATGAACATAAAACATAAAAACTTTTCTAGCATGAGTTCTTCATAAGTATCTGTGGATATGTTGACAAGAAACAACGGCAAACAAAACTTTTAAATATGATAATTTGTGTAAATTAAAATTTGGTATTTGGAATAAAAAAGCTATAGCTACACAAGCAAGGTAAAATCACCTAATTGCTAATAAAACACAATTGAAGATCAGAGGGAAAAAATAATAAAGAATTAATTGTGTAGAATGTACTGGAAACCCCCTTAAGGCAGACGCAGACGTCACGTTCGGCAGACGCAGACGTCACGTTCGGCAGACGCAGACGTCACGTTCGGCAGACGCAGACGAGACGTTCGTTGAGACGAGTGCATGTTGCAAAGTCATATTAAAGAACCTATCGGAACGCCATACTATTCCGCACCACAACGCACCCTCCCGCTCGCGCTTCAAATTCACTCCGTGTTCACCCGCTATAAATGATTTTATTCCCGACCCGACCGATCCAGGTAAATGTAGATTTCGTTTCCAGGATCTCCCTTTTTAATTTCCTCTACAGAAAGAGGGGGGATACCATGACCATGCAATCATTTATTTATTTTTCTTATCATACTGTCAACACCGTAGCCAAAAAATGTCACAGACAAAAATAGGCTAAATCAAATGTGACATTGTCACTCAAAAAACTATAAGCCAAAATGCAAATAAACGAAAACTGCTGACTTTACTAGCTGTACTGCAAAATAAAGTATTTCATATGAATGAATGAATGAATGAATAAATGTCGCTCACTGACGACGGTCCATAAGCTACCGAAAGTCTCCTCCAAAGGCTGAATGTTATGGCGTTCCGAAGGGTTCTTTAATATGACTTTGCAACATGCACTCGTCTATGAACGTGTCGTCTGCCGAACGTGACGTCTGCGTTTGCCTTAAGGGGGTTTCCATACATTCCACACAATTCATTCTTGATTATTTTTCCCCCACTGATCTTCAATTGTTTTATTATCAATTAAGTGCTTTTACCTTGCTTGTGTAGCTATAGCTTTTTTTATTCAAAATACCACATTTTAATTGAACAAATTATCATATTTAAAAGTTTTGTTTGCCGTTGTTTCTTGTCAACATATCCACAGATACTTGTGACTAGAAAAGTTTTTATGTTTTATGTTCATGTTTGTATTCACCACTTGGAGTCTCTTGACCAACATAAAAGAACGTAGTAAACATTTGGGGTAATTTAGCTAACGTAAATAATATTTATAATTTGTAATGATTGTATAGTTGTAATATTTAGTTTTAGAGTTTCGCCGAAGTTTGATTGACAGGCGATCTGACAGTTAACAGAATTATAAAAACAGTTAGGCCTACACCTCCAAATCCCTCCCTATGCCTTATTCCTCAAACTTTGGATAAAAGCGTCTGCAAAATGAATACATGTAAATGTAAAAGAGAAAGACGAGCAGTTCATTATTATTATTTAGCATATAATTTAAGCAGATAATTAACATTTTAGAGCCAGGGGTACTCTTTCAATTCTGCCATGGTTTTTATCACACTTAAACAACATAATGATAATCATGTGCTGTAGAAGAGATGATCGATCAGTGCACGTAGCCTACTGCTTGAACTGAGACTATAGGCTACACAGTAAAGTCACAAAACAGTCGGTCTATTTATTGATTGGATTTCTTAAAATGTAAAAAAGTAAAAAAAAATTGTAAGCTCTGTTTCATACTACTGTTTTTGCGAAAGGTCCGTTGTCATTTGTGGACACCAGACTAAACATTGCAGATGTTTAGTACCTGCAGGAAAAGCAGGGAATCATGTACAATGAATTTCTTATTCCTGCTTTTAACTTTTATTTCACACTGGTTTTAGTTTTCTTTTTTATAAATCATTACTCTGCATGAATAAACAATTAAATGAAAAGATATGGACACGTTAATTGTTAGGCATTAAAAATATGCAAAATTATTTATTAATCACCTACACTAAAAATCTATTTTAAGGCATTTAAAACCTGCACAGGGTGATATCAGTGTTTATGGAAACATCCAAACCATAAAATGACTGTAAAAAAGGACTTAACTTTATATTAATAGCCTAATATTTTTACTCTGAAGTTTTAAGGGGACATATGGCAATTTAAAAATATATTTGCTGAAATTAGTAATGATATTTATATACATATTTATTTAAAATACCCATATTTTATGAAAAATTCACATTAAATATCTTAATTTCTCAGTTTAATTCATGGTGAAAACATGTGCACACGTGTGCATAGTTTAGTGGAAGACTGCTGCTATCTACTGGAAAACAAACTTCTCAATGAATAGTTTCTGCATGAATGAGATGCAATTACTCTTGCTATTTGTGTTTAGGCTGTAATGTGGCATAGGTGCTATTTTTGTATAGTTTATCTATAATCAGCCTTTAAAAAAATAATAATATCATGAATATAATGATGGGGTAGAATGGACTGGACATAAATCAACAACAATAAAAATAAAAAACCCATCAATGCATTACAAAAATAAAACAGTGCCAGTGTTTCCACAACTTAGACTGATAACATGTAGTGCTAAACCTTGATACACGGGGCACCAAGTAAAATTTTGGCTAGGGCAGCAAATTGGTCAGGGCCGGCCATGGGAGCCAGGACTGTTTGCATGATAAAAAGTCTTATTATAATACTAGTAAAACCTTCGTAACTGCAATTGAACAATAAGCTAAATGAATTAACTGTTCAATAACTAATATGTAAAGCTGAACATTAGGAATAAAAATATGCTGATAACTAAACAATATAGCATTCTAGAAACGAAACACGGCAAATGGTTAATTATGCTGCTGTTACGAAAATTAAATAAAGAAATAGGCCTAAAGAAATAATCGACGAACTACAGTAAAATAGCGAGGCATAGGACACAAACTGTTTTGTGTTTATAATAGTTATTGCATGTAGGCTATTATCTTGGATATCAGACATACTATTGTATTCTATTCTTTATTTACCAGTAAATGCGATCCTGATCGAGTTGGCGATCACTGTTGTCCAGCTCAGCAGTGTTGTAGCCTAGGCTACATTAAAATTATACATGATAAAAACACAACCCCAAAAATAATAATAAAAAAATATATAGGCATATAAAGGCTATCAAAAACGTTTCCCCACATATTATCTTTGTGGGATTAAACAAGAATTCACACACGCATTTACACACTCAAATAAAATCACAGACGCAGACGTCACGGCATAAAACGGACGCAAATGTGTCACGTTCATTGAGAGGAATGAGTGAAGAGAAAGAAAATTGTGCATTCGCTGACACACTGCACTGAGCCGTGTTGAGTAGCGTGTTATACTGACGTTACGAGTTAGCCGAAAAAAAAAAATTATAACTTCACTACTACACGTGAATGACGCGTAACGTCTGAGTGGACACTTCACTGCCACACGTGATTTGCGTGGCGTCTACACCTCGTCTGCGTCTTAAATTGAATGGAATAAATAGCAGAATAAAAAAAAAAAGTTAAGACGTTGAGTGAGACGTTCGTTGAGACGAGTGCATGTTGCAAAGTCATATTAAAGAACCCTTCGGAACGCCATAGAAAGTAAAGTCGTGGCCGGGATGCACAGAACAATTTCTCTATATTATTTATTTTTTATTTTTTATTTAAGTTATTTGTAAATGAAACAAAGTAATTGCTGTCTATTGTTCATTTTCGTTAACTTGAAATATGTAGGCTAAATAAAAGAGAAGTGGTTGTTCTGTACATTGTTTATTTTTGTAATATTATAAGTTATAATTTGTACATTAAACAAATTCATATATGTTCATACATATATTTTCTTGTAATTTAAATTAAAATGTGTAAATGAAAATAAATTGGTCTATACATTACTTAAAGTATTTACAACTATTCATAGGCCTTCAATATAACTTAAGTTTAACATCAGAAACAACAGAAATTTTAACTAACAGCTAAAACAGAAGAAAACATTTGTATGTACACTTTAATTGAGCTGAGCGGGAGACGCTGGTGGAGCTGGACCGGGATGGGGAATAATGCACAATAGAGACCCTGGCCTGTGCCAGTGCATATTTCCACTGTCCGCAGGTTTGCGGGACTGCCATGTCATAAAAAGTACAATGCATCTGAGATGATGTGAGTTGAATAAAAATAAGTACTTAAATAAAGACTTAGACGTAAATATAAATGTTTAAAATATATTGTAACAGTTACATTTAACATAAAAAAACAATAGTTGCAACTTAACGATTAAATATTTAACCATAGACTACCGATTTATGTGCTTATGTTATGGTCCGGTCTCCCATCGTCGCAGGCTTTGAAGCATGTCAAAATCCAATAAAACTCATTAAAAAATGTTCTGCTCCATTTCTCTTTTTAAAATGTCCTCGCGAACGTCCGCTGTCAGTTGTCACACACCTGCTATAGCCCATTCAATGACGCTCGGTTCAGTGTTGCCAAGTCTGGAATTGGGCTGCATTTACTGTTGATGTGGGTTGTTTGTAGCCTATAGTCCACAGGTTTAAGTTGTCTTTACTTTAGCAATATTTCTACCGGGCGCCCCCCGCATTTTGGCATATTTTTCCACATTTTGGCCGTGATTCCACTACTTTTGATTAACAATTTTGTTGTGCAGACCTGGCAACCCTGTCCCTCGGTTGACCCTTCGTGTATGGCCTGGCCTGGCCTGGCCTTCGAAGTGCACAGCCTTCGAAGTGCGCACCCTTCACTTTGGGACACAGCTATAGTGAATATTGTGCAAGTTATATGGACTACTTTAAATGATACTTCTATGGTGCTTTTGCATCCTTTTAGAAGCTTGAAAGATCCAATTCATTCTAACTGCATGCAAAAGAGTGACTAGTACATTATTACAAATTTCTACCTTTGTCGTCCAAAAGATAGAAAAATGTTTAAAATGACATGAGGGTAAGTGAATTAAATTTTTTGATTAACTATTTCTTTCCATGTAGTGTACACATACGCAGATCAGGCATAACATTATTATTAACACTGACAGGTGACGTGAATAACACTGATTATCTCTTCATCACGGCACCTGTTAGTGGGTGGGATATATTAGGCAGCAAGTGAACATTTTGTCCTCGAAGTGTTAGAAGCAGGAAAAATGGGCAAGCATAAGGATTTGAGTTTGAGCGAGTTCGGGATCTATCAAAAGAGGCTCAAGGAAGGTACAGTGGTGAACCGGTGACAGGGTCAAGGCCAAGGCTCATTGATCCACGTGGGGAGCAAAGGCTGGCCCGTGTGGTCCGATCAAACAGACAAACTACTGTAGCTCAAATTGCTCAAGAAGTTAATGCTGGTTCTGATAGAAAGGTGTCAGAATAACTGCTAACATCTTGGTGCCAGATACCACAGCACACCTTCAGGGATCTAGTAGAGTTCATGCCTTGAAGGGTCAGGGCTGTTTTGGCAGCAAAAAGGGGACCAACACAATATTAGGATCATAATGTTATGCCCGATCGGTGTATATATTATTTTTTGGCCATATTGCCCACCCCTAGCACTAAGCATTTTAAGCCAGCATGCATTTGAAACTAAATTCTGCTGATACAACAGCACTCAGAGGTCAGACTAGGATTTGGTCCTCATTTTATTAAATGTTCTAATTTATGTGTGTGTTATGTTGTGTGACTCATAATATCAGTGAGAATGAAGTGAAAGATCTTTACCTGGCATATTGTGGTAACAGCCTGGAGAGCACACTTCTCTACACTGTCCACCAAATAAGGCTGGGAGCTGTTAAGTTCTGTAATCTTTGAGCAATAAATCTGGATTTGATTCAGCTGATCTTCCTAATAAAGAGTGAAAACAAATTGCTTATTTACAAATACAGAAGATGTGTCAACAAAATGTGCAATATTTTAATATCAATAATTACACTGATTTACATCTGATGATATATAAATTGTTCATATAAATCGATTATACATTCATATTATTTAATCATTTTGCAAGTTCAAAACTCTAAGGCTAAGACAATTTCTTTTGCCATATTACTGTAGATAGTGATGCAAGAAACACGGTCATGAGTATTTTAGTACAGTATTCCCTGCGCAGTGGAATAATGTTGTAAGGTGGTGCCGATCGGTCTGGGCCGAGAGATGCCGTTCAGTCTGAACAGAGAGACCGTGATTTCCCGGAAACAAAGAACCTTCTCAAAGATTACCATTCGAACACTTCCCCAAATACACAACAGCCCCACCCGAGACGCATCACACTGAGACACACACACACCACACATCCACACCCTGCACAGCACCCTCTGTATAACTCACTCTCATCCACACTGAAAACTCATTCAAAATCTATGCAACGTAAAATGTATACAATGTATAACTGTGCATGTTTAGTATCATTTGAAACGGATCAGTGCGTCTGGTAAAATGGTCTCATTCTCCCAATCATAATGCAAACCTCCAAGAAGTTATGTAAGTTGATAAAAATACTATGTCTCACCAAAAGGTGACCCCCCACAGATCATCTACTCAAGTGCCTCCTGTATGTAAATGAATGCCCTCCTTTGCAGATGTCTAGAACCCATTCAAACACAGATCCTGATTGCCCATTTGTGACCCCCTGGATGAGGGACCAAAATCTAATTATAACCTCAAACACCACCATTTGTGGTCTTATTGAATTATCTGGGTATTTAAGGGAAGGTGATACAAGAATCGGGGAGTCTGTATAAGATTTCCCACACTGCTTGTGTGTAGTTTTTCATGACCAGGGGCCTCATTTATAAACGTTGCGTACGCACAAAAGAAGGCGTACGCCACTCTCTACGCAATAATTGGTATTTATAAAAAGCAAACTTGACGGGAAAATGTGCGGTCCTTCACGCAAGCTCTGACCCAGGCGTACGCACAAAAACGGGTGAAATGAGAAATGGCGACACCATCGGCAGATGGAAGAAACACGTGAAAGTGTGTGAAACTGTAGACCGTTGTGCAAAAGAAATGGCAATACTGCCTCTTATATATAACATGAAGACTTCACAAAGCAAGTCTTACAACTAACAGCCTACACGAACACACGTTTGATCGATCTGCAGTGCAAAACAAACAAAATCAAACGAAAATTACAACAGAAATGCAAATTAACACATATTTGCAAAAATAAAAGTGAAATATGTTCTGCAATAATATTGGCATATTATGCAATTCATCCTCATAAATAATATGGTAAACAGAACGAAATAGCTAATGTACGAAACTGATATTCTCGTCAATGTGTCCGTCTGGCGGAGCAGATATAGATGCAATTAGATAGACAGACAGATAGATAGATAATTAGGGAGATAGATAGATGGATGGATGGATGGATGGATGGATGGATTCTGATAAAATAACGTATGACGTATGTCTCAACCATTCAGAAAGCTGCAAGACATTACATTTGCACTGAACTATTTCCCATTTCCACGTAGATTATAACCGACATCTGTAGCTTGTCAGATGCAATTAAATGGACGAAAATAAAATGCCCTATCACAATGCGTAATGACGCACAATGGCTGATCTTGTGCTCTTAGAAGATGTGGCAAATGAAAGGATTCGGAGTGAACGCATCTTCACACAGCAAGAAGACTTGCTGGCAAACGAGGACACACTCTGGCGATGGAGCGCTAGACGCTTTTTTGCCTCGACTTTGATGTCCGACCATTTCTTTTTTATTTCGGCCATGGTCTGAGGTTGTGAGGCTACAGCATTTACGGCGTCTACAACCTTTTGCCATTCAAGTGCCATTTTGGCATTAGTAATGCCCACACTGTGCCCTCCAAAACAAAATTTTTATCCTCTTTTCAACCTTGCCAACAATAATTTCTACTTCACATTGAGTGAAGTTACGTTTTTTTTATTTCCTCTCTGTGTTTGCCATGATTTCGCAATCGATGAATATTAATTTGTGGGCGTTTCACGGACTATTTATGGGCAACTATGGGCGTGACATGAAGCCGCAAAAGCTGCGCTACATTTAGAATTGATTGTGATTTATTAAGGGAAAACTGCGTAGGATGTGCGTGCGCACGGTTTTATAAATCCGAATATTTCTGTGCGTACGCACGTCCTATGTTTCATCCGTACGCCACTTCTGACGCAAATCCTACGCAAAGTTTTATAAATGAGGCCCCTGGTAAAGATTTCTAGAATCCTTGATTCTTGAATTATTGTTTCTGTATATGATTGATTGATGCTTTTTTACTCTTTGAGTTGACTTTTGATTGATGTTTCTTACCTGGTTAATAAATCGTTATGCTTTAAACTTACTGCAACGCATTCTGTGTTATTAACTCAGTATTTCATGTTATAACCATAACAGTACGGATATCTGCTCAGGTTAGTTTAACACGGACTAAGACACGGTTTTGGTGAAGCTTAAAGAGCACACCGGATCGATGTTTTAGAGCTCCGACTAACACATTGGCACTAGGTAACGTATACTTGGACTGTAGAGGTTGATAGGCTAAACAAGTCTTTCCGTTTAGAACAATAGTAAATTGTTAGACCAATCTAAATAGGGCAACCTCAACACCTTTTCATTTAATGGAGTCAGATGAAACAACAAGGTAAATACATACAAAAGAATGTGTTTAAATTGAACTGTTTTATTGTGTAAAAGGAAAGACAGCGATACGCAGAAACACCTTCTCCCTGCCATTGGACGCCGAGAATTGGGCCAGTGGGCGGGGTTCGGGGTTCTACAGGTGTTTCTGCGTATCGCTGTCTTTCCTTTTACACAATAAAACAGTTCAATTTAAACACATTCTTTTGTATGTATTTACCTTGTTGTTTCATCTGACTCCATTAAATGAAAAGGTGTTAAATGATTTTGTTAACCATTAACTTTAGATTTATATTTTGTCTTTCAATTTAAATCGTTTATCTTATGTTATACTCAGCATTCAAGATTCCAGTAACGGTCTAGAGTTTCGCACCGGCCGGGTTTACGATCTCTGTTACGGATTAGTCAGTCTTGGTCATCAAGGCAGAGGCGACACACTGATATTCTGGACGCCCGTGCAATACGTTGATCATTCCAGAATATTTTTATTCAGTTCCCTTAGATCTGAATTCACTTAATTAATGCAAAACTGTTTCTAAACAGAGGCCATGACCATTATCACAGAATCAAGCGACCAACTTGCTAATTCTGATGATAACTTTCTATAATCATGCTGTGGTTTCCCACGTATACGTTAATTAGAACAATATTGCAATAATCAGGAATTGAGGTTGCCCTATTTAGATTGGTCTAACAATTTACTATTGTTCTAAACGGAAAGACTTGTTTAGCCTATCAACCTCTACAGTCCAAGTATACGTTACCTAGTGCCAATGTGTTAGTCGGAGCTCTAAAACATCGATCCGGTGTGCTCTTTAAGCTTCACCAAAACCGTGTCTTAGTCCGTGTTAAACTAACCTGAGCAGATATCCGTACTGTTATGATTATAACATGAAATACTGAGTTAATAACACAGAATGCGTTGCAGTAAGTTTAAAGCATAACGATTTATTAACCAGGTAAGAAACATCAATCAAAAGTCAACTCAAAGAGTAAAAAAGCATCAATCAATCATATACAGAAACAATAATTAAAGAATCAAGGATTCTAGAAATCTTTACCTGGTCATGAAAAACTACACACAAGCAGTGTGGGAAATCTTATACTGACTCCACGATTCTTGTATCACCTTCCCTTAAATACCCAGATAATTCAATAAGACCACAAATGGTGGTGTTTGAGGTTATAATTAGATTTTGGTCCCTCATCCAGGGGGTCACAAATGGGCAATCAGGATCTGTGTTTGAATGGGTTCTAGACATCTGCAAAGGAGGGCATTCATTTACATACAGGAGGCACTTGAGTAGATGATCTGTGGGGGGTCACCTTTTGGTGAGACATAGTATTTTTATCAACTTACATAACTTCTTGGAGGTTTGCATTATGATTGGGAGAATGAGACCATTTTACCAGACGCACTGATCCGTTTCAAATGATACTAAACATGCATAGTTATACATTGTATACATTTAACGTTGCATAGATTTTGAATGAGTTTTCAGTGTGGATGAGAGTGAGTTATACAGAGGGTGCTGTGCAGGGTGTGGATGTGTGGTGTGTGTGTGTCTCAGTGTGATGCGTCTCGGGTGGGGCTGTTGTGTATTTGGGGAAGTGTTCGAATGGTAATCTTTGAGAAGGTTCTTTGTTTCCGGGAAATCACGGTCTCTCTGTTCAGACTGAACGGCATCTCTCGGCCCAGACCGATCGGCACCACCTTACAATGTTATCAAAACTGAAAGTGAAAAACTGAATTTTTGATTATTAGTGTTTATAAAAAAATGTAATTAAAATATTGGACTTGTTCTTGACTTTCAACCCGACTAGACGTGTATACTGTAACAGTGTTATAATTACCTGTTGATATTTCCCCTCAAAGTCCATTGTAAATGTCACTCTCCATTCTTTAGTGAAGTCCTTATTCATGAAGTCTATGGCAATAATGTTATTCCAAATCTGTAAAACAGAACATAAAAAATAATAAATGATATAGATTTAAAATGTGTGGATTGAACTGGTTAGTTTGCATGAACATACAATACTTGTTCTGCTTACCTCAACCTCTGTAGTGAAGCTGGTACCCGTATAATTCAAAAGGCTGCCTTTGAAAGTTTGTCTGATCCACGCTCTCACAGTCCGCTTGGTATCACTGAGTAATGCAAGTGTCTTCTCAGGAAAAGTGTCTGCTTCTTGCATTGTCTAAGGGATGAATTTTTAATTAAAACAATGACATTGAAACAATTTGATGTTTTCTGAATGTTTATTGGCTTTAATCAGTCATTTTAAACAAAGATAACATGATCTTAGGATGGAATACCTGGATAAATCCTGATACAGAGGCCACAAGGTTCATGCAAGCAACAGGAATATCAGTGAAATGTTGTCCATAGCTGTAGTAATGAACTAGATTGCAGATCTTCTCAAGAAGTTTGCAGGTTGCTTGTATACATTGAACGCCATAATCTTCATTCAGACAGCTACAACAGTAATGAAAGCAAGTTAACCAGCACCCTTGATAGGGCAAGTTTGGATCTGAGTTTCTCTTCTGTATTTTCTTACATTTTAGCTACAAGTCCCTATTTACAGTGGCAAGAAAAAGTATGTGAACCGCTTGCAGAATCTGTGAATTTTTTTATTTAGTACTGTCTTGAATAAGATATGTTACATAAAAAATGTTTATATATAGTCCACAAGACAAAAGAATTGCTGAATTTATTAAAATTACCCCCATCAAAAGTTTATGAACCATTGATTCTCAGTGCTGTGTGTCGTTACCTGGATGATCCATGGTTGTTTTTTTGTTTTGTGATGGTTATTCATGAGTCCCTTGTTAGTCCTGAGCAGTTAAACTGCCCAGTGTTGTTCAGAAAAATCCTCCAGTTTTCCAGCATCTTTTTCATATTTGAACCCTCTCCAGCAATTACTGTACAATTTTAAGATCAATCTTTTCACACTGTGGACAATTGAGCGACTCAAACACAACCAGAGGTGGGTAGAGTAGCCAAAATCTGTACTCAAGTAAAAGTACAAGTACTTACGGAAATATTTACTCAAGTAAAAGTAAAAGTAACAATCGCCGTCCGAGGTGCTGAAACAACGAAGGCGATTCGAGGAGGTGAAGCAAAGAAGCAAAAAAATTCATTGTGGATCTGCACGATGAATTCTACAAATCTCTACTACAAATTAACTTAGCCCAACTGATTTTTATTTGTATCTTTTGGATGCTTTGCATTAAAGTTTGACGGCTCTTTAATATTTCAGAACAAACTTTGGACTGAACTCTATTTTCGTTCTATTTTTTTTTCTTTTCTTTATTGCAAGACTGCCCTTAATCTAACATCACCGTAATACGGTAAGGTGGCTCATTTTGAATTTTGTGGCCCTAGACCATAAAGGGCTGGTTCTGATTTAGTTACAGTCAGTTAAAATTGAGCAGTCAAAAACCTATATGTTTTGGTTAAACGGTCATAACTTTTAAGGTAGATATATGAGAGCATTTATTTTGAATTTTCACATATGTTAAGGTTTTGGATACCGTTGTTATTTTTTCTCTTAATTCAGCAACCTCGTAGCGTTCCTTTTAGAGGACCGTCAGGGTACGTAACTTTTTAGTCGTGGAAGAAGGGAAGTTCGCTGTGCGCTTATTTGTTCTAGCGTATGTGCTGGGGTTAATTTGTTTGTTTCCTAAATTTGTTTGCGCGTTTTTTTTTTTTGGTACATTTTTATGCTCAAAGCTGTTATATGGTGTATGTTGGAACAGGTCGTTTTGATGTTTAGACTCTCAAAATATGCCGAATATTCAATTTTGTAATAAATGTCTAATTCTTCTAGTCTTATATTAACATCTTGGAATGTTCGGGGACTCTGTTATTTAATAAAATTGAAACAAGTGATTAATAGAGTTAAGTATCTACACTCCAAAATAGTATTCCTGCAGGAAACACATCTACTGTCTGACGAAGTCGTTAAACTACGCAGAAGATGGCCAGGTCAGGTTATAGAAGCTTCATATAGCTCACACTCAAGAGGGGTAGCTGTGCTGGTACATAAATCAGTACCATTTCATATAATTAAAACTATTCGCGATCTGATGGGTAGATATGTTATTATCAGTGGTAGGATGCTCAATGAATATTGCAATCTTGTTAGTGTTTATGGCCCTAATACAGATGAACCAACATTTTTTCATAATCTTTTCTTAATTCTCTCCTCTCTTCAAGGTAACTTAATAGTCGCTGGTGACTTTAATTGTACTTTAGAACCTAACTTGGACCGGTCCACAGGAATTGACTCCTCTCATTCTCTAAGCAGGAACATAATTAATCAATACATCACAGACCTTAATTTAAGTGATGTCTGGAGGTTTCAAAATCCAACAAAAAAAGAATTTTCTTGTTATTACGCATCTTTTCATACTTATTCCAGAATTGACTATTTTCTTATTTCAAAAAACTTGATTGACTGTATATCTGATTGTAAATATAGTAGTATTATTTTATCTGATCATGCATCGTTATCGATGAATTATACTCTTAAAACTATAATTAAAAACCCACCTAGATGGCGTCTGAACACAAAATGATTACATAACCCTGAGTTTCTTGATTTTGTAGGTAATCAAATTGATATATATTTTTGAATGTAACACAAACCAGACGTCTGCCTCAATAAGATGGGAGGCATTCAAGGCCTACATTAGGGGACAAATGATCAGCTTCACTAGTTCTAAAACGAACAAATCTACTCTTAAAATGAGGGAATTAGAACAGAGTATTAAGGACTTAGAAGAAGAAATTTTCAAACAAGATACTCCCGAACTGAGACATAACCTTTTACGACTTAAAGCAGATTTGAACGAGCTCTCTACCAATACTGCTGTGGCTAATATAACTAGGCTTAAACAATCGTATTATGACCAAGGAGAAAAGGCTGGTAGGTTATTGGCATGGAGAATTAAGGCTCAACAAAATGAAAAAGTGATTAATGAAATAGAAACTATAGATGGACAAAAGACCATGATTCCAACTGAAATTAATAATGCTTTTAGAAACTATTATCAAGATCTTTATAAATCGACACCTCCTGTGAATACCCATCTCTATAAAACATTTATGGACGAAATTCAGTTATTCCCGCTATCTAAGGAAGATTCCAAAACACTGGATCAACCAATTGAAGAGGCAGACTTGAGTGCAGCCATTAGCTGTATGAGTAGTGGGAAAGCTCCAGGTCCCGATGGCCTGCCTATAGACATCTACAAGATTTTTCATAACAAATTAATAACCCCAATGATTGATATGATTAATGAATCTTTCAGCAATGAAGATCTTCCTTTTTCCTTACGTTCAGCCCTTATAACTTTAATTCTTAAGCCAGGGAAAGATCCTACAAAATGTGCCTCCTACAGACCTATTAGTCTTTTGAATTCAGACACCAAGATAATTGTCAAAGTTTTAGCCAGCAGACTTGATAAGATTTTACCATTATTGATTGATCCGGGTCAAAATGGCTTTGTAAAGGGTAGATAAGCCTTTCATAATATACGTTGTGTGTTAAATGTCATACATGTTAAAAGAGGAGCCTCGGACTTGCTTTCCCTAGATGCAGAGAAGGCGTTTGATAGGGTGGAGTGGTCCTATCTTTTTGATACCCTTTCCTGCTTTGGTATTGGTCCTTATTTTAGAAAATGGATTAAAATTCTATATTCAAATCCCGCAGCAGAGGTATTGACTAATAATATAATCTCTAAACCATTTCTGCTTTATCAAGGTACACGTCAGGGTTGCCCTCTTTCTCCGCTCCTTTTTACATTGGCTATTGAACCTTTAGCTACTGCAGTAAGAAGAAACAATGATATATCAGGGATTACAATTGGCAGTCTTGAAAATAAACTGGCATTATATGCTGATGATATTATATTACTTTTATCTAACTTAAACACTTCTGTCCCTTCTTTACTGAGCCTAATTAAAACTTTTGGAATCTTTTCAGGTTATAAAGTGAACGAGTCAAAATCCATGATTTTATTTCTTAAAGAATCAGAGCGTCTTACACCTCCCATCCAGTCCCCCTTTAAAAATGTTCAGGAAAGTTTTAAATATCTTTGTATTAATATTACCCCAGACCTAAACAATTTGGTTTCCTGCAATTATAATTATATAACTAAATTAATCACTGAGTCAATCAATAAATGGCCATCCTTACCAATCTCTCAGATTGGACGTATCAATATATTAAAAATGAATGTTCTCCCAAAATTTTTATACTTATTTCAAACAATTCCCCTACCCCCTCCACATAATTTTTTCAGTAATATGAGGAAGATTTTCACAAATTGCATCTGGACGAATCGGCGTCCTAGGCTGAGGCTCTCTCTTTTATATTTGCCATATGAAAGGGGAGGGTTGCAGTTGCCTAATCTTAAAGGGCATATTGCAGGTTAAATTTTTTTCGAGATTAATATATAACCTTGTATGAAAATACCATATGAAAAGGTAGTGCAGGATTTAAAATGTTTTAAAAAGACATAAGAGCACAAATTTAGTAGATAAAGTGGCCATTTCGTTGGCCGCTTGGAAAAAGCGCTTTTTTTTCAACATCGCGTCATATTACGTCACGAGAGGGAGTGGTTCGCCGAGCTCTGTGTTGGCTCAGTGCAGAATAGGTTGGTATTCAGTAGAGTCTGTGTATTTTCGGTAGTTTTTCTATTCCAATTTATCATTGTCATGGTAAATTATTATCCAGCCTATCAGGGCATCGAGTCCACAGGTTTCCTAAAAAAAAAAAAGTTAGGAATTCTGCATGGTGGCGTTTTGTGCAGGTGAAGAAATGGGACTTCCCTTCGCGCATCTGCTGGTGGTGTGTATGGTGCTTAGACCGGAGGATTATCATCCCGGCGATATGATGGAGTCAAACATTGTTATACTCATGTAAGGCTGGCTACACACTGGCTGCGTGACGTGAGCGTGGCGTTTTCTATCTGTAGACCGGCTACACACTGCAAGCGTGGCGTTTCTGTTGCGTTTCAGCTGCGTGGCGTTTTCTGTGTCTTTGCACACCAGAAGCGTGTCTGACGCGGCGCCGCTGCTGCTAGGTGACGTAGTGGAAGGCCTATACTTCATGTTAAACATAAAATATATAAATAAATATTTATATAAATATATAGCCTACTGATACAGCAAAGACAACGTCAGCACTCGGCAGTATTGACGGCCGAATAGGCTACAAAATAATTTGTTCTGCATTGACAGGTGCAATATTTGAAAATCGATATTATATAAATTTTTTTTTATTACAATTATATCTGCATTTATGTCAAAACCTAGAGACTTTCACACATAAAAATTTCATTTATTAATATGTATTCGTGTCAAAATGACAAACAGCTTTTCCTATTCTATTTTGCCTGGAAACGCTTCCAACACTCTTGCGTGTCGCATCGGTTCTATTTCAGCATGTGCGTTCGGCATGGCTCGTGTCACGCAGCCAGTGTGTACCTTGCCTAAGGATGAATAAACATCCACACGCGATGCTTCTTTGCCGTCGTGTTTACATTAATGAATACAAAGTATGTACATTAACACAAATGAATACAGTCTCACACTTTTTCAAAAAAAAGTTCTGAATTATGTGATATTTTATTCATGCCATGTATGCACATTCAAGTTCACTCAAATGCATACTCATAACGTCATATACATCCTCACACTAGCGGTGAATCGGCACGAAATAAGCCCATAATACAGAATTAATGAATAAAGGATAAACACAATAACACAACATTACTGTCTGTGGCTCGGCGGCCGGTGGCCGGCGGCCGGCGGGAGATGTGACGGTCCCGGATCCGGCGGGAGATGTGACGGTCCCGGATCCGGTGGGAGATGTAGCTCGGAGAAAACGTGAACTGTGCACCGTGGCGTGAGTCTTGTAAGTTACCAAATCAGTTGTGATGAGAAACCGCTAACGTTATATCACATAACGTTTAGTGTGAACGGATATTAACGAGTGTGACTTTTCCTGACGGTCAAAGCCTATAAGTTTCTGTTATTGGTAAGTAAATCAATACTTCAAAAATCAAACTTACTAGATGACAACGTTACCAGCTTTGCTATTGCCTGATACATGATAATAATCAGTACAGTGTTGTGATCTGAGCACAGTGATCATATCATTAGCTAGCTTTATCTAGCTAACACTGGTCTCTCTCCGAGACACCTGCCGCTGTTCTCCACTGTTTCTCCTCACATAAATACTCAATCTGTCTCCTGTAATCGTTGTTCTGTCTAATCCTGGTCTGTCCCTAATTGTGTGTCATAATTGTATGGCTGTGGTCTGCCATATGAGTATTAATAAACATTAATAATGTCCTCAGCGTCCGAGCTGTCAATGCGATCCATTGTTTTCCTATCGTTGAGATTCACCGCACTCCCTCTCGTTATGTCACGTCCGGTTTTGGCATTTTTAGATGCGGAAGTAAAATTTTCTCACAAAAACGACTCCAAAAGCCTTAATATTGTATTTTAAAGTATATTTTAAAGAAAATCTAGTTCCTACATTATTTTTCTATACATTGACTCACTGGAGTCGCTAACCTGCAATATGCCCTTTAAGTGGTATTACTGGGCAGCTCAATTTAGAGCAGCAATGTTTGCAGATGAAAATACTATCCCTTGGTTGCGGATTGAGGCGAATGCAACTGCTCCTTTACCACTAAATCTGTATTTGTACTCCGCTCCCCTGCCCAAATTGAAGAAAGCCACTTCTAATTCTTTTGTTAAAAATACTATCGTGGTATGGTATGATGTTTTGAAACATCTTGGAGAGATTCCACCATTATCACAGTTTACCCCTATTTGGGGAAACACTTATTTTACACCAGGAACACATGATGCTGGTTTTAGAATTTGGGCATTAAAAGGTTTGAATAAGGTGGTAGAGTTATTCAACAATAAAACTATGCTCAGTTTTCAGGATTTAAGACAAAAATTTGATTTACCTAAAACTCATTTTTTTTTAAAAATATCTTCAAATTAGGATTTTATTAATAAAGCACAGAATCACTCTCCTACCTTACCGGATCTGTCCCCTTTAGAAAAAATTACTTTAAATCACCTTAATTGTGGTAAACAGATTTCTATGTTTTATAGACTAATCTCCACTAACTACAGGGAAAATACAGATAACAAGTGTTTGGCTTGGTGCCAAGACATAAATGAGAATATATCTGAGGATGAATGGCAGAGTATCTGTCTAAAGGCCCAGACCCAGACAATGAATACGAGGTTTAAACTTATACAATACAAATGGATTATGAGAGTGTACATAACTCCAGAATTACTACATAAATTTAATCCAAATATTCCCGATCAATGTATAAAATGCAACCTAGAGATAGGAACATTACACCATTGCTTATGGAAGTGTCACAAAGTTCAAAATTTTTGGGAAAAGGTTTTAGACTTTTTATCACTGGTTTTGAAACAAAATGTTCCTATATGTCCTAAACTTTGTATACTAAATAGTTTCCCTGTAACTTGCACTTTATCCAGTTCGGGTAAGAAAATGTTGATTTTCTGTTTATTACAAGCAAAACTCACAGTAGCACACCATTGGAAAAATATAGAAAGCCCTAGTTTTAAACAATGGTTACAGGAATTGTCTAACTGTTTGGCTTTGGAAAAACTTACATATATTGTTAAGGGAAAACCTGAAAAGTTTTTCAAAGTATGGAATTCTTTTACGGAATTTTTGAAGGAGACCGATCCTAATAGTCTGTTCCCTGTATAACATGGCTTAACATGCATCAGGTGTCAGTGATGCGCGGGTCAATGTATAAACAACCTGCACCCGACCAATGTTTTCAACTAACCCGCCCGCAACTAGGACCGCAAAAAACCAGAAAATATTGTACCCGACCCGCTTCCTGACCCGCATTTTTTAAAAGTAGTAAATGCTCATCGTAGCGTCATTGGGCCATTGAGAAAATGTTTCAGGCCCTGACGTGGTGCGCTCAAAGGTGCAGTTCTTGATGCGGCCCATCATTTTCCATTTTAGCTGTCTAGATGCATATTATTGATGAAAGCGAAGTTTATGTTTCGACCCTGCTTGAAGAATTCATCAGCAGGTCAACTGAGAGAAGGCCCACTTTTGGAAAAGTGTGAAAGCCCTTAGGAGCGCAAACTGTTCTTTTTCTGAATGCTGTATGATATAGCCTAGTGTTATGTAATACAGGCTTGATTTATTAATTTATTTCGTTTCATTTTCTTAACAATTAAGATGCTGCATGTGTTTATCCAGTCTAATCGAAGTGTGCGTCTCTCCCCCGACTTTCCCAACAAAAATCCCGCCCCCTCTCAAAAAATATATAAAACTGACTTTTCGGAGCTATATACGTTTAAAAGTAGCCAATTAAAATGGTACAATGGCATTGCTCAGTTCAACGTTTTGGGAAATCGGGCATTTTGTCCCGTGTCAGCATTTATTCAAAAGTTAATAACGCTCAACATTCAAAAGGTAAATAAGGATTTATTGACGACCCGACCGACCGTGACCCGAATATCATTACAAATATTTTTGGATGACTCATAACCGCGGGTAACCGCGGGCACCCGCTCATTTTGGATCAACCCGCGCATCACTGTCAGGTGTAATGATATTAATGTACCATTGTATTTCACTTTTTTTTTATTTTGTGTGTGTTTGTCTCTGTTGGTAATGTTTCAAAATCAATAAAGACAGTGTAAAAAAAAAAAAAAGTAACAATCGTAATATTTACTTGAGTAAGAGTAAAAAAGTATTTGATGAAAAAACTACTCAAGTAGTTAGTTACTAGTTACTTTCGATCGGATTGATAAGAAGCGAAAACCCTGAATTTCAGACTACTTGGAGAGCTTTCACACACCTCTCGGTAACACAATAAGGTTGTATTAGTTAACATTAGTTAATGCATTAGTTAACATGAACTAACCATGAACATTAGTATTAGTTAATCTTTGTTAACGTTAGTTAATACAAAAATACATAAAAAATTTATATATTTCTTTAGATAGGAATAAAATACAATCCCGTTTTTATTTGTATGTATTTTCTACACTTCAGACAGGTGTTTGTCCGGATTTGTGTATATATGCAAGACGTCACATTAGGCTATTCAATTTGTTTCGTTTTGTGGAAAAAAAGGATACAGTATGTAAATGTGCAGATGTGAACGTTTGTTCGTGGACGTGTGTTGTTTGGAGGATTCAAACTCCCGTAGCTCACACACATCTTCCTCTGCTTCGGCCATCATCTTCCGACTAAACGCGCTAATTATAAGCGGGTGATGCGTAGCCACCTCTTGCGAAGCAGCCTCTCCAACGTTTCGCGAGACTTGCGAAAGTCATATTAACTTATTAAAAAATATATATAATATAATTATTACCATTTGACAGTAGCGGAGGAACGCCACCGAATGTAACTAAGTAGAAGTACAGTTTTTTCACAAGAAATGTACTTGAGTAAGAGTAAAAGTACCCATCTTTAAATATACTCTAAAAGTACAAGTTACCCAAAAAATTTACTCAAGTAAATTTAATTAAGTAAATTTATACTACGGGGCCGTTGAATGCTTGAATCTGATTGGCTGATGAACGTTCTGAGGTGTGCAATTATTTTCTGGGAGACGCACAGCGAACGTAGTTCCAGGCAGCTCTTGACCGCATTACAGTTCCATATCACTTTGCATAGTTAACGGTAATAACATAAATTACAGGACTAAAAAACAATATGACAGACGATTTTCCTAAAGTAAATCTTAATATTTACGGTGAATATAAAACGTTCAACAACTGGGTGGCAGCAGTATTAGACAGTCCAGATGAAAACCAACAAACGGAAGCGGACATCAAAGTCAAGCTTTTCTGTCTCATTACTGAAATCACACATGCTCGCACACGCACTACAGATTGCACAAAAAGGTGTCAGCGCTGCCCAGACCATTTGATTAATTAGCCTATATAGTGGAGCAACTTAAAGGCTACACGTGACATTTTTTCACTAGCGAGGTAATAACAGCTATTTAGAGACGCACAGAGGTAGCCTAATTCACACAAGCACTCGCTCTCTCGCGCTCTCTCTCTCTCTCTCTCTCTCTCTCTCTCTCTCTCTTTCTAATAACTTTATAACTGCAGTAGAATGCTATCAACGGCTCAAGCCTTCGTTACCAGCTTTAAAATGACGTTTCGAAACTAGCAAAAGAGCCATTGGATGAGACACGGAAGAAATAGTCCTACTCACAATAGCAATTTAAGTACAAAAACCGGACGAATCCCTTTAAATATATCTTCGGATCGATGTCTTGAGGTGTGGTAACCGTAGTATAAGCGGAATAATTTACTTCGGGGCGTTCAATTATTAGAAAAATAATGCACACCCATAATGTGCACATAATGTGATATGCTTCCATAATGTGCATTATTATTCTAATAATTGAACAGCCCGTCGTCAATTATTCCTTACGTAATTCATTACTACCCACCTCTGAACACAACTATTAAAAAAGGTTGAAACATTCACTGATGCTCCAGAAGGAAACACAACGCATTAAGAGCCGGGGGGTGAAAACCTTTTGAATTTGAAAATCAAGGTAAATTAAAGCTGCGAGCAGCATTTAGCGGGGTTCAAGCCTTTAAGGCCTTAAAGCACACAAGCATCAAAATACATCAAGTTTTATTTAGCAAGATTTTAAACACTGAAATAATTGAATTGGCTGTGGCGGCCATGTTTTTTGAGATAGGCCAATGTCCTCAGACATACATGGTACCTTGGACCAAGACACTGTATACCAATTTTCAAGTCAATCGGACTAGCGGTCGGGTAGTTATAGCCATTTGCATGTTTTTTTGTGTTATAGCGCCACCAAGTGTTCAATCGTCGCGATTTTTTTATCGTGACCAAAGACTCAGACCATACACATGTGTACCAAGTTTGGTGAAGACATCTCATTTCTTTCTTGAGTTATAGCCATTTTAGTAAAATAGGCTCCTCCCACAACAGTCGTTTTCCGTCCCTTAGCGACCGTGAATAGAAATTTAAACTTTTTTTCAAAAATTATTGATATTCAGACTCCAGAGAACATTTCTGCAGTGGTTTGGTTCCGATCAAGCGAAAAACCTAGGACTATTTTGCAAAAGTAGTTTTTTGACAAAATTCAAAATGGCGGAAAATCTATCATGGCGCAAATGAAATCGGAGATATATGTTTTGTTCGTCATGGACTCACCTTTCCAATGATATAAGACACTTGAGTCTACAACATACGGTTTAGGAGTTATGAGCAGTTTCGCGCAATTGATTGCTATAGCGCCACCTATAGGCCAATCTGGCTCATAATTTGATAACCTCTCCTCTATGTTTGTACTACCTATTGGCCAAGTTTCAAGTCTCTAGCCCTTACGGTTTGGGCTGCACGATGTGTTTTACTGCAGAATAATATTATTTTGTGTGTAGTACAATAAAATGAACAGCGGGGGGCAGCAAACGACCACTTATTGGCTTAATATACCATTATTATCAAATTAACTCTGTAATTTTCACATTTTTTAACTTTTATAGAGGCAAATATTGTCCGATCTGTCTGAAATTTTTCATGCTTGTTTAGAGGCATATGATACATGTTCTGACTTGTTTTTAAGTAGATCTGAACATTCATTGAATACAGAGATGGAAAATACAATTTACAGCCAATACAGGCAATTCACCATAGGGAATACATGGTTTTCAAAGCTTTTTAACAGTTTTAGCGCCACCTATGGTCCGATCTCCATGAAACTTTGCATGCTTCTTCAGCATGTTATGTCACATATACATAACAATTTTAGTGAAGTTTTGAGTTTTCCTTTAAGATTTATAGGCTATTGAGTGTATTTTGCTACATCCCTCTTCTAAATGACCCTGTTATAGCCATGTAAATGCAAAAGTTGAACTTTTTTTGATAATTATTGATCTAGAGAGTCCAGAGAATTGTCCTAGACTGGTTTGGTTCCAATCGGGCAAAAAACCAGGGACTAGTTTGCAAAAGTAGGTTTTGGACTAAATTTGACATAGCAGAAAATGTTCCCTGCCTAAATCAAAATCTGAGATAGCCATTTTGTCCGCCTTGAGCCAAGGATTCCAACGATATAAGACACTTGATCCTGGGACAAACAGTCTAAGAGTTATGAGCAATTTCGAACTTTTGGTTGCTGTAGTGCCACCTATGGGCCAATCGGGGTCATACTCTGATAGGTTGTCCCCAAACTGAGGCCTACCATCTGGCCAGGTTTCATGTCTCTAGGCCTTACGGTTTGGCCTGCACGATGCGTTTTACGAAACCTTACAATTACAATAGGGTTTCAGCATTTCATGCTTGAACCCCTAATAAGAATGAAGGCTTTTTGCCAGTTATAGCGCCACCTATGGCCCGATCTCCATCAAACTCTGCATGCTTCCTCACCATGTTCTGACACATATGCTCATCAATTTTGGTGGAGTTCTGAGTTTTCATTTGGGATTTATAGGTTTTTTAGTGTATTTTGCCACAGCCCTTTTCTAAATGACCCTGTTACAGCCACCCAAATGCAAAATTTCAACTTTTTTTTCGATAATTATTGATCTAGAGAGTCCAGAGAATTGTCCTAGACTGGTTTGGTTCCGATCGGGAAAAAAAACAGGGACTAGTTCGCAAAAGTAGGTTTTGGACAAAATTCGACATAGCAGAAAATGTTCCCTGCCTAAATCATAATCTGAGATAGCAATTTTGTCCGCCTTGAGTCAAGGATTCCAACGATATAAGACACTTGATCCTGGGACAAACAGTCTAAGAGTTATGAGCAATTTCGAACTTTTGGTTGCTGTAGCGCCACCTATGGGCCAATCGGGGTCATACTCTGATAGGTTGTCCCCAAACTGAGGCCTACCATCTGGCCAGGTTTCATGTCTCTAGGCCTTACGGTTTGGCCTGCACGATGCGTTTTACGAAACCTTACAATTACAATAGGGTTTCAGCATTTCATGCTTGAACCCCTAATAAGAATGAAGGCTTTTTGCCAGTTATAGCGCCACCTATGGTCCGATCTCCATCAAACTCTGCATGCTTCCTCACCATGTTCTGACACATATGCTCATCAATTTTGGTGGAGTTATGAGTTTTCATTTGGGATTTATAGGTTTTTTAGTGTATTTTGCCACAGCCCTTTTCTAAATGACCCTGTTACAGCCACCCAAATGCAAAATTTCAACTTTTTTTTCGATAATTATTGATCTAGAGAGTCCAGAGAATTGTCCTAGACTGGTTTGGTTCCGATCGGGAAAAAAAACAGGGACTAGTTCGCAAAAGTAGGTTTTGGACAAAATTCGACATAGCAGAAAATGTTCCCTGCCTAAATCATAATCTGAGATAGCCATTTTGTCCGCCTTGAGCCAAGGATTCCAACGATATAAGACACTTGATCCTGGGACAAACAATCTAAGAGTTATGAGCAATTTCGAACTTTTGGTTGCTGTAGCGCCACCTATGGGCCAATCGGGGTCATACTCTGATAGGTTGTCCCCAAACTGAGGCCTACCATCTGGCCAGGTTTCATGTCTCTAGGCCTTACGGTTTGGCCTGCACGATGCGTTTTACGAAACCTTACAATTACAATAGGGTTTCAGCATTTCATGCTTGAACCCCTAATAAGAATGAAGGCTTTTTGCCAGTTATAGCGCCACCTATGGTCCGATCTCCATCAAACTCTGCATGCTTCCTCACCATGTTCTGACACATATGCTCATCAATTTTGGTGGAGTTCTGAGTTTTCATTTGGGATTTATAGGTTTTTTAGTGTATTTTGCCACAGCCCTTTTCTAAATGACCCTGTTACAGCCACCCAAATGCAAAAGTTCAACTTTTTTTCGATAATTATTGATCTAGAGAGTCCAGAGAATTGTCCTAGACTGGTTTGGTTCCGATCGGGAAAAAAACCAGGGACTAGTTTGCAAAAGTAGGTTTTGGACAAAATTCGACATAGCAGAAAATGTTCCCTGCCTAAATCAAAATCTGAGATAGCAATTTTGTCCGCCTTGAGTCAAGGATTCCAACGATATAAGACACTTGATCCTGGGACAAACAGTCTAAGAGTTATGAGCAATTTCGAACTTTTGGTTGCTGTAGCGCCACCTATGGGCCAATCGGGGTCATACTCTGATAGGTTGTCCCCAAACTGAGGCCTACCATCTGGCCAGGTTTCATGTCTCTAGGCCTTACGGTTTGGCCTGCACGATGCGTTTTACGAAACCTTACAATTACAATAGGGTTTCAGCATTTCATGCTTGAACCCCTAATAAGAATGAAGGCTTTTTGCCAGTTATAGCGCCACCTATGGTCCGATCTCCATCAAACTCTGCATGCTTCCTCACCATGTTCTGACACATATGCTCATCAATTTTGGTGGAGTTCTGAGTTTTCATTTGGGATTTATAGGTTTTTTAGTGTATTTTGCCACAGCCCTTTTCTAAATGACCCTGTTACAGCCACCCAAATGCAAAAGTTCAACTTTTTTTCGATAATTATTGATCTAGAGAGTCCAGAGAATTGTCCTAGACTGGTTTGGTTCCGATCGGGAAAAAAACCAGGGACTAGTTTGCAAAAGTAGGTTTTGGACAAAATTCGACATAGCAGAAAATTTTCCTGCCTAAATCATAATCTGAGATAGCAATTTTGTCCGCCTTGAGTCAAGGATTCCAACGATATAAGACACTTGATCCTGGGACAAACAGTCTAAGAGTTATGAGCAATTTCGAACTTTTGGTTGCTGTAGCGCCACCTATGGGCCAATCGGGGTCATACTCTGATAGGTTGTCCCCAAACTGAGGCCTACCATCTGGCCAGGTTTCATGTCTCTAGGCCTTACGGTTTGGCCTGCACGATGCGTTTTACGAAACCTTACAATTACAATAGGGTTTCAGCATTTCATGCTTGAACCCCTAATAAGAATGAAGGCTTTTTGCCAGTTATAGCGCCACCTATGGTCCGATCTCCATCAAACTCTGCATGCTTCCTCACCATGTTCTGACACATATGCTCATCAATTTTGGTGGAGTTATGAGTTTTCATTTGGGATTTATAGGTTTTTTAGTGTATTTTGCCACAGCCCTTTTCTAAATGACCCTGTTACAGCCACCCAAATGCAAAATTTCAACTTTTTTTTCGATAATTATTGATCTAGAGAGTCCAGAGAATTGTCCTAGACTGGTTTGGTTCCGATCGGGAAAAAAAACAGGGACTAGTTCGCAAAAGTAGGTTTTGGACAAAATTCGACATAGCAGAAAATGTTCCCTGCCTAAATCATAATCTGAGATAGCAATTTTGTCTGCCTTGAGTCAAGGATTCCAACGATATAAGACACTTGATCCTGGGACAAACAGTCTAAGAGTTATGAGCAATTTCGAACTTTTGGTTGCTGTAGCGCCACCTATGGGCCAATCGGGGTCATACTCTGATAGGTTGTCCCCAAACTGAGGCCTACCATCTGGCCAGGTTTCATGTCTCTAGGCCTTACGGTTTGGCCTGCACGATGCGTTTTACGAAACCTTACAATTACAATAGGGTTTCAGCATTTCATGCTTGAACCCCTAATAAGAATGAAGGCTTTTTGCCAGTTATAGCGCCACCTATGGTCCGATCTCCATCAAACTCTGCATGCTTCCTCACCATGTTCTGACACATATGCTCATCAATTTTGGTGGAGTTATGAGTTTTCATTTGGGATTTATAGGTTTTTTAGTGTATTTTGCCACAGCCCTTTTCTAAATGACCCTGTTACAGCCACCCAAATGCAAAAGTTCAACTTTTTTTCGATAATTATTGATCTAGAGAGTCCAGAGAATTGTCCTAGACTGGTTTGGTTCCGATCGGGAAAAAAAACCAGGGACTAGTTTGCAAAAGTAGGTTTTGGACAAAATTCGACATAGCAGAAAATGTTCCCTGCCTAAATCAAAATCTGAGATAGCCATTTTGTCCGCCTTGAGCCAAGGATTCCAACGATATAAGACACTTGATCCTGGGACAAACAGTCTAAGAGTTATGAGCAATTTCGAACTTTTGGTTGCTGTAGTGCCACCTATGGGCCAATCGGGGTCATACTCTGATAGGTTGTCCCCAAACTGAGGCCTACCATCTGGCCAGGTTTCATGTCTCTAGGCCTTACGGTTTGGCCTGCACGATGCGTTTTACAAAACCTTACAATTACAATAGGGTTTCAGCATTTCATGCTTGAACCCCTAATAAGAATGAAGGCTTTTTGCCAGTTATAGCGCCACCTATGGTCCGATCTCCATGAAACTCTGCATGCTTCCTCACCATGTTCTGACACATATGCTCATCAATTTTGGTGGAGTTCTGAGTTTTCATTTGGGATTTATAGGTTTTTTAGTGTATTTTGCCACAGCCCTTTTCTAAATGACCCTGTTACAGCCACCCAAATGCAAAAGTTCAACTTTTTTTGATAATTATTGATCTAGAGAGTCCAGAGAATTGTCCTAGACTGGTTTGGTTCCAATCGGGCAAAAAACCAGGGACTAGTTTGCAAAAGTAGGTTTTGGACAAAATTCGACATAGCAGAAAATGTTCCCTGCCTGAATCAAAATCTGAGATAGCCATTTTGTCCGCCTTGAGCCAAGGATTCCAACGATATAAGACACTTGATCCTGGGACAAACAATCTAAGAGTTATGAGCAATTTCGGACTTTTGGTTGCTGTAGCGCCACCTATGGGCCAATCGGGGTCATACTCTGATAGGTTGTCCCCAAACTGAGGCCTACCATCTGGCCAGGTTTCATGTCTCTAGGCCTTACGGTTTGGCCTGCACGATGCGTTTTACAAAACCTTACAATTACAATAGGGTTTCAGCATTTCATGCTTGAACCCCTAATAAGAATGAAGGCTTTTTGCCAGTTATAGCGCCACCTATGGTCCGATCTCCATGAAACTCTGCATGCTTCCTCACCATGTTCTGACACATATGCTCATCAATTTTGGTGGAGTTCTGAGTTTTCATTTGGGATTTATAGGTTTTTTAGTGTATTTTGCCACAGCCCTTTTCTAAATGACCCTGTTACAGCCACCCAAATGCAAAAGTTCAACTTTTTTTGATAATTATTGATCTAGAGAGTCCAGAGAATTGTCCTAGACTGGTTTGGTTCCAATCGGGCAAAAAACCAGGGACTAGTTTGCAAAAGTAGGTTTTGGACAAAATTCGACATAGCAGAAAATGTTCCCTGCCTGAATCAAAATCTGAGATAGCCATTTTGTCCGCCTTGAGCCAAGGATTCCAACGATATAAGACACTTGATCCTGGGACAAACAATCTAAGAGTTATGAGCAATTTCGGACTTTTGGTTGCTGTAGCGCCACCTATGGGCCAATCGGGGTCATACTCTGATAGGTTGTCCCCAAACTGAGGCCTACCATCTGGCCAGGTTTCATGTCTCTAGGCCTTACGGTTTGGCCTGCACGATGCGTTTTACGAAATCTTACAATTACAATAGGGTTTCAGCATTTCATGCTTGAACCCCTAATAAGAATGAAGGCTTTTTGCCAGTTATAGCGCCACCTATGGTCCGATCTCCATCAAACTCTGCATGCTTCCTCACCATGTTCTGACACATATGCTCATCAATTTTGGTGGAGTTCTGAGTTTTCATTTGGGATTTATAGGTTTTTTAGTGTATTTTGCCACAGCCCTTTTCTAAATGACCCTGTTACAGCCACCCAAATGCAAAAGTTCAACTTTTTTTTGATAATTATTGATCTAGAGAGTCCAGAGAATTGTCCTAGACTGGTTTGGTTCCGATCGGGCAAAAAACCAGGGACTAGTTTGCAAAAGTAGGTTTTGGACAAAATTCGACATAGCAGAAAATGTTCCCTGCCTAAATCAAAATCTAGCAAAATCTAATCTTTTGTCCGCCTTGAGCCAAGGATTCCAACGATATAAGACACTTGATCCTGGGACAAACAGTCTAAGAGTTATGAGCAATTTCATGCTTGAACCCTTAATTATACTTAATTTGTCTTCTGGGAAACATGCAAGTATCTTCATCCTGTTCAAAAGTTTTCAACCTTTTTTAATAGTTGTGTTTGAGTCCCTCAATTGTCCTCAATGTGAAAAGATGGATCTTAAAATCGTTCAGTCATTGCTGGAGAGGGTTCAAATATGAAAAAGATGCTGGAAAATTGAAGAATGTGCAGGACCTGGAGGATTTTTCTGAAGAATATTGGGCAGTTTAACTGCTCAGGACAAACAAGGGACTCATGAACAACCATCACACAACAAAAAAACAGCTGTGGATCAACAGGGAACGACACACAGTATTGAGAATTAATGGTTCATAAACTTTTGATCTGGGTCCTTTTAATAAATTCAGCAAATTTTGTCTTGTGCACTATATGTAAAGAATATCTTATTTAGGACAGTACTAAATAAAAAATAACATGCATTTTGTATGATCCCTCTTATTTAGTTAAAATTATTCCCATTTTCACAGATTCTGCAAGCGGTTCACATACTTTTTCTTGCCACTGTATATCTTATTTCTTATGATGTTAATTTTCTCCACTTCTCTAATCAACCTTAGCTGTAACTATTGCCGCTTCAACACCAAATTATTACAAATAACTAATTTACATAAAAGGCAAAAAAAAAAAATTGTAGAAGACCTTTACCTGTATCTTTGTTTGAGCAAGTGACTTTGAATGTGTGCCAGAACGTCCGCTACATTCTAAGAGAAAATGATAAAAAAATTAATTAAATTAATTAAATGAAATTAAATATGGACAGTTCAAGTGGGAGCATTTTTCACGGTTGCAGTTTATTTTATTTGCCAAAGGTATACTACATGCTAATTTAATCTGTTCTGTTTTGTACATATATGGTTATTTCTGTTGATGGCTTGATACTCACTGTGGAAGTGCTGTAGTTTATATCATTGGGGCATTTCATGGTGAAAAGCTGCAGGATGTCCAGGAGTTCTACATGGATAATGGAGTTGCAATCAACCAACTCATCTACTGTCATCAGATACATCCAAGACCGGGCCAGCAGTCTGTCTACCTCAACCAAATGTCCATGTGTCTTCATGAGATTCAACATCGCCCTAAAATAGAGAGATTCAAAGATGAATACCATTTCCATGAAAGGGTGTACATGGTCTGCAACAATGCTTAGGAAGGTGGTACGTGTCCAAGTAACATTCACATGGATGGCAGGACCCAAGGTTTCCCAGCAGAACATTGCCTAAAGCATCACACTGCCTCCGCCAGCTTGCCTTCTTCCCATAGTGCATCCTGGTGCCATGTGCTCCCCAGGTAAGCGAAGCACACACACCCGGCACACGCATGTCATAATGTTATGCCTGACCAGTATATACAGTGAGGAAAATAAGTATTTGAACACCCTGTTATTTTGCAAGTTCTCCCACTTGGAAATCATGGAGGGGTCTGAAATTGTCATCGTAGGTGCATGTCCACTGTGAGAGACATAATCTAAAAATATCCAGAAATCACAATATATGATTTTTTAACTATTTATTTGTATGATACAGCTGCAAATAAGTATTTGAACACCTGTCTATCAGCTAGAATTCTGACCATCAAAGACATGTTAGTCTGCCTTTAAAATGTCCACCTCCACTCCATTTATTATCCTAAATTAGATGCACCTGTTTGAGGTCGTTAGCTGCATAAAGACACCTGTCCACCCCATACAATCAGTAAAATCCAACTACTAACATGGCCAAGACCAAAGAGCTGTCCAAAGACACTAGAGACAAAATTGTACACCTCCACAAGGCAGGAAAGGGCTACGGGGAAATTGCCAAGCAGCTTGGTGATAAAAGGTCCACTGTTGGAGCAATCATTAGAAAATGGAAGAAGCTAAACATTACTGTCAATCTCCCTCAGACTGGGGCTCCATGCAAGGTCTCACCTCGTGGGGTCTCAATGATCCTAAGAAAGGTGAGAAATCAGCCCAGAACTACACGGGAGGAGCGGGTCAATGACCCGAAAAGAGCTGGGACCACCGTTTCCAAGGTTACTGTTGGTAATACACTAAGACGTCATGGTTTGAAATCATGCATGGCACGGAAGGTCCCCTGCTTAAACCAGCACATGTCAAGGCCCGTCTTAAGTTTGCCAATGACCATTTGGATCATGGTCAGATGAGACCAAAATAGAACTTTTTGGTCATAATTCCACTAAACGTGTTTGGAGGAAGAAGAATGATGAGTACCATCCCAAGAACACCATCCCTACTGTGAAGCATGGGGGTGGTAGCATCATGCTTTGGGGGTGTTTTTCTGCACATGGGACAGGGTGACTGCACTGTATAAAGGAGAGGATGACCGGGGCCATGTATTGCGAGATTTTGGGGAACAACCTCCTTCCCTCAGTTAGAGCATTGAAGATGGGTCAAGGCTGGGTCTTCCAACATGACAATGACCCGAAGCACACAGCCAGGATAACCAAGGAGTGGCTCTGTAAGAAGCATATCAAGGTTCTGGCGTGGCATAGCCAGTCTCCAGACCTAAACCCAATAGAGAATCTTTGGAGGGAGCTCAAACTCCGTGTTTCTCAGCGACAGGCCAGAAACCTGACTGATCTAGAGAAGATCTGTGTGGAGAAGTGGGCCAAAATCCCTCCTGCAGTGTGTGCAAACCTGGTGGAAAAACTACAGGAAACGTTTGACCTCTGTAATTGCAAACAAAGGCTACTGTACCAAATATTAACATTGATTTTCTCAGGTGTTCAAATACTTATTTGCAGCTGTATCATACAAATAAATAGTTAAAAAAGCATACATTGTGATTTCTGGATTTTTTTTTTTAGATTATGTCTCTCACAGTGGACATGCACCTACGATGACAATTTCAGACCCCTCCATGATTTCCAAGTGGGAGAACTTGCAAAATAACAGGGTGTTCAAATACTTATTTTCCTCACTGTATATCAGTGTTTATTATATATATATCATCAAAAAGTTTCTTTATTTCACTAATTCCATTCAAAAAGTGAAACTTGCATTTTATATTCATTCATTACACACAGACTGATATATTTCAAACATTTATTTCTTTTAATTTTGATGATTATAACTGACAACTAAGGATATTCCCAAATTCAGTATCTCAGAAAATTTGAATATTGTGAAAAGGTTCAATATTGAAGACACCTGGTGCCACACTCTAATCAGCTAATTAACTCAAAACACCTGCAAAGGCCTTTAATGGTCTCTCAGTCTAGTTCTGTAGGCTACACAATCATGGGGAAGACTGCTGACTTGACAGTTGTCCAAAAGACGACAATTGACACCTTGCACAAGGAGGGCAAGACACAAAAGGTAATTGCAAAAAAGGCTGGCTGTTCACAGAGCTCTGTGTCCAAGCACATTAATAGAGAGGCGAAGGGAAGGAAAAGATGTGGTAGGGAAAAGTGTACAAGCAATAGGGATAACCGCACCCTGGAGAGTATTGTGAAACAAAACCCATTCAAAAATGTGGGGGAAATTCACAAAGAGTGGACTGGAGCTGGAGTCAGTGCAAGACATGGGTTTCAGCTGTCGCATTCCTTGTGTCAAGCCACTCTTGAACAACAGACAGCGTCAGAAGCGTCTCGCCTGTGCTAAAGACAAAAAGGAAAAAAAGTGGTCCAAAGTTATGTTCTCTGATGAAAGTAAATTTTGCATTTCCTTTGGAAATCAGGGTCCCAGAGTCTGGAGGAAGAGAGGAGAGGCACACAATTCACGTTGCTTGAGGTCCAGTGTAAAGTTTCCACAGTCAGTGATGGTTTGGGGTGCCATGTCATCTGCTGGTGTTGGTCCACTGTGTTTTCTGAGGTCCAAGGTCAACGCAGCCGTATACCAGGAAGTTTTAGAGCACTTCATGCTTCCTACTGCTGACCAACTTTATGGAGATGCAGATTTAATTTTCCAACAGGACTTGGCACCTGCACACAGTGCCATAGCAACCAGTACCTGGTTTAAGAACCATGGTATCCCTGTTCTTAATTGGCCAGCAAACTCGCCTGACCTTAACTCCATAGAAAATCTATGGGGTATTGTGAAGAGGAAGATGCGATATGCCAGACCCAACAATGCAGAAGAGCTGAAGGCCACTATCAGAGCAACCTGGGCTCTCATAACACCTGAGCAGTGCCACAGACTGATCGACTCCATGCCACGCCGCATTGCTGCAGTAATTCAGGCAAAAGGAGCCCCAATTAAGTATTGAGTGCTGTACATGCTCATACTTTTCATGTTCATACTTTTCAGTTGGCCAAGATTAAAAAAAATCCTCTTTGTATTGGTCTTAAGTAATATTAAAATTTTCTGAGATACTGAATTTGGGATTTTCCTTAGTTGTCAGTTATAATCATCAAAAAAAAAAAAAAAAAACATTTGAAATATATCCGTCTGTGTGTAATGAATGAATATAATATACAAGTTTCACTTTTTGAATGGAATTAGTGAAATAAATCAACTTTTTGATGATATTCTAATTATATGACCAGCACCTGTATATAAAGAATGTAATCAACCAAATGTTTTATATTAACATGATCTAACCTGTAAATTTGAAATTAAAACCACAAAAAAGCATTTGGAAATCTACAGATAAAAAATGAATACCTTCTTTCTTGTGTTCTGGAAGAAGGTACAGCAGCTGGTTTGAGTCCCTGCAGACCAGCCCAGCTCTGCTCATATTTAATGTTGACCTTAGTAAACACTGGCTCAAATGGTTTTGAAGTGCCTTTGAGAAGGTGCAGAAGTGGAATTACGATGATCCATTTGGTCATGTTCTCGGCTCTCACTTTGTTGATCAGCGCCTCCACCATGTCAGACAACCTAAAGAATGTAATCAATGTAAACAAGACCTTTTAGATACTGATACTTTTCTAAAAACAAGCAGGACCCTGTCGGAAAATAATTTTGGCAATTTGTAAAAAAAAAAAAAAAATCACCATGGTTTAAATCTATGGTGGAAAGCACGATTTTCAGTGAATAATGACTTGAATTTCAGTTTGATCCTCACACAAAGCTATTGTATTAAAGAAGACTTAAAAATAACATTTAAACTGTACACTTTTTATACTAGAAAAATCTTTTTTGCCATTATTTAAATAATTAAAAAGAAAATAGCACCGTATATAGCACCTCTTTATTCTCAAAGTGTTTTGCTTTGCAACACGCTCTCTTGAAATCTCTATAATTTACATATAACCAAAATAACTGTACTCACTTTTTTATTTCTGAGAAGGATTCTGTTATGTCAGTCCAGAAGGACAGGAATTCATCCTTAGGTAATTTTGGCAGGCAGAGGGCAGTGCAGAGACGAGAAAGAGTTGCATTTTCTAATTCTAGACGATACTGTCTCCACACATACAGCATGATGAGAGCAGCCTCCAGTGGCTCCTTGATGAAAGCACTCTTTCCCTCGCCGTCCTTCTCTAGCTCTGGAGTCACCCGCTCCAGCATGAACTGCTTCAGAAGCTTGCTCACCTGACAGGATGAAATGGGACTGTATGTTAAATTTCATGTTGACATTTACATCTGAGCACTACATTATATCTTCTGGTCTGTGCTCTTAAAGGCATAGTTCACCAAAAGAAAATCCTGTCATTATTTACTTATTAACATAATTGTCTCACACTTTAAACATGCTTTTGAACTTCTTTTTTCAGTGGAACACAAGCCATTTATAAAAAAAAATCAAAATCAAATCACTTTATTGTCACACAGCCATATACACAAGTGCAACAGCAGGTGAAATTCTTAGGTGCAGTTCCGAGCAACATAGTAGTCACGACATGACATGTACAACATTTAAAGCAGCATCAGATTACACATCTGATGCGCCCACAATTACTCACAGCACAGTAAACTACAGTAAACTACAGTAAACTACAATAACAATAAATAATTTACACAATGTGAGTGTAGTTCTCACAGCTTTAAACAATATACACATACTTACAATATACATATACTTTAAACAATATACACTAAACATGCATTAAACAGTATACATTAAGCTATAGTAATAATAATATACAATGTACAGTATACATTATTATTCACAGTAGAGATCCAATGTACAATAGGTGCTATATGATAAATGATAAATAATAAATGATAAATAAATGTGTATATAGTGTGTGTGTGTATCTACAGTGGGTTGTGCTGAGTGATATTCTGTCCAGTGTGTGTTATGATCCTGATGGATCAGGAGTTAAGTAGTCTAATTGCTTGTGGGAAGAAGCTGTTCTGGAGTCGGCTGGTGCGTGTTCTGATGCTGCGGTACCGTCTGCCTGATGGCAGCAGTGAGAGCAGCCCATGGTTCGGGTGGCTAGAGTCTCTGATGATCCTCTGAGCTCTCTTCACACACCGCCTGGCGTAAATGTCCTGGAGGGAGGGAAGCTCACCTCCGATGATACAGCTGGCCGTGCGCACTACCCTTTGCAGGGCTTTGCGGCTGCAGGCGGTACTGTTGCCGTACCAGGTGGTGATGCAGCCAGTCAGCAGGCTCTCTATGGTGCTGCTGTAGAAGCGTGTGAGGATGTGGGGGTTCATTCCAAACCTCCTCAGCCGTCGCAGGAAGAAAAGGCGCTGATGAGCCTTCTTCACAACGGCCTCAGTGTGGACGGACCATGAGAGTTCCTCTGTGATGTGGACACCGAGGAACTTGAAGCTGCTGACTCTCTCCACCGGTGCTCCATCGATGGTGATGGGGCGGTGTTCTCTCTCATTCCTCCTGAAGTCGACCACCAGCTCCTTGGTCTTGCTGACGTTGAGGGAGAGGTTGTGCTCCTGACACCACCGTGTCAGAGTGTGCACCTCCTCTCTGTAGGCCGTTTCATCATTGTCAGTGATGAGACCTACCACCGTTGTATCGTCAGCAAACTCGATGATGGTATTGGAGCTGTGGATTGCCACACAGTCATGTGTGTACAAGGAGTACAGGAGTGGGCTGAGAACACAGCCCTGAGGGGCTCCAGTGTTGAGAGTCAGTGATGAGGAGATGTTACTGCCCATTCTGACCACCTGGCGTCTGTTTCCAGCTGCATAACAAGCTGTTTAAGCCTAGAGCCCGGTTTCACGTCAAGTATGGAGGGCACAATGGTGTTGAATGCTGAGCTGTAGTCTACAAACAGCATTCTCACATACGTGTTCCTCTTTTCCAGGTGGGAGAGAGCAGTGTGTATTGTAGATGAAATGGCATCATCAGTGGAGCGGTTTGTGCGGTATGCAAACTGCAGTGGGTCCAGTGAGGGAGGGAGAACAGAGCAGATGTGGTTTCTGATTATTCTCTCAAAGCATTTGCTGATGATGGGGGTCAGAGCAACAGGATGCCAGTCGTTTAAGCAGGTGTTTTTTGATTGCTTAGGTACAGGCACAATGGTGGACGTTTTGAAGCATGTGGGGACCACAGACAGGGAGAGGGACGGGTTAGAAATGTCCGTGAAAACTCCAGCCAGTTGGTGCGCGCACGCTCTGATGACGCGGCCCGGAATGCCGTCTGGACCCGCGGCTTTACGGATGTTCACCCGTCGGAAGGATCGGGTTACATCCGCTAAAGATACAGAGAGTGAACTAACCTCTGCATCTTCAGCCACGAGCTCTCTCTCCGCGAGGGCGGTGTTAGTTCCCTCAAAGCGAGCATAGAAGGTGTTGAGCTCGTCCGGGAGAGAGGCAGCGGTGTTCACGGTGGAGTTTGTGTTCCCTTTATAGTCCGTGATGGTGTTAATTCCCGCCACATGCTTCTAGAGTCGGTGGTGTTGAACTGTCCTTCAATCTTGTCCCTGTACTGCCGTTTTGCTGCTCTGATGGTTTTCCGGAGGGCATAACTTGCTTGTTTATGCTCCTCCGCATTACCGGAGTTAAAAGTGGAGGTCCGCGCATTGAGTGCCGCGCGAACATCCCCATTTAGCCACGGCTTCTGATTTGGGTACAGCCGAATTGTTCTGGTCGGAACAACGTCTTCTACGCACTTCCTGATGAAACACGTTACGCTATCAGCGTAGACCTCAATGTCATCATCAGAGGCTGACCGGAACATCTCCCAGTCCGCGTGATCAAAACAGTCCTGTAGCATTGAGTCCGATTGGTCCGACCAGCACTGGATGGTTCTGAGGGCGGGTGCTTCCTGTTTCAGTCTCTGCCTGTATGCGGGCAGAAGGAGAATGGAAGCGTGATCCGATTTGCCAAATGGTGGGCGCGGGAGGGATTTGTAACCATCCCGGAAGGGAGAGTAACAGTGATCCAGGACACGGTTCCCTCGCGTGTTGAAGTTAACATGTTGGTGGTATTTTGGTGCAATGCGTTTGAAGTTGGCTTTGTTAAAGTCCCCAGTCACAATAAACGCAGCCTCAGGATGCGCGGTTTCCTGCTCACTCATTGTCCTATACAGTTCCTTTAGTGCCCGGTCTGTGTCGGCTTGTGGGGGAATATACACAGCTGTGATGATGACCGCTGTGAATTCCCTCGGTAGCCAGAATGGTCGGCACAGAACCATGAGAAGTTCCAGATCAGGAGAACAGAAAGACTTGATAGAATGTACGTTCCTCTGATCACACCAGGATCTGTTGATCATAAAACATACACCCCCGCCTTTGCTTTTCCCTGAGAGTTCTTTTTCTCTGTCCATTCGGTGCACGGAGAACCCCGTGGTTTCGATGGCCGAATCTGGAATCTCAGCAGACATCCAAGTTTCTGTAAGGTAGATAATGCAGCAGTCCCTCGTCTCTCGTTGGAAAGAGATCCACTCTCTCAGCTCGCAGAGTTTGTTGTCCAGAGACTGAACATTAGCCAGTAAAATACTGGGAAGCGGGGGTCGGTTTGCGCGGCGTCTTACTCTGATGAGCACGCCGGCTCTACATCCCCTTCTCCGGCGGCGTTTGCGCGGTCGGGCCGCCCACACAAAGGGCTCCGCTGCCGTGTTTGTAAGCAGCGGGTCGTCGTTGAAGAATTTAAAGTTCGGTTTTCGGTGTGCGATTGCCGAACCAATGTCCAAAAGTGTCTGTCTGTCGTACGTAGTAAGGCAGACAACATCCAAGACAAAAAACACAAAAACTGTAACCAGAACAAACAAAAAACTACAATGTTTCAGCGGAGCTCGCAACGTAGCAGCCATCCTCGGCGCCATCTTGAGTCCGTAGGTCAAACTTAAATGATATGTCCTGATGTGCCATATTTAAATTGGATGCGACTAGATCATAAATTCTATTTAGAAGTTGACTTCAGAAGGTATATAGCACATGAGACATGTGGACCACTTTTATGCCACTTTATGCTTTTTTGTCATTTTTAGATTTCAACAGCCCCAGCCCCCATTTAGCTGATATACTTGTTTTAATACACACTGACTGAGCACTTTATTAGGAATAATGTGCCAATACTGAGTAGGGTCTTCATTTGCTATCAAAACAGTCTCAGTTCTTTGTGACATGGATTCCACAAGACTCAAAATTACTTTGAGATTCTGTCCACATTTACACAATTTCTGTAGATTTGTCAATCTCACGTTGCAGCACATTCCAGAGGTGTTTATTGGAATCAGATTTGTTGACTGGGAAAGCCATAAGAACAGTGAACAAGTTCATGAAACCAGTTTGAGGCGACTTTTGCTTCGTGATGGTGCATTATAATGCTGGAAGTAGCCATTAGAAGATGAGTAAATTATGGCCATGAAGGGATGCACATAGTCAACAAAAACACTGAAATTGGCTGTGATTGATTAGTATTAACAGGCCTAAAGTGTACCAGGAAAACATTCCCCACACTTGTGAAGGAAAGTTTTAATTAACCATAACTAACATTTCGTTTTCTTGCAGGATTAACATTTACAATATATGCCTTTGAAAACTAAATGTCCCAAACACTTGGGCCAAAGTGTGAATATAGCAAAAGAGGTAACAAAACTAGACAGCTGTCTGAATATATATTTAACCTCATGACCCTAGCAAGAAGTTAAAGTATCAAGGAATCAAATTTTGCTTTTACTTAGTAAAAGAGAAGTATACATATGAAGAACCAGTCATATTAGAGAAAAATGATCTAATGAATCAGGTCACATTTTTCAAGCACTTATTATACAGTGCATCTGGAAAGTATTCACATCGCTTCACTTTTTCCACATTTTGTTATGTTACAGTGTTATTCAAAAATGGATTAAATGCATTATTTTCCTCAAAATTCTACAAACAATACCCCATAATGACAATGTGAAAGAAGATTATTTTAATACATTTGCAAAGATTTCAAACAAAGTCGGGTTCAAGTCTGGGCTCTGGCTGGGTCACTCAAGGACATTCAAAGAGTTGTCCTGTAGCCACCCCTTTGTAAACTTGGCTGTGTGCTTAGGGTCGTTGTCCTGTTGGAAGATGAACCGTCGCCCCAGTCTGAGGTCCAGAGTGCTCTGGAGCAGGTTATCATCAAAGATGTCTCTGTACATTGCTGCATTCATCTTTCCCTCGATCCTGACTAGTCTCCCAGTCCCTACCGCTGAAAAACATCCCCACAGCATGATGCTGCCAAGACCATGCTTCACTGTAGGGATGGTATTGGCCAGGTGATGAGCGATGCCTGGTTTCCTCCAGAAATGCTTGCCATTCAGGCAAAGAGTTCAATCTTGGTTTCATCATACCAGAGAATTTTGTTTCATCAGACCAGAGAATTTTGTTTCTCATGGTCAGAGAGTCCTTCAGGTATCTTTTGGCAAACTCCAGGTAGGCTGTCGTGTGCCTTTTACTGAGGAGTGGCTTATGTCTGGCCACTCTACCATACAGTCCTGATTGATGGAGTGCTGCAGAAATGGTTGTTCTTCTGGAAGGTTCTCCTCTCTCCACAGAGAAATGCTGGAGTTCATCGTGTTCTTGGTCACCTCCCTTCTCCCCTGATCGATCAGTTTGGCGGGCGGCCAGCTCTAGGAAGAGTCCTGGTGGTTCCAAACTTCTTCCATTTACAGGTGATGGAGGCCACTGTGCTCATTGGGACCTTCAATGCTGCAGAAATTTTTCTGTACCCTTCCCCAGATCTGTGCCTCTATACAATCCTGTCTCGGAGGTCTACAGACAATTTCTTGGACTTCATGGCTTGGTTTGTGCTCTGACATGCACTGTTAACTGTGGGACCTTATATAGACAGGTGTGTGCCTTTCCACATCATGTCCAATCAACTGAATTTACCACAGGTGGAGTCCAATCAAGTTGTAGAAACATCTCAAGGATGATCAGTGGAAACAGCAGCACCTGAGCTCAATTTTGAGTGTCATGGCAAAGGCTGTGAATACTCATGTACATGTGATTTCTTCATTTTTTATTTTTAATACATTTGCAAAGATTTCAAACAAACTTCTTTCACAATGTCATTATGGGGTATTGTTTGTAGACTTTTGAGGAAAATAATGAATTTAATACATTTTGGAGTAAGGCTGTAACAACAAAATGTGGAAAAAGTGAAGCGCTGTGAATATTTTACGGATGCACTGTAATTGCAAGAATAAGTAGGTGCTCAGTGCTCAACTGAGTGTATGTAAACAGTACTCTGAATATTCTGTAGATTTCATGTGTGAGTGAAGCAATGATGACAGAATTTTCTTGCGTGAACAAATTTTGTAATGTATGAATGTGCTCAGTATATGCGAAAACACATATGGTTTACTTACATCTTTTTCACTGTAATCGAGTTGGGACCATTGCATCTGTTTCTTTTCATATACATAAGGATTTCCATAGACCTCATAAAACTGTCGGAGTTGACTAAAAAAGTTGGTGAGGTTGATTTTGCTCCAGCTCGTCAGGAGGTCAAAGATAGTTTCCAGCATGATTGTACCAGCAATTTTTCTTCCCTGGAGTACACTTTTCTTCTGATCAGGCCAAACTGCTTTTTTGAACCATTCAAACATATTATTAGATGGTTCTGCACAGATGATATCGTCATACTGATGCCATTCCCCTGCAATATACCAAAATGACAAGTTAAGTCTCTTATAAAAAAGAAAATTAAAGCTAAAAAAAAAAAAAAAAAAAAAGACTTCTGATGAGCTTCACCTACCTTCATCATTTAGGAGATGTGGTTTGACAAACAGACATCTGTTGGTGGTTTCTTTTGAATCCAGTTTGTAGATGTATTCATAATGTAATTCATACTTTTCACGCTTTTTAGCTTTATACACTACATACTTGTAGGGGATGGACACAGTTTCAACATCAGTTTTTTTGCAAACAAATTTACCTCCAACAAGATATCCATGCTCTCCGAGATCCCTGCAAACAAATTATTCTTAAAAACTGGTTATAGTAATGAATAATCCAAAATTGGTCCTGAAAATCTTTACTAACCGTGACACAGACAGTTCGACAATATCTTTTTCCCAGTTTCCAATGTGACTACCAGCCCTTAAAAAAATATAATCCTCTTCTGGGTTAAACTTGAAGTCTTTTGACAGGACTGCATGAAAGTAAATGGTGAGTCTGTCACTGGAACTTATATGTTGAGTTGATGCTGGATTTCTGCAATTTAAAAATATTAATGAGATAATAAACAGCTGAGCACATTCAAATTAAAAAGCCAAATATATTAAAATGAATATCAGAAAGCAGTAGCATATGGTAGACTACAAGGGCGAAATTGTCAATCACACATTGGGGGGGACAGCTGTGGGACTTGTTGTGGTGGCGCATGAACACATTTTTTTAATCAAAATAAAATAAAAGTCAGAGTTTGAATGTTTGTAATTGTGTAACACAACAAGGAATTTTCTTACATCTGATCGTCAAACCAACGTATACTCACCCTGTAATGATTACAGCATCGGCTGTAACATACAACATCGGCTGTAATCGGCAATACAAAATATTTTTTTGTGTGTGTGTTGTAAATAACATTTATTCTGAAGCAATATTCTCACCAGTGTTCAATCAGCTTTGACATATGCATATTTGTGATATTTTTACCTTTTATAAAGGGCATTTTCCCCTAATCTTATTAAATATAGGCTATGATTCAGATTTCCTTTTATATTCTTAAATTGTATCAATAAATTAAATTAGAAGACGACATTGGCTGTTACCAGTAAAATTAAATAATTTGCACTGAAAAATTACAACTGCATTAAATAATGTTATGAGATTGTTTTAAATATTTTTTGAATATACAAATAAGAAATGTTGTAAAGATGAAACTAAAGCATGTTGAAGAATTCTCTATCTATAAAAATTTCTTCACCAAGGATCATTGATTTCAGAAGAGGCTTTATTCACACCAAACACAGCAATGAAGCCGGAGGGCCGTCAGCCACCGGCCCTCCTTCTCCTTGAATTTTCTGTCATATATATACCATAGTTGTCTTCCTAACATGGTAACAACCACCCCACCTGGCTCACATATGGCCACATTCTAATGCCGCGTTCCAGGCAACCCGTAACCCGTGTTTTTCCAACCTTCTACCCGTGAAAGTGGACTGGAACGGCAGTCAAACCCGTGACTTCCCACCCGTGAACTCGTACTAGATCGATGTACTCCCAGTTACGAGATCTGATGTCACATAGCCCGCGAAGCAACAATGGCAGCCCTTATGGACGCGGTGTTTATGAAAGTCGTACATTAAAAAACAAATATAAGGTATTGCTCTAATGTTATTTATCCGCAGCTCTTCTAGTGTTAGCTAGTTTTCAGGCCATGGAGTGCAAGAATAAATGAATACCAAATACATTTCCAAATAACAAATAACGTAAAATAAAAGGTATAACAGCTTCTCTTGCCTTATGCACAGTTTTTTCTCCTCCGTTTCCCTCAAATAAGCATGGTGTAAGCACCTTTGGCGATAGAAATTATTGTAAATGAGCATAATCCCCGTAAGGTTCGCCATTCTTTGTTTACATCTAGCTACCGCTCAGGCAGTTTGGTGTGACTTTGCCTGGACTGCTACAAAGTCGTGAGTCGTGGTTTGAAGTCGTAACTTACAGGCTCAAAAACCTGCCTGGAACGCAGCATAAGTTCTAATTCTGTCTTGTCCTTCTAAAGGGCTTTCTCAAAGTCAGCACACATTTAACCATAGTCAGCACCCATTTGACCATGCACACTTGAAACATAATTACACATTTGAACACACTTGAGATGTCAGCACACATTTGAACATAATAGTGTCTTTTCATTAGCCTAAAACTGCTAATTTTTAACTAATAAAATCTTCTACAAGCACCAGTAGGTGGCAGCAGGTGACCGTCTTAATGAGCGAGTCATTGAGTCGATTTGTTCAAACACTGATTCATTCAAGAATGAGGCGGTCGTTTACGAATAGTTCATTGAATCTTTGATTCTATAGATTCATTCAAAACGCTGAATCATTCACTAACACGCTGTTGCGGTGACACTCGTTCTGCTGTGATCTTTTGGAACTATTTTCGCTGCTGAAATAGAACAAAAACACTCAATATTGCATCAAAATGTAAGTGACGTAATGTTAATAATTGTTTATGGAGCTGTCATTTGAAATCAGCGTGACGTTTTCAGTCGTGATGTTATTCAGGAAAACAGCACTCTTGGTAATGTGACATTGCAACTGTATCATGTTATAAATATAAATAAACTCCACATTTCTACATATTTACGGCAGTGTGTTACTGAGTTTCTCTGTGTGAGCGGTGCATATGTTTCGATTTCTCCTCGAGAGGCTGAGCCGCTGCGCGAGCGTCAACAGTGCAACGTTAGTTACCGTCAGTTCATTATACATTATCATTCACTGTCAATCGCCACTTACAGTAATGAATGCAGAATCATTCTTGTATTTTGGTGATTCCCTAGTTATTTTTGTTAATTACGTTTTATCAGGCTACTTGTCCGTCGAGCTACTAAAGGTATAGGGAAAACATGACATGGATTTCAGGAGAAAAATAGGTTTTGTTAGTGTATAGTCGAATGGATTTGGGAAATGGACCGGCCGGGATTTTATATTTTCGGAGCTGGAAAGAAAGACGTATTTGCAATCACATCGATATTGCCCGCATAATCATACAGTATGATCAAATATTGGGGGGGACAAATTGTCCTTCTTGGAATATTGGGGGGGACGTGTCCCCCTGTCCCCCCATAGAATTACGCCTATGGTAGACTATGCGTATGTTACACCATCGTTTAAAAACAATGATATTGTCTTGATGGCCTTTTTTATTTGGAAGGGAGGATTGATTGCCTCACAAAATTGTTCACTCATTTACTGGATTTTCCCATTATTTTGACAGAAAACAACCACCAAGGTACATATATAGCAACTAGCACCTAAACTATTATTTTACAGCTATAACCTGTTTTGTACATGGTTGATACGCCTCTCCAAGTCTGCCTTAAATGCTATGTAAACCTACCTTTTTGGGAGCTCAACACACTGACTTTCTGTATCACCACTTTCTTTTCCTTTCTGGTCTGCAGCAGAATCTTTCTTCCCATGAGCAGACTGCTGCTTCTCACTGTGCTCAACCTTCATCGCTGAATCTCCACTGGAACCATGATTCTTCTATAAGCAAAATAAACACAAAATGTCATCATTTAACTATTTAATTTCCAGTAACAGACCAATATATCGGTCTGGCCAATGAATCAACCAAAATTTAAGCTATTTGAGGTTGACACATCTTCTATTTGCAAATCGTTAGCCTCATAGCATAATTGCCTAAGTCCATAAACATTGAAATATGATCTGGGCAATTATGCTATGAGGCTAACGAAATATATATATTTATATACAGCATTTATATATAGAATTATAGTTTGGGGGATTTTTTGGATCCCCAAAAGGATCCTCAGTCGTGACCCAGTCGTCTAGCCATCACAATTTGGCCCTTGTCAAACTCGCTCAAATCCTTATGCTTGCCCATTTTTCCTGCTTCTAACACATCAACTTTGAGGACAAAATGTTCACTTGCTGCCTAATATATCCCACCGACTAACAGGGATGAAGAGATAATCAGTGTTATTCACTTCACCTGTCAGTGTCATAATGTTGTGCCTGATTGGTGTATATTAACATTTTTAAACTGATTAAGCTTAGATGTATCCTTCTCAGCTGCTTGTAAAATTATACATGTATTAAATTCAGTTGATTCACATGTATTGCTAAATTGGGTTAAGCACACTTGTGTTCTCATTTCAGATGCGTTCTGAGTAAATTAATAAACTGATTCATGAGTTCAGTGTTGGACAGATCAGTTGTTCTAACCAGTCGTTAAAATGATTTGGTTCAAAGGAGTCATTAGGTCACGAATCGGACATTAGCAGACGCGTTGTGTGCGAATCCCGTCTGTTAGAACATCGCGAAAGATGTCAACACAAAGAAAACACTTCATAACTGAATATAATTTGTCTCCCGTTTATTGAAAGTATGCTTTATGTCAGCTGGTCAGAGAAGAGTCAACATTTTTTGAGCGCAATTCACAACCAGCGATAATTCAAGGACAAAATTATCCGACTGTGTCACGTGCAACATGGTTTCGGTCTTCCGACCTTTTGATTTGGATTAATATGTGAAATATGAGAGAGCTAACAGCTAACACTGATTATTTTGAAGACCCAGAGAGTGTGCGCGGGGGAGGAGCTCTCTGATCGTTCTCTCTGTCACTCAGTCACAAGCGCAGCATCTGTTCTACATCACTCGTAAATCACAATAACTCATCAAATTAGGCTTTGGCGGCCGTCAAAAAATGTTCAATGCAGGAAAGACCCTGACTTTGCAGTAATACCACCTCCCCTCAAAACATTTAAGTTACTTTGCAGACATTGCAAACAGCCGACGAACTAGTTGACGTGGCAAGCGTGAAATATCTCCTCCACACAGCCGACTCTCTGGCTCGCTCCATGTTGCTTCTAGCATGCGACACACGTGAAGCTGACGAATGAAGTAGGTTCTGCTGCGACAAAAAAACCCACCTGGATCGGCTTGTGGATCTGTCCTAATATCGGATCGGTGCACCCCTAGTACTGAGTTGGATATAGACAGGAATCATGTTGAACCCCATATGGCTTCACGTAAACGCTTAATTCATCTTATTGAGAAATATGATTTGTGACATTTGGAGAGTTATGAATGGTAATGAAAAACAATATACAGTGAGGAAAATAAGTATTGGAACACCCTGCTATTTTGCAAGTTCTCCCACTTAGAAATCATGGAGGGGTCTGAAATTGTCATCGTAGGTGCATGTCCACTGTGAGAGACATAATCAGAAAAAAAAAATCCAGAAATCACAATGTATGATTTTTTAACTATTTATTTATATGATACAGCTGCAAATAAGTATTTGAACACCTGAGAAAATCAATGTTAATATTTGGTACAGTAGCCTTTGTTTGCAATTACAGAGGTCAAACGTTTCCTGTAGTTTTTCACCAGGTTTGCACACACTGCAGGAGGGATTTTGGCCCACTCCTCCACACAGATCTTCTCTAGATCAGTCAGGTTTCTGGCCTGTCACTGAGAAACACGGAGTTTGAGCTCCCTCCAAAGATTCTCTATTGGGTTTAGGTCTGGAGACTGGCTGGGCCACGCCAGAACCTTGATATGCTTCTTACAGAGCCACTCCTTGGTTATGCTGGCTGTGTGCTTCGGGTCATTGTCATGTTGGAAGACCCAGCCTCGACCCATCTTCAATGCTCTAAATGAGGGAAGGAGGTTGTTCCCCAAAATCTCGCAATACATGGCCCCGGTCATCCTCTCCTTAATACAGTGCAGTCGCCCTGTCCCATGTGCAGAAAAACACCCCCAAAGCATGATGCTACCGCCCCCATGCTTCACAGTAGGGATGGTGTTCTTGGGATGGTATTCATCATTCTTCTTCCTCCAAACACGTTTAGTGGAATTATGACCTAAAAGTTCTATTTTGGTCTCATCTGACCACATGACTTTCTCCCATGACTCCTCTGGACCATCCAAATGGTCATTGGCAAACTTAAGACGGGGCTTGACATGTGCTGGTTTAAGCAGGGGAACCTTCCGTGCCATGCATGATTTCAAACCATGACGTCTTAGTGTATTACCAATAGTAACCTTGGAAACAGTGGTCCCAGCTCTTTTCAGGTCATTGACTAGCTCCTCCCGTGTAGTTCTGGGCTGATTTCTCACCCTTCTTAGGATCATTGAGACCCCACGAGGTGAGATCTTGCATGGAGCCCCAGTCCGAGGGAGATTGACAGTCATGTTTAGCTTCTTCCATTTTCTAATGATTGCTCCAACAGTGGACCTTTTTTCACCAAGCTGCTTGGCAATTTCCCCGTAGCCCTTTCCTGCCTTGGCGAGGTGTACAATTTTGTCTCTAGTGTCTTTGGACAGCTCTTTGGTCTTGGCCATGTTAGTAGTTGGATTCTTACTGAATGTATGGGGTGGTCTTTATGCAGCTAACGACCTCAAACAGGTGCATCTAATTTAGGATAATAAATGGAGTGGAGGTGGACATTTTAAAAGGCAGACTAACATGTCTTTGAGGGTCAGAATTCTAGATAGACAGGTGTTCAAATACTTATTTGCAGCTGTATCATACAAATAAATAGTTAAAAAATCATATATTGTGATTTCTGGATTTTGTTTTTAGATTATGTCTTTCACAGTGGACATGCACCTACGATGACAATTTCAGACCCCTCCATGATTTCCAAGTAGGAGAACTTGCAAAATAGCAGGGTGTTCAAATACTTATTTTCCTCATTGTATACACAACGAGCACCAAAACGTACCAAATTAATACATCATGACAGGATCAAATAGTCTGTTACACTTACAAAAAACTTGCTCAAGTTTAGACAAATATATATAAAATATTTGTTTTAATTTATTAATAATTTTTATTTAGCATTTCTATATAAATATAAAATTTTTGCTTACCTTGGATTTACTCTGTGGTCCAAATACCATTTCCTGTGATGGTTTCTGTGGTTCATTTCTGTCATTTTTAAAGTCAAAGTATACATTATTATTAGACATTTCAACTTAAAAAAAATACATTATAAAACGAAGTAAAAAGAAGCAGCATTTATCAAAATACAAAGGCTTTTGCATACTTTTTAGTTTTAACATGCTGAACTCCTTTACTGGTTTCTGTTTCCCCAGTTTCATTGTGTTTCTCAGAGTCTGTATTCTTCTGTTGACTGTAGCTGCGGTTCTTCTGCGGTTCCACATCCTGACGATCTGTCTCCATTTGACTGCCTGTGCTGCTCTTTATGTTTGCATTCTGGTCCATATTAGCATTCTGATCAGGAGTAGTTTGTGCTCCTGTGGACGCACTCTTCTGGACTTTTTTCTTACGTTCAGCTTTCACTTTCTCGGTTTGCTGATCTGCTGATACTGGTGGAGAAGCTGTGGCAGTGCTGGAGCTGATCAGCTCTTGAGTCATTGCAGGCGCTACACAGCTCTTTTCAGACTGACCTTTACCAGCATCCATGGGTAAAGCAGAGATGTCAGTGTTGTCATTCTCTGGTGGGCTCAGATGAGATGATGATTCAGCTGGTTTGGGCAGGTCATCTACTGTGCAGTTTGAGCCATCACTGTCAGAAGACTGGTCTTCCACCATTTTCTGCTCTTTATCAGTCAGAGATATATCAGAGAGTTCGGAGGTCAGAGAAGAAGTCTCCTCTGCAACACCAGGTTTTTTCTTCTTTTTCTTTCTTTTCTGTAGAAACAGGATGAATACAAATCTCAGAATAAGAATGTAGAATAAATTAAGCTTTTCCCCCGTTGTGCTTGAATCACGGAAGCAACACCAGTTATTTTGCCAAGGGATCCCTTATTTATTATTTTTATATGTCAGCATAGGGGAGACACTGTTTACTGGAGAGATGTTACATACCACCTTTCTCTGTTCCTCTGGACAAAGAGGTTGAGTTTTAAACACTCAGTCAGAAGAACATATGGTTAACATTAAAACAGAATGTATAGTAATTCTCTAAATCAACATGTGCATTGAAACTTAAAGGGATATTTCAGGGATAGTTTTTTTTTTTCTGTTTAGTTATTAACTTTTGTATTTTGACAACATTTGTAATTACATGTATGTGTATATTCACAAAAAAAAAACGCACGCACGCACACACACACACACACACACACTCCCATAATTCTCCCAACTCCTCTCCCTGTCTCTGACATGTGATCCTTACACACATATGTTCATGCAACCTACAGTCTGTCTCTCCCATGCCTCTCACACACATGTATTCAAGCACAAAATACAATGATTATGAATACAGAAAATACATCAAAAAGTCTTCAAGAAACGTTATTAACGTTATACAAAAAACGTAATACAGGACTATTTAATTGTTAAAATTGATTTTCATGACCAGCACCTTTTTCTTTGGGCTAGGGCTGGCCTCTTCATTTGGACGCTTCGGAGATACATTGGCATTCTGGCAATCCAGCGATTCAACCTCAGGTCTGACATCAATCATTTCTGCATCTGTGCCATGTGGATCGTTTGAGGATGTTTGAGACTTGTCTTGTGGCTTGGCTGATAAACACAAAGCAAAGGTCACACAGCAGACACACACACACACACACCCACACCCACCTACCCTGATAACCTCTTACGTACGCTTTCACGCTTTCACGCTGCACCTAATTCTAGTTTTAAATCCTTTCATTCATTCCTGGAATGATGAAATCAGCTCTGTTAAAATGGTGTAGTAAATAACTTGCATATAACTTGCACCAGTTACCACAATAAAGACTTAAAGTCAACATGAAACATCATTCTCAACCCATTTGGTTCTGTAATTTGAAGTATTTCTAAGTGGAACTGGATGTTCAATAAGAAAACAAAAATGTAGGGCAGGACTTGATTTCATTTATCTGGAATTCAATGAAGATGAAACGTGTCTTGTTGGGTTTCCATCTAAATGTTTAGCATTTTTTAAAAGCACATTCCTGAAAATGTGACTATATAAAATGCTAAATATTTTGCGTTTCCAGTTTCAAGCTCCAAAAAGACCATACTATATTTTCCAGACTACAAGTTAGTGATGGGCGATATCTTATCGTTTGCGATATACCGGTAAAAATTCTCCCCATGATAAGAATTAGTCTTCCCGCGATAATAACGATAAAGCCTAGTTGATAACGTGACCCAGAGCCGTTCCGTAACCCATTTGCAGCTCACGTACAGAGCAAAAACAAATATGGCGGAAGCGTTGCCGTTAAACGAGGAACTACTTTTACAATCTGAAGCCTGTGCACACAGAAATAATTTTCACTCGCTGAGCACTTGGACTGAGCGTTTGAGAGATTTGCTTTTTGTTAAGCGATCGGTAAAGCACACTATTTCAGTTAATCTCAATGAATGCACAGTGTATTTGACACACAGTAAACACCTTTGTTTCTCACACACTCAAAAAGAGAGCTAGAGAGTCTTGTACCATGCAGAATTGACGGGCTACATGTAAACAATATTCTTTGTTGTATTTTCCTGTACAATAACGACATTCGTTTGGAATTATTCAGCCTTTATGAACAAGAAGAAACGAATGCACAAAGGGCAATCTCATTGGCTGGCGCTCACCTATTACTGTACCCGTTTTGATTTCAGCAAATCAGTTCAAGCGAACGCAGACAACAAGGTTAATATTCATAAACCCAGCAGTTCTATCATCAAATCATTATTTGCAATATTCTTTGTAATCTGAAGACATGGTTGGGATTATTACTTTTGCCACTGTTTGCACCATGAGAACATGAATAAATAAAGAATCTATGTTTACATTTCAAACTTGTCATTGATTTGAATTATTATTGTGTCATTGATTTTAATTATTATTGTTGCATTGTGTGATGTTTTTAAGCACAGTTACACATTTAAACAGTATCTGCACTTTTACAGAAGAAAAGTATATCTGCAATTTTTCCATTTCTGAAAAAGCTGGTGTTTGGATTTAAAATTTATTTTCCTTTTTATTCTTTTATGTAATTAGTTTATTATAGGAGCCTATTTGTCTGATATTCGGTATGTTTTACTTTAGATCATTGTTTGTTTTTCTGAGGCTCTCAAGAATGCGTGCAGCTCTAACTTGTAGCCAAAAACATGGGGAATGGTACTACATTAATATCGTCATCGCAATAAATACCAGAAAATATTGTGATATATTTTTAAGTCCATATCGCCCATCCCTACTACGTTGGAAGTTGTTTTTTATCTTCTGAAACATGCTTTATATGATTTATATTCTGAAGCAACTTATGTAGAATGCTAATAATGTCAAGCACGCAAAATAAAGTACATAAACACACACACACAGACACAGACACAGACACACACACACACAATCTGTGTTCACCAATCTGACTTTGCAGCCTCCTCATTATAATAGTAAAATGCAGTCAAACAAAAACAGAAAAAGTTACAAAGTTCAGTTAAAACTGACTGTTGGACAGTATGCAAAGGAAAACTCCAATCGTGCAGCAGAACACAAATTTGCTGTGAGTGAGAAATTGGAGAGAGACTAATAATAATAATAATAATAATAATAATTTGTTACATTTGTCACAAGATTAACGGAATGCATAACGGATATAAAACACTGGATGACCGGTAATTTCCTGCAACTCAATTCAGAAAAAACTGAATTTTTAATTATTGGACAAAAAAGCTCCACAAGTAGTAACCTAGAATACTGTCTAACACTTGATGGCTGCTCTGTCAAGTCCTCGTCGTCAGTGAGGAACCTGGGTGTGCTCTTTGATACCAATCTTTCGTTTGAAAGCCACATTTCTAGCATCTGCAAAACTGCATTCTACCATCTTAAAAATATATCTAAATTACGGCACATGCTCTCAATGCAAAATGCTGAACAGTTAGTTCATGCGTTCATGACCTCAAGGTTAGATTATTGTAATGCTCTACTGGGTGGTTGCCCTGCTCGCTTAATAAATAAACTCCAGCTGGTCCAAAACGCAGCAGCTCGAGTACTTACTAGAACCAGGAAGTATGACCATATTAGCCCAGTTCTGTCAACATTGCACTGGCTGCCTATTAAACATCACATACATTTTAAAATCTTGCTTATTACTTACAAAGCACTAAATGGTTTAGCTCCCCAATACTTGAGCGAGCTCTTAACATATTATACTCCATCACATCTACTGCGCTCTCTAAACTCTGGCCAGTTGATAATACCGAGAATATCCAAATCAACTGCAGGCGGTCGATCCTTTTCCTATTTAGCTCCTAAACTCTGGAACAGTCTTCCTAGCATTGTATGGGAAGCAGACACACTCTGTCAGTTTAAATCTAGACTAAAAACACATCTCTTTTCTGTGGCATACACATAAAACACTTTTTCAATTAAATGATTGTTAGGCTGCATTAACTAGGTCAGCCGGAACCGGGAACACTTCCTATAACACCTGATGTACTCGTTACATCATCAGAAGAATGGCATCTACGCTAATGCTAGTCTCTCTGTTTTATCCCGAGGTTTACTGCAGTCAGCCGGATCCGGGACGTATCCAGATCAGATGCTGGACCTGCGCCCAGAGAAGACCAACGCATGACCCTGAAGTGTCTGCAGAGACCATGTCAATTAGCCTCCCCCTAAAACTGCCTCATCGACACGGCATCCTCAATAAACCCGTCTCCAGCGTGATGACTCCGATTGTTCGAATATTACAATTTAATAATACTTAAATCGATATGTCATCCGCAATAAACCTGTCTCCAGCGTGTTGCCTCCGATCATTCGAATATTGCACTTTACTAATTATTTAATCAACATCCTCCTCAATAAACCCGTCTCCGGCGTGATGACTCCGATTGTTCGAATATTACAATTTAATAATACTTAAATCGATATGTCATCCGCAATAAACCCGTCTCTAGCGTGTTGCCTCCAGTCCTTCGAATATTCCGATCTATTATGACCTCTGACCTGTAAAGTTGCCAGAATAATAATAATAATAATAATATTAAAGCTGCTAGCAGCGATGAAAGGGCCCTCGCACATGCACCGCCACCCGGTGGCCTCAGGAAAACAGTGAATAGTGGGCGACATGCATTTAAGCGGGTCAATATAGGAGAAATATGGCAAACTCACTTCAATGTGCCACACTTCCTTCTGCCAGCAGGTGGCACTTCGACTATAACTGAATATTGCCATGTAGTCTTCAGGTCAGGACTATTATCAAACATGTGAAGTTTGAGGCAGATCGGACATTGTATACCTGAGTTACAACAACTTCCTGTTTAATACCGTAAATCACATACAGTAGCACGTATCCACGTGTTGAAAGATTTATTGTGTTTCTAGCATGTTTGGGATTTCATGGCATATTTAAAAGTGTTTCTGGGAGTGAATTATAGTATAAAGCATGCCATTTCCTGTTGCCAGCAGGTGGCGCTATGACTTACTGAATATTTGCATGTAGATGGGTTTAGGTCAGGACTCTTATCAAACATGTGAAGTTTGGGGCAGGTTGGACATTGTATGCCTGACTTACTACAGCTTCCTGTGTCATGGCGAAACATCAGACTTTGTCAGGCCGCCACGGACACGCCCTTCAGGGAAAACTCAAGATCTTCACAATATAACTGTTAAACATCACCAAGGCCTTTAGATTAGACTGACCAAATAGGATGTTGTTTTGGTTAAATCTCAATGAGGAGTTCATCACAGTGTTAAACATGTAATTTCCTGTTGCCCACAGGTGGCGCTATGACTGTCACTGAATATTGTTATGTTGATGTCTTTAGGCAAGGACTCTTATAAAACATGTGAAGTTTGGGGCAGATCGGACATTTGTATGTCCCAGTTAAAACAACTTCCTGTTTCATGGCAAAACATCAGATTTTGCGAGGCCGCCACGGACACGCCCTTCAGTGAAAACTCAAGATCTTCGCAATTTGACGTTGCAAAGGCCTTTAGATTAGACTGACCAAATATGATGTTGATCTGATTAAATCTCTATGCGGAGTTGATTAAAGTACAACATCTGGAAATGGGAAAATTTGCAACAATTTAGTAAAGAAAAATCAAAATATCTCACTTCCTGTTGGTTTTTCAGATTTCGTACCAGGGAACTTTTTTGTAGGTATTGGGCTGTTACATATGTCTACTGACTTTCATACCTGTACGTGAAACGTAGTGGGAGGGGCACTTAGTTGAAATGTTGTAGGTGGCGCTATGGAGCCATTTTGCCATGCCCAATTCTGAAACTCATATGTAGATGTCTTCAGGCCAGGACTCTTATCAAACATATGAAGTTTGTGGCAGGTTGGACATTGTATGCCTGACTTACAACAGCTTCCTGTGTCATGGCGAAACATCAGACTTTGTCAGGCCGCCACAGACACGCCCTTCAGGGAAAACTCAAGATCTTCGCAATTTAACGTCGCAAAGGCCTTTAGATTAGACTGACCAAATATGATGTTGATCTGATTAAATCTCTAGGAGGAGTTCGTTAAAGTACAACGTCTGGAAATGGCACATTTTGCATCAAAAAATTAAAATTATCTGACTTCCTGTTGGTTTTCAAATTTTGCACGTAGAGACTTTTTTGTAGGTATTGGGCTGTTACATGTGTATACCGAATTTCATAGCTGTATGTGAAACGTAGCGGGAGGGGCACTACGTTAGGTGGCGCTGTCGAGCCATTTTGCCACGCCTAATTCTGAATACCATAACAGACGTAAATTTTCGCCAATTTGGACGAGTGTGGAAAGTTTTGTGAGTTTTCGAGCGTGTTTAGGCCCCCAAAAAAGCGATTCATTTGGGAGAAGAAGAAGAAGAAGAAGAAGAAGAAGAATTAAAGCTGCTAGCAGCGATGAAAGGGCCCTCGCACATGCACCGCCACCCGGTGGCTTCAGGAAAACAGTGAATAGTGGGCGACATGCATTTAAGCAGGTAAATATAGGAGAAATTGGCTGACTCACTTCAATGTGCCACACATCCTTCTGCTAGCAGGTGGCGCTTTTACTATAATTGAATATTACCAAGTTTGGGGCATATCGGTCCTTGTATGCCTGAGTTACAACAACTTCCTGTTTCATGGCGTAAATTGCATACATTAGCATGTAGTCTCGTGTTGCAAGATTGAATATGTTTCTAGCATGTTTGGGATTTCATGGCATATTTAAAAGTGTTTGTGGGAGTGAATTATAGGGTAAAGCATGTTTTGTGAGTTTTCGAGCGTTTTTAGGCCCCCAAAAAAGCGATTCATTTGGGAGAAGAAGAAGAAGAAGAAGAAGAAGAATTAAAGCTGCTAGCAGCGATGAAAGGGCCCTCGCACATGCACCGCCACCCGGTGGCTTCAGGAAAACAGTGAATAGTGGGCGACATGCATTTAAGCAGGTAAATATAGGAGAAATTTGGCTGACTCACTTCAATGTGCCACACATCCTTCTGCTAGCAGGTGGCGCTTTTACTATAATTGAATATTACCAAGTTTGGGGCATATCGGTCCTTGTATGCCTGAGTTACAACAACTTCCTGTTTCATGGCGTAAATTGCATACATTAGCATGTAGTCTCGTGTTGCAAGATTGAATATGTTTCTAGCATGTTTGGGATTTCATGGCATATTTAAAAGTGTTTGTGGGAGTGAATTATAGGGTAAAGCATGTTATTTCTTGTTGCCAGCAGGTGGCGCTATGACTAACTGAATATTGGCATGTAGATGTGCTTAGGTCAGGACTGTTCTCAAACATATGAAGTTTGGGGCAGATCGGACATTGTATGCCTGACTTACAACAACTTCCTGTGTCATGGCGAAATATCAGATTTTGTCAGGCCGCCACGGACACGCCCTTCAGGGAAATCTCAAGATTTTCACAATTTAACATCACCAAGGCCTTTAGATTTGACTGACCAAATATGATGTTGATCTGGTTACATCTCAATGAGGAGTTAATTACAGTGTAAAACATGCCATTTCCTGTTGCCCACAGGTGGCGCTATGACTGTAACTGAATATTGGCATGTAGATGTGTTTTGGCCCGGACTCTAATAAAACATGTGAAGTTTGGGGCATATCAGAAATGGCATGCCCGAGTTACAACTTCCTGTTTCATGGCGAAACATCGAAATTTATCAAACCACCACGGACACGCCCTTCGGGTAAAACTTAAGATCTTCGCAATTTAACATTAAGAAGGCCTTTAGATTAGACTGTGCAAATATGATGATGATCTGATTAAATCTCTAGGCGAAGTTGGTTAAAGTACGACGTCTGGAAATGGCAAAATTTGCAACAATTTTGTAAAGAATATTCAAAATATCTCACTTCCTGTTGGTTTTCAGATTTCATACCAAGAGACTTTTTTGTAGGTATTGGGCTGTTACATGTGAGTACAGAATTTCATACCTGTACGCGAAACGTAGTGGGAGGGGCACTTAGTTGAAATGTTGTAGGTGGCGCTATGGAGCCATTTTGCCACGCCTAATTCTGAAACTCATATGTGCATGTCTTCAGGCCAGGACTCTTATCAAAAATATGAAGTTTGGGGCAGGTTGGATATTGTATGCCTGACTTAAAACAGCTTCCTGTGTCATGACGAAACATCAGACTTTGACAGGCCACCACGGGCACGCCCTTCAGGGAAAACTCAAGATCTTCACAATATAACATTACCAAGGCCTTTAAATTAGACTGACCAAGTAGGATGTTGATTTGGTTACATCTCAATGAGGAGTTAATCACAGTGTTAAACATGCCATTTCCAGTTGCCCACAGGTGGTGCTATGACTGTCACTGAATATTGGCATGTTGATGTCTTCAGGCAAGGACTCTAATAAAACATGTGAAGTTTGGGGCAGATCAGACATTGTATGTCCGAGTTACAACAATGTCCTGTTTCATGGCGAAACAACTACATATCTGAGGCCGCCACGGACACACCCTTCAGTGAAAACTCAAGATCTTCGCAATTTAACGTCGCAAAGGCCTTTAGATTAGACTGACCAAATATGATGTTGATCTGATTAAATCTCTAGGAGGAGTTCGTTAAAGTACAACGTCTGGAAATGGCGTTTTGCAACAAAAAATTTAAAATATCTGACTTCCTGTTGGTTTTCAGATTTTGCACGTAGAGACTTTTTTGTAGGTATTGGGCTGTTACATGTGTATACCGAATTTCATAGCTGTACGTGAAACGTAGCGGGAGGGGCACTACGTTAGGTGGCGCTGTCGAGCCATTTTGCCACGCCTAATTCTGAATACCATAACAGACGTAAATTTTCGCCAATTTGGACGAGTTTTGAAGGTTTTGTGAGTTTTCGAGCGTGTTTAGGCCCCCAAAAAAGCGATTCATTCGGGAGAATAATAATAATAATAATAATAATTAAAGCTGCGAGCAGCGATGACGGGCTCAAGCCGGTGGCACCGCCACGCCGGTGGCATCAGCTTAACTGTGCACTGCAGGTAATAGGCATTTAAAATGGGAAAACATAAAAGGACTATGTCAAAGTAATCTGAATTCACCACATTAACTGCAGTAGTTGGTGTTGCTATGACCACAAACCACATCTATGAGATCAATTAAATTTATATGAATTTCATGTCAGACTATGTCAAAGGTCAAATTGGAATGAGTTCAGAATACCATTTGAATGCTGATGTTGTTTTATTCTAACACTTCTCTTCGTGTGTTTTTGAGCTACCTTAGCTACCGTTTGTGCACCAATCTTATGCACCATAAAGCGTGCTTTCATTTCAATATGGGTGGTCCAATAAAAAAAATGTAATAAAAAAATGTATAAATGGAGCCAAATCACAGAAACTGCAAAGATGATTTTAATATCAGTGTCAGGTAAGAGTAAGATGCGTGTCTACATTTTATGGAAGTTTATTATAAATAGCCACTTTTATAAAATCATGTGAAATTTATGTTTTAATACATTTATATTATATCAGTAAATAATTAATTTAAAGACATGTGCATCATACGTGATCTTGGCAAACACATCACATGACGTATTTATTTCAAGTGATAGTTATTTGTGATAGCCTATATGAAAAGGTTAAATTATCATCATCAAGAGAGAAAGTCTCTCACACATACACACACACACACACACACACACACACACACACACACACATACACACAGAGAGTGATAGAGAGGGGGAAGGGGAAAGACAGGCAGAGGGCATTCCATAGACTTAATGGTGTTTATACTGTACAAACTGTACATTCTATCCCCCTACACTACCCCTAAGCCTACATATCACACACACAGACACACACACACACGTTGTAATACCAGTGTAATGCCATTATACAAATTTGTGTCCTCATAAATCACATAAACAAGAGAGAGAGAGAGAGAGAGAGAGAGAGAGAGAGAAACAAGTTTGTTTTTTTATCCTGCTTCAAAACTAATACAATGCTGCCATCTTGTGTTCATTGAGGGGCACACACAGACACAGAATAGGTTATTGATAGAAATATTTTAAATAAATAAATATATTGATCTGAAAAATAGTACAGTCATTTTAAATTAATCCAAGTTCAATTACCAAACATACAATCTTAATTTAATTGAAATAAAAATATGATTTTACAAGATATGAGAGAATTTCTGTTCCCCTTTTTTGTCCTTATTTAATCCCTTGGCATGGCAACACCGTTTGAGATATCCAATATCCGTTCGCATTTTAGCATCTTCCGTATCTTGGTTTCATTTTGACAGAGTTTGGTGGAGATTGAATAAATCGCCTACGAGGAGAACGTGAAAACTCAGACCCTGAATTACACAAATATTCACCTTCAAACCAAAATATCTGACTTCCTGTTGGTCGGAGCTAATAACTGTAAATTAGAAAGTTGTCCGGCTCGAAGAGAACAATATATGTACCGAGTTTGGGGACTGAAGATAAAACTAACCCCCCCCCACTTTTGTCAAAAGGTGGCGCTAGAGAGCCCCTCATCCCCGCCCGTTTTTGATGCTTTGCCCATGTGTACTGACTGACATCTCTGATGTGTGTGTTGAGTTTCAAGCATTTTCAAGCATGCTAAGAGCCTCAAAACAGCCAAAAGATTATTAAACTTTGACACGTTGCCATGGCAACAGTATTTGAAATTTCAGAAATCAATTTCATACGTCTCTATCTGTCATGTTTTCACATTATACTGATGAAGTTTGAAATAAATCGTGTGAAAATAAGATGGTGGTTCAAAGCATTTTTGAAAGTGACACACTTCCTGCTGCCAGTTGGTGGCGCTATAACTTTGACTCACAAAAGTCATATCCATGTGATCGGCTTCTTACAACGAACACACAGTTGAAGTTTCATCTAAATCAGTCAATGTTTGCACAAGTTAAACCACACTTCCTGTTTCCCTTTTCTCGCCATAAATTCGTTGCTTCGCCACGGCCAAACCGTTTGAGATATCAAAAATCCGCTCGCAATTTAGCATCCTGAATATGTTCACTTCATGCTGACCGAGTTTGGCACTGATCGAAACAATGGCCTCGGAGGAGTATATTAAATTCCAGAGCATGCGTTTTCCGAACAACCCAAAATAGCTCACTTCCTGTTGGGCGAAGTTTATGACTATGAGTGCGGAAGTTGTTCGCCCCGATGAGGTCTATATGTGTACTGAGTTTCATACATATACGTGCAAGTGTGTTTGATATATAGACCAAGTTTTAATAGGGGGCGCTGTTGAGCCCCCCTGCCACGCCCGGGTATCAGCTTCAGCCCGGCCCTGATGGCCGCAGATTCTGCCGTATCTGCAAAGTTTCAAGAGTTTTTGAGTATGGTAAGGGCCCCAAAAGTGCCCATTTAGTCGATAAAAAAAATAATAATAATTAAAGCTGCGAGCAGCGATGACGGGCTCAAGCCGGTGGCACCGCCACGCCGGTGGCATCAGCTTAACTGTGCACTGCAGGTAATAGGCATTTAAAATGGGAAAACATAAAAGGACTATGTCAAAGTAATCTGAATTCACCACATTAACTGCAGCAGTTGGTGCTGTTATGACCACAAACCACATCTATGAGATCAATTAAATTTATATGAATTTCATGTCAGACTATGTCAAAGGTCAAATTGGAATGAGTTCAGAATACCATTCGAATGCTGATTTACAGCTGATTTACAGCTGATTTACAGTGTTAGTTTTATTCTAACACTTCTCGTCATGTGTTTTTGAGCTACCTTAGCTACCGTTTGTGCACCAATCTTATGCACCATAAAGCGTGCTTTCATTTCAATATGGGTGGTCCAATAAAAATTTTTTTATAAAAAAATGTATAAATGGAGCCAAATCACAGAAACTGCAAAGATGATTTTAATATCAGTGTCAGGTAAGAGTAAGATGCGTGTCTACATTTTATGGAAGTTTATTATAAATAGCCACTTTTATAAAATCATGTGAAATTTATGTTTTAATACATTTATATTATATCAGTAAATAATTCATTTAAAGACATGTGCATCATACGTGATCTTGGCAAACACATCACATGACGTTTTTATTTCAAGTGATAGTTATTTGTGATAGCCTATATGAAAAGGTTAAATTATCATCATCAAGAGAGAAAGTCTCACACACACACACACACACACACACACACACACACACACACACACACACACACACACACACACACACACACACACACACACACACACACACAATGATAGAGTGAGAGTGAGGGGGGAGGGGAAGGACTGAGAGAAAGGCACACACACATAAACTCACAGGGTGAGAGAGAGACCCCCCCCCCACACACACACACACACACAGAGAGTGATAGAGAGGGGGAAGGGGAAAGGCAGGCAGAGGGTATTCCATAGACTTAATGGTTTTTATACTGTACAAACTGTACATTCTATCCCCCTACACTACCCCTAAGCCTACATATCGCACACACACACACACACACACACACACACACACACACTACCCCTAAACCTACCATCACAGAAAACATTCTGCATTTTTACATTTTTATTAAAACATTGTTAAAACATCCCCGCCCGTTTCTGATGCTTTGCCCATGTGTACTGACTGACATCTCTGATGTGTGTGTTGAGTTTCAAACTTCGCGTCGCGTTTGGTTACAGTCAGTCAGCTGCTCGGTAAAGCTCACTCCAAGATGATATATTCCCGTTATAATACTTGATATGTAGATAAAATAATTTATCTTCCTGGAGTTTATCTAGCGGTTTCTGAACGATGTTGTGCTCCCTACCCGGGTGACAAGGCATCACACGCACAATAACCGGAATTTAAAACTGTGAAGAAACCGACCGATATACATAGTAGACTAGGATTTGTGCGCTCAACGCTCATCGTCTCTTTATGCCATGAACTTTTTAATGTGCACTCGCGGTGCACTGCGCCCTCTGACTCCATGTTGCTTTAAGCGCATCATTCTGCACCCGGGATGCGCATAAGCGCATTGTGCCACGCTTTCATATATTTTCATAGTTTTGTGCACTTAAAGATGATTAAAAAAAATCTTGTTCTCACGTATCTATCATATATTTGTTGCCCCTTTACAGAGCTGCACATTACGTTTACAATAAACTATAAATCTTGAAATGTTATATTATTTGTGTAGGCCCATATAATTATTTACATTCATATATAAATTAAATATAAATTGTTTTTTTATAAATGTATTTAATAAGAACACAAAGTAATTTGTACCTTTTCATTAACATTTTTAGATTTTATAAAATTAGTCCAGAGATGTTTTTTAAAGAATTACTTTTTGTAATTGCAATTTTTTTTAACTATCCACTCACCTAATTTAATATATATTTTTGTCATAGCTTATGATTATATATTTTTATTTTATTGCTCAACAGTAGTTCTCATCGCCGATGAGGTCTTTAAATATTTTGAGAAGGTCTTAAAAAAGTCTTAAAAAGGTATTAAAATTTACTTCAGGATTCCTGCATATACCCTGCATATGCATCATACGTGATCTTGGCAAACACAGCACATGACGTTTTTATTTAAAATTAGAAAGTTTTAAATTAGTTAAATTAGATTAGTTGAATTAGAAATTTGTCCGGCTCGAGGAGAACAATATATGAGAGAGAGAGAGAGAGAGAGAGAGAGAGAGAGAGAGAGAGAGAGAGAGAGAGAGAGAGAGAGAGAGAGAGAGAGAAACAAGTTTTTTTTTTATCCTGCTTCAAAACTAATACAATGCTGCCATCTTGTGTTCATTGAGGGGCACACAGACACAGAATAGGTTATTGATAGAAATATTTTAAATAAATAAATATATTGATCTGAAAAATAGTACAGTCATTTTAAATTAATCCAAGTTCAATTACCAAACATACAATCTTAATTTAATTGAAATAAAAATATGATTTTACAAGATATGAGAGAATTTCTGTTCCCCTTTTTTGTCCTTATTTAATCCCTTGGCATGGCAACACCGTTTGAGATATCCAATATCCGTTCGCATTTTAGCATCTTCCGTATCTTTGTTTCATTTTGACAGAGTTTGGTGGAGATTGAATAAATCGCCTACGAGGAGAACGTGAAAACTCAGACCCTGAATTACACAAATATTCACCTTCAAACCAAAATATCTGACTTCCTGTTGGTCGGAGCTAATAACTGTAAATTAGAAAGTTGTCCGGCTCGAAGAGAACAATATATGTACCGAGTTTGGGGACTGAAGATAAAACTAACCCCCCCACTTTTGTCAAAAGGTGGCGCTAGAGAGCCCCTCATCCCCGCCCGTTTTTGATGCTTTGCCCATGTGTACTGACTGACATCTCTGATGTGTGTGTTGAGTTTCAAGCAGTTTCAAGCATTTTCAAGCATGCTAAGAGCCTCAAAACAGCCAAAAGATTATTAAACTTTGACACGTTGCCATGGCAACAGTATTTGAAATTTCAGAAATCAATTTCATACGTCTCTATCTGTCATGTTTTCACATTATACTGATGAAGTTTGAAATAAATCGTGTGAAAATAAGATGGTGATTCAAAGCATTTTTGAAAGTGACACACTTCCTGCTGCCAGTTGGTGGCGCTATAACTTTGACTCACAAAAGTCATATCCATCTGATCAGCCTCTTACAACGAACACACAGCTGAAGTTTCATCTAAATCAGTCAATGTTTGCACAAGTTATAACACACTTCCTGTTTCCCTTTTCTCGCCATAAATTCGTTGCTTCGCCACGGCCAAACCGTTTGAGATATCACAAATCTCGCAATTTAGCATCCTGAATATGTTCACTTCATGCTGACCGAGTTTGGCGATGATCGAAACAATGGCCTCAGAGGAGTATATTAAATTCCAGAGCATGGGTTTTCCGAACAACCCATAATAGCTCACTTCCTGTTGGGCTGACGCATAACTATGAGCACGAAAGTTGTTTGGCCCGATGAGGTCTATATGTGTACCGAGTTTCATACATGTACGTGCAAGTGTGTTTGATATATGGACCAAGTTTTCAGACCCCACTTAAGGGGGCGCTGTCGAGCCCCCCTGCCACGCCCGGGTACCAGCTTCAGCCCGGCTCTGATGGCCGCGCATTCCGATGTGTGTGCGAAGTTTCAAGAGTTTTCGAGCATGTTAAGTGCCCCAAAAGTACCCGAGAAGTCGAAAAAAAAAAAAAATTAAAGCTGCGAGCAGCGATGACGGGCTCAAGCCGGTGGCACCGCCACGCCGGTGGCATCAGCTTAACTGTGCATGGCAGGCAATATGCATTTAAACAGGAGAGCATTTTAAAAATCACTCGAATATGCCACATTTACTGCAGCAGCTGGTGCCATTATGACCATAAGCCACACCCATGATGTAATTTAAATATAGATGAATTGTAATGTCATAGGATCACATATAGGACCACATCTATGAGATCAATTACATTTAAATTAATTTCATGTCAGATGATGTCAAAGGTCAAATCATAATTAAAGCTGCGAGCAGCGATGACAGGCCCAAGCCGGTGGCACCGCCACGCCGGTAGCATCAGCTTAACTGTGCACGGCAGGCAATAGGCATTTAAAATGGGAAAACATAAAAGGACTATGTCAATGTCATCTGAATTCACCACATTAACTGCAGCAGTTGGTGCTGCTATGACCATGAACCACAACAGCCACATCTATGAGATCAATTTAATTTAAATGAATTTCATGTCAGATGATGTCAAAGGTCAAATCGTAATGAGTTCAGAATACCATTCAAATGCTGATGTTGAATTATCATCATCAAGAGAGAAAGGCACACACACAAACTCACAGGGTGAGAGAGGGACCCCACACACACACACACCCAGGCTGAGCCTGAGAGTGAGGGGGGAGGGGAAGGACTGAGAGAGAGGCACTCTGCACATTGAACAAGATTCACAAGATTTTAACAACAAAAATAAATAAAATCTAAATGGTGGGAGAAAGTTTTTTTCATTTCACTCTCTGAAAAAATTATTTTGAATATATTTGAAATCAATATGTGTGGTCCAATAAAAAAAATTAATAAAAAAATGTATAAATGGAGCCAAATCACAGAAACTGCAAAGATGATTTTAATATCAGTGTCAGGTAAGAGTAAGATGCGTGTCTACATTTTATGGAAGTTTATTATAAATAGCCACTTTTATAAAATCATGTGAAATTTATGTTTTAATACATTTATATTATATCAGTGTGCTGTGTAGTGTGCATAGTTTATCCTATGACATTAATGTGCATCATACGTTATCTTGGCAAACACATCACATGACGTTTTTATTTCAAGTGATAGTTATTTGTGATAGCCTGTATGAAAGGGTTAAATTATCATCATCAAGAGAGAAAGTCACACACCCACCCACACACACACACACTCAGTGAGAAAGTGAGAGTGAGGGGGGAGGGGAAGGAAAGGCAGAGGACATTGCATAGACTTAATGGTTTTTATACTGTACAAACTGTACATTCTATCCCCCTACACTACCCCTACTCCTAAACCTACCATCACAGAAAACATTCTGCATTTTTACATTTTGAATAAAACATTGTTTAGAATGTTTTTAAAGCTAGACAGTGAATTAAAGCATTTTTGAAAGTGACACACTTCCTGCTGCCAGTTGGTGGCCTGGCCACACACATGCACGCACGCACGCACGCACGCACGCACGCACGCACGCAAAGTTTAATAATGTTTTTGGCTGTTTTTGAGACTCTTAGCATGCTTGAAACTGCTTGAAACTTAACACACACATCAGAGATGTCAGTCAGTACACATGGGCAAAGCCTCAGAAACGGGCGGGGATGAGGGGCTCTATAGCGCCACCTTTTGGCAAAAGTGGGGGGGTTAGTTTTATCTTCAGTCACCAAACTTGGTACATATATTGTTCTCTTCGAGCCGGACAACTTTCGAATTTAAATTAAATCGGGATTAAATAAGGACAAAAAAGGGGAATAGAAATTCTCTCATATCTTGTAAAATCATATTTTTATTTCAATTAAATTAAGATTGTATGTTCAGTAATTGAACTTGGATTTATTTAAAATGACTATACTACTTTTCAGATCAATATATTTATTTATTTAAAATATTTCTTTAAATAATCTATTCTATAATAATCTATTCTGTGTCTGTGCTGCCCTCCCCTCAATGAACACAAGATGGCAGCATTGTATTAGTTTTGAAGCAGGATATAAAAAAATCCCATCTCTCTTTCTCTCTAAGGGGTTTGTCTGTGTGTGTGTGTGTGTGTGTGCGTGTGTGCGTGTGTGTGTGTGTGTGTGTGTGTGTGTGTTTGGCCTGGCCAGGCCACCAACTGGCAGCAGGAAGTGTGTCACTTTCAAAAATGCTTTAATTCACTGTCTAGCTTTAAAAACATTCTAAACAATGTTTTATTCAAAATGTAAAAATGCAGAATGTTTTCTGTGATGGTAGGTTTAGGAGTAGGGGTAGTGTAGGGGGATAGAATGTACAGTTTGTACAGTAAAAAACCATTAAGTCTATGCAATGTCCTCTGCCTTTCCTCCCCCCCCTGATGATGATAATTTAACCCTTTCATACAGGCTATCACAAATAACTATCACTTGAAATAAAAACGTCATGTGATGTGTTTGCCAAGATAACGTATGATGCACATTAATGTCATAGGATAAACTATGCACACTACACAGCACACTGATATAATATAAATGTATTAAAACATAAATTTCACATGATTTTATAAAAGTGGCTATTTATAATAAACTTCCATAAAATGTAGACACGCATCTTACTCTTACCTGACACTGATATTAAAATCATCTTTGCAGTTTCTGTGATTTGGCTCCATTTATAAATTTTTTTATTAAATTTTTTTTATTAGACCACCCATATTGAAATGAAAGCACGCTTTATGGTGCATAAGATTGGTGCACAAACGGTAGCTAAGGTAGCTCAAAAACACATGAAGAGAAGTGTTAGAATAAAACAACATCAGCATTCAAATGGTATTCTGAACTCATTCCAATTTGACCTTTGACATAGTCTGACATGAAATTCATATAAATTTAATTGATCTCATAGATGTGGTTTGTGGTCATAGCAGCACCAACTACTGCAGTTAATGTGGTGAATTCAGATTACTTTGACATAGTCCTTTTATGTTTTCCCATTTTAAATGCCTATTACCTGCAGTGCACAGTTAAGCTGATGCCACCGGCGTGGCGGTGCCACCGGCTTGAGCCCGTCATCGCTGCTCGCAGCTTTAATTATTGTTCTAATTATTGTTCTATTATTATTCAACTGTTCTAATGAATCACGCACAAGAAGAACAGAAACATGTATATTGATTCCATGTTGAGTTTAAGCATCAGCACATGACAAGAGACTTTGACTTGAACAACAACTGATAACAAATGTGTGGAAAGAGAAGATGGGGAAACTCTTATGTTCTTCATGACATCATGAGGAGCAATGTGTTTGCCTTCACACATTCACCGATCAGGCATAACATTATGAGCACTGACAGGTGAAGTGAATAACACTGATTATCTCTTCATCATGGCACCTGTTAGTGGGTGGGATATTTTAAGCAGCAAGTGAACATTTTGGCTGCGTCCGAAACCTGGAAAATGCTGCCTTCGGAGGACACATTTCAAGGCAGGAAGGCTCCAAGGCATGTCCGAATCTAATGTTTGCTTCACTTCCTGTCTCCTAAGATACCTTCATCTGATCGATTTTTGAAGGCAGCATATTTGTATCCTTCGCTGCCTTTGATATCCCACAGTCCTGTGCATCCCATTCTGTGACAGTTGAGCTGGAAAAAAAAGATGGCATCCGAAAGTTGCTTTTACTGGTCAGTTTGTGTGTAAATGTACGTTTTTTTACCAACATTTACCACTTCTGATATCATTTCTAGTGAGAAATTACTAATGTAGTAATTCAATATTTGTTTAGTTCTCACCAAAGCTCTCTCTATTTTGCTGTAGATCATTAAACAGTTACACTGCCTAAGAAGTCTGTCCGAAATCAGTTTCACGAGGTGCCTTCATACACAAACGCTGCCTTACAAGCTGTTGTCTGATAAGGCAGCGAGGCAACGAGTCAGCTGCCTAGGTTTTCGGACGCAGCCTTTGTCCTCAAAGTTGATTGACAAGGGCCAAATTTTGATGGCTAGACGACTGGGTCAGAGCATCTCCAAAACTGCAGCTCTTGTGGGGTGTTCCCGGGCTGCAGTGGTCAGTATCTATCAAAAGTGCTCCAAGGAAGAAACAGTGGTGAACCGGTGACAGGGCGGCCAAGGCTCATTGATGCACGTGGGGAGCGAAGGCTGGCCCGTGTGGTCCGATCAAACAGACGAGCTACTGTAGCTCAAATTGCTCACAAAGTTAATGCTGGTTCTGATAGATAGGTCTCAGAATACACAGTGCATCACAGTTTGTTGCGTATGGGGCTGCATAGCCGAGACCAGTGAGGGTGCCCATGGTGGTCATAATGCTATGCCTAATTGGTGTATGCTGTGTCAGAAACAGTTAATTCATTCACTATAGTGCAAGAGTCAGCAACCTATGGCATGCATGCCAATGTGGCAAAATCGAGAGAGGTGCATGCATTTGTGCAGGTGATTTTTTCAGGTGCAGTTTGTGATTGATCAAGTAATGTTTGATCATCAACTATAAATGCGTTATAACTAAATGTTTTATTTTTCCAATTAGGCTGTTATGAACTTTTTAAGGTTATGTGTATTTATAATTTGGGGTGAGGGCACTTCATGACAAAAAGGTTGCTGATTCTTGTTATAAGAAATAAAAATGAAATTAAATGTATTAATAAAAATATGCATACATAATCATTCAAAATAAGGAAATAAATAATTGTAAGAAAAAAATGAAAGAACAAACAACAGAACGTAAATTCGAAGCGAGATAAATATTATCGAGTGCCTACCTGGTGCTGTGTCACATGACTCAGACGACAGCTTATAGCCACACTCACTGCAGAATTTGGGTGCCTTGTCCAAAGACTCATAATTGCATTTAAGACACTTCATTCTGAGGTGAAGTCTGCAAAGAGCACAAGTATGAGTGTAAGAGGATTTACCCAATTTTCAATAACAATGATCACATGATTTCTGAGAACACCCTATTGCTTTCAATTTCCATTTGCTTATAAATCAAAGTTCATCATCTAAAACTGGGTTCCTCAAACTCAGTCCTGTCCTACAGAGTTTAGCTCCAACCCTGATCAAACACAGCTGAGCAAGCTAAACAAGGTCTTCAGAATCACTAGAAAATCACAGGGCAGGGTTGGAACTAAACTCTGCAGGACAGGACTGAGTTTGAGGAACCCTTATCTAGAAACTCAATCAGAAACCATACATCCTCCCCAGACGTGTTTGGGAACTTGCAAGTGCCGTGGTGGAAAAGTGGAGTAACATACAGCAAGAACTGTCAAATCTGCCGTAGTCCATGAGGAGGAGAAGCTCTGCTGGCCACACCACATACTGACTATGGCAAGCTGTTTGGACCTTTATTCATTCCCAGGATGTGATTAAAATGCTAATTCTTGATATCAGAAATACATTTTCAGAGATCAAGAAAGAACAGTTTTTCATATCAGGAATTTATATTTTTACTATAGTAACCACATAATTATTTATATAAAAAATTAGGACTTTAACTTAGGAATTGTATTTCTGATGTGTGAAATTTGGAATTATATAATAATAATAATAATAATATAATTTCTTGATATCAACAATTGAATTTGAATGGCAGCCTCACTACCTGACATTTCACTGGAGACACTATCATTATAGATATCAAGAATTATGACGAGTAAAAAAAGTTTTTACTAGTTTAATTTTTGATGTCCAGAATTTTTGATTGATATCAAGAATTAATATCTTGGGAATGAATAAAAGTCAAAACAGCTTTCATATACTGACTGCAACTTTTGATTTGAGATATACACTCACCTAAAGGATTATTAGGAACACCTGTTCAATTTCTCATTAATGCAATTATCTAATCAACCAATCACATGGCAGTTGCTTCAATGCATTTAGGGGTGTGGTCCTAGTCAAGACAATCTCCTGAACTCCAAACTGAATGACAGAATGGGAAAGAAAGGTGATTTAAGCAATTTTGAGCGTGGCATGGTTGTTGGTGCCAGACGGGTCGGTCTGAGTATTTCACAATCTGCTCAGTTACTGGGATTTTCAAGCACAACCATTTCTAGGGTTTACAAAGAATGGTGTGAAAAGGGAAAAACATCCAGTATGCGGCAGTCCTGTGGGTAAAAATGCCTTGTTGATGCTAGAGGTCAGAGGAGAATGGGCCAAATGATTCAAACTGATAGAAGAGCAACTTTGACTGAAATAACCACTCGTTACAACTGAGGTATGCAGCAAAGCATTTGTGAAGCCACAACACGCACAACCTTGAGGCGGATGGGCTACAACAACAGAAGAACCCACCGGGTACCACTCATCTCCACTACAAATAGGAAAAAGAGGCTACAATTTGCACAAGCTCACCAAAATTGGACAGTTGAAGACTGGAAAAATGTTGCCTGGTCTGATGAGTCTCGATTTCTGTTGAGACATTCAGATGGTAGAGTCAGAATTTGGCGTAAACAGAATGAGAACATGGATCCATCATGCCGATCCATCATCCAGGGCTGTCACTCCTCAGAGCAGGCAACATTTTTACACTGTGCAGGCTGGTGGTGGGGGTGTAATGGTGTGGGGGATGTTTTCTTGGCACACTTTAGGCCCCTTAGTGCCAATTGGGCATCGTTTAAATGCCACGGCCTACCTGAGCATTGTTTCTGACCATGTCCATCCCTTTATGACCACCATGTACCCATCCTCTGATGGCTACTTCCAGCAGGATAATGCACCATGTCACAAAGCGCGAATCATTTCAAATTGGTTTCTGTGGCGAGCAGCGAGGCTGAGGGATCGTGAGAGCGGGACGACTGCCACGCACACACATAACAAAACGTAAATAAGACGCAAAATCCCAGCCCTGGTCCTCTCTCGTCCCTCACTGTCGTCGCTCCTCCTTTATACTCCCGTCACTCCTCCATGAGACACGAGACCGCTGCAGCGCGCAGCTGGCGCCCATCCACACTGATGAGCGCGGCCTCGTCCCGCTCTTACGGTCCCTCAGCCTCGCTGCTCGCCACAGTTTCTTGAACATGACAATGTTACTGTACTAAAATGGCCCCCACAGTCACCAGATCTCAACCCAATAGAGCATCTTTGGGATGTGGTGGAACGGGAGCTTCGTGCCCTGGATGTGCATCCCACAAATCTCCATCAACTGCAAGATGCTATCCTATCAATATGGGCCAACATTTCTAAAGAATGCTTTCACACTAGGGCTGCACGATTAATCGGAAAAAAAATCACGATCTCGATTCAAACATAAATGCGATCTCATTTCTTAATTTTGGCAATTCACTTCCGTGTATTTCCCTCAGATTATGCTGCGTTCACGCGTTATTGGTCACACCAGAGCTTGTCACACTCACACTATAACAAAACACTAACCAATCAATCATAAATCTCCACTTCTCTCCTCTCCCTCATTGGCCACGTTCCGATGTAACAACAACATTGGTACAGAAAAAAGGAGCACATTCCACCATGTGGATCTTTTTCGGGTTTAAACCTGAAGACGATGCGCAAAGAGTTATTTGCAAACAGTGCTTTTGCATCATCGCAGCACCGCAAGGTAACACCGCTAATCTATACAATCACCTCAAACGTCACCACAAAATACAGTACAAGTTAGCCATGAGAGACAAGGAAGCCACACCACAAAATACCAGCCACCAGACCACGCAAACTTCCATAACTAAGATGTTGTACTACGGAGCATTGCCATAACCTCCAAGTTCCCAGCGGCACAAAGATATAACAAAAGCCATTAGGGCTGTCACTTTTTATTCGATATTCGAATATGCATTCGAACATGACGTGAAATATCCGTAATCGAACTATAAATAAACGATGTGGTTTTTAAAGTGTCATGCAGAGCGGGTACCCGTGAAAATTGCCGAAATGGTTGAAAAACATCCCAACTGTGTCGGATACGGGTGCGGGTCGGGTCGGACAAGGGAGAACACGGGTTTTAAACAGTCACGTGCAAACGAATATTAAAAAAATATATGCATGTACAGTGCCGCCGCTCCCATTAAGCGCATCACGTGCTGTGCGTTAGGCACCAAGTGCTGAGGGGGGCACCACAAGAAAATGCTCTCTCCACCTGTATTTCAAGATGATAAAATAATTTCAAATCCATATTAGTTTATTTGTGCGTGCGCGCCTTCCCAGGAATCACAACCGCGCGCGCGATCTGCCTGCACTCGTCGGGATGGATCATGAGGAGTTGAAGAAAAGATAGCCGCAAATGTGGAACTTCATCGCTGGGGAAGCACGCAGATAACTGTGGTAACAAACCAAGCACAAGCAGTTCTATCCAACAGTATTTTTGTTATGTTTCCTGAGTTTGGTCTCTTAATAACACTGTCTTAGTACATTAAGCCACGTTAAGCGTTTTCTTATAACATTTAAAAAAATATATTTTATTTATAGTTTTCCTTTTTTACAAAAACACAAAAAGAAACAGCGAAATAAGACAACAAAACCCCTCTCTCCACAAGGCAAGATATTAAATAAAGTTTTAAAGTATAAGAAAAAATGAGAATCGTGTAAGAGAATCGTGATCTCAATTCCCATGGAGAAAAATCGTGATTCACATTTTAGCAAGAATCGTGCAGCCCTATTTCACACCTTGTTGAATCAATGCCACGTAGAATTAAGGCAGTTCTGAAGGCGAAAGGGGGTCAAACACAGTATTAGTATGGTGTTCCTAATAATCCTTTAGGTGAGTGTATATATATATGGATCCAACAGTGTATAATTTCATTACAGTCAAACCAAAATGTATTCAGACACCTTCAACATTTTCTCACATGATCACAGTTTATTCACTATAGTTTAGAAAATGGTAATAAAATACGACAAGAACTCACAGTTTAACTGTGTCAGAACAAATTCATCTTGATAATGTCAGAAAACTGATAGAAAGGGATTTAATGGATTACAATCAACCAGTCAGCTGTTAAATGCAAGTACACAATTAGATAATACCAATTTAGCTCAACCAATGACCAAGCAATGCTTAATTTTGTTCAGTCTGTGGCGTCACATTAGCAATTAAAGAAAGAAAAAACATTTCAGAAAAACATGCTCAGGTCAAAGTGTCTGAATCATTTTGATCCTAAATTTATATCAATTTTACTGGGAGTCACTGTATGAAGAATTTCTGGGTATAATATGTCAGTTTACTTTATTTTGCCATCCACACATACATAAATGAACTATAGCGTTCTGCACCCACTAGTAAAACAATATATCTGCTGTCTGAATCATTTTTTGTTTGACTGTATACTATAGCTTCATTTTTACTACATCATTATCATCATCATCATCATCATCATCATTATTCAATATATGTTGCACTGCCATTCTTAACTGGAGAACCATTTTGCAAATGCAAACACATATTTCCAGTCTACATTCTGTCTGGATGAGTCAAGCCACTGTAATATGCACACTCAGTTTTTATTACATGTTGCTTGACAAACATTAAGCAACTTTCGTGACTTCTGTGGAAATTTCACTCTTTCACAAAAAACTAAAACGATATAAAAATATATAAAATAAAAAAATACAAAAATTGAACATAAGTTAATAACAGAAATTAGTGAATAAAAAAACTTGTTGACTTCTACATGTTACCCCAATATGGCACTGTCGCTTAATTCACTGTAAATTACAAGTATTGCGAGCAAGAAGAACCAGACCATTTAAAATGAAACTATAGTAATTATAAGAAATTAAGAGTTAAATCATCGAACGTAGATGGATATATGTTTAAAATATAATATTTACACTTCAACTCACTATTAACTTACAATTCATATAACGTTATATTATTCAACGTCAGACAACAATACACGACGAGTCTGAATGGCGAACCTGTAATTCACAACCATCTTCTAATCTAAGATATTAAACAACACAAAACTCACACGTCTCACATCTATAGACAGCTAAACATCACGATCTGTAACTTACATAATAAGCTGGTTTTACATGAGTAAAATCGCACAACACACAGTCCGACATAAACACGGAGACGCTAGTTCGGGCAAGCTAACCAGAATTCAGTTCAGACAAGTTTACTTATAAAGAGTAAATAAAGAGTCAGTGCGAGTGTTATTTGAGCTGTTAGAGACGATATGATATATTAATGGCCGATCCAGACGAGCTCGCAGTCTCTTCCTCGCGTGACATGCTAACGCTAAACACACGCACACACACACACACACACACACACACACACAGAGAGATTATAAGAGCAAAGTGGACCCTCAGGTTCGTGTCTTACCTGTGTGCAGGTGTGTTTAGTGGTCACAGAGGAGCACAGATGTGTCAAGGCTTGTCATCGTGTATTTGACACTCGCAGCACAGATCTGATCGCGTCCAGAAGCTCCACAGTCACGCGCAATGAAGCTACAGAGGAAGAGCTGGGCACTTAAACATCTCTGAACTTTCGTTTCGTGAAAAATGGGCGTGAGTTTCATGGGCGTGAGTTTCATGTGTATCCAAAACACTATCCAGTAAAATCAATGGAAGTTAGGCTACATCAGAAATCATGAGATGAAGCTGATATTTTAAGAAACTGATAGTGGTCAGTTTCTTGCTCATAATTATTTTATATTATAATATTTTAATATAATATATATTTTATAGCCTATATAATATAAGATCATGAAGTCAGAAATCATGAGATGAATCTGATGTTTCAGTAAATTAAGAGGTGTCACACCGATCACAAGTTCAGTACCGCAGGGCTCAGTGCTAGGACCGCTGCTCTTCACCCTGTACATGCTACCACTGGGAGATATCATTAGGAAGCATGGCGTTAGTTTTCATTGTTATGCTGACGATACTCATCTCTATATTTCTTCACGCCCTGAAGAAACTTACCAATTCACAAGATTAACGGAATGCATAGCTGATATAAAACACTGGATGACCGGTAATTTCCTGCAACTCAATTCAGAATTTTTTTAATTTTTAATTATTGGACAAAAAAGCTCCACAAGTAGTAACCTAGAATACTGTCTAACACGTGATGGCTGCTCTGTCAAGTCCTTGTCGTCAGTGAGGAACCTGGGTATGCTCTTTGATACCAATCTTTCGTTTGAAAGCCATGTTTCTAGCATCTGTAAAACTGCATTCTACCATCTTAAAAATATATCTAAATTACGGCACATGCTCTCAATGCAAAATGCTGAACAGTTAGTTAATGCGTTCATGACCTCAAGGTTAGATTATTGTAATGCTCTACTGGATGGTTGCCCTGCTCGCTTAATAAACAAACTCCAGCTGGTCCAAAACGCAGCAGCTCGAGTTCTTACTAGAACCAGGAAGTATGACCATATTAGCCCAGTTCTGTCAACATTGCACTGGCTGCCTATTAAACATTGCATACATTTTAAAATCTTGCTAATTACTTACAAAGCACTAAATGGTTTAGCTCCCCAATACTTCAGCGAGCTCTTAACATATTATACTCAATCACGTCTACTGCGCTCTCTAAAATCTGGCCAGTTGATAATACCAAGAATATCCAAATCAACTGCAGGCGGTCGATCCTTTTCCTATTTAGATCCTGAACTCTGGAACAGTCTTCCTAGCATTGTTCGGGAAGCAGACACACTCTGTCAGTTTAAATCTAGACTCAAAAACAAGTCTTTTTTCAGTTCCTTCTGATCTGTGATCAGTAATTTCTGATGTGTAGCTAATTATTTATTATTCGTGCACACAATGCGACTTCTCTCTCTCCAGACAGAACGGTGTTTTCGTGTTTTCTATCTTGTGAGTCAGTGTTTTTGTACGTCCTCGTCGCATCTACCGGTTCTAAAATGTGCATACAGTCATGAGTTTCTGCTCAACATCGGCCTCACACACGCCGAAGCTCGGGCTGCACTGGCCGTTGTCCTTCAACATCCCCGACCCCCAGTACTGCATCTGGCCCACAGCGGAGGCACCAAACGCGGCGTGATATTAAGCAGAAGGGGGGTAAACGTGAGCATATTCGGGCTAGCCAGCCTAGCCCCACAATAAACTGGATTACATTCGATTACTGCTGTTGTGTCTTTGTTTGCGCTGTGTACTCAACGCGCGTCACTGACGCTTTTATTTTATTTTAAAAATAATGCTATTATCAACACTTACTTTTAACTCGTTCATCTCGACAGCTGTAATGGTACTTTGCATGTGTTACAAAGTTGGTAATAATGATGAAGATGGACTCGGTGTGACTGGGACTCGTGTTTATTCAGAACTCTCAGATACAAACACAATAAACTCGCGCTGACTGACAGCGCTCTCATAACTCAGTAGGTACTATAAATAACTTTGTTAGTGATCGCTGAGCTCCGTCTCTGGTACGTTAGTGATGTCCGGTTCGCGAACGATCTTTCTTTTGAACCTGTTCTTTTTAGTGAACCGAATCAGTTCACCAAATCGGACTGAATCGTTCTAAACGGTTCGCGTCTCCAGTCAGCGCTGATCCATAATTTACTAAAGTTACTAACTTTCTGACATGAGTGACAGTCCCTCCGACTAGAAATAGACTAATAACCTGAAGTATATGCTGTAACTACAACAGTTCAGACATGCTGAGAACTGATGTGAAGTGAACTCAGGTCCATCCGTCTCTCTGGCAGCAGCTCGTGCCTGCTCGTGCCTCGTAGACCAAGTTAAACCACGCCCCCTCCGCTCATTTAAAATACAAAGATGTCAGCCAATCACAACAGTGGGCGTTTTTACTGAAGTCTCACAGCAGACACGCCTCTTGAAGCAGGGCATTGAGCCACAGGGCAAACAGCAGTATTGAAAAAATGCCTTTTATTTCTAAATTATGACATTTTATGATCATACTAACAATATAAGTACACCTCAGGAAACATTATAAAATAATAGAAAAATGCCATGCCATGGGACCTTTAACATATTATACTCAATAACGTCTACTGCACTCTCTAAACTCTGGCCAGTTGATAATACAGAGAATATCCAAATCAACTGCAGGCGGTCGATCCTTTTCCTATTTAGCTCCTAAACTCTGGAACAGTCTTCCTAGCATTGTTCGGGAAGCAGACACACTCAGTTTAAATCTAGACTAAAAACACATCTCTTTACTGTGGCATACATATAAAACAGTGGCGGCTACTGGTCTGTCAGAGAGGGGAAGCTCATTTTCGGCCTACATCATAAAATTGTCTATTTATTTTAAAGTAAATTCTGCCCTACGTTCCTTTTCAAGAAAATGGTCTATGACCCTGTCGTACCAACTAGGAGTCTTTTCAAGTGACTTGACCAGTGTCCTCTCAATGGCCAGCAGAGCTAGGCTGCTTAAACGGCCTTGGCCCATTGTGTTTCGGGTGTAGGACTTGAGTCGCTTTAAACAGGAGAAGCTCCTTTCTACACCTGCAGATGTAGCTCCAATTGTTGCCACTAATGAGAACAGTTTGTAAAGCTGAGGCATTGCACTGTCCAACTCCATGTCTTTAAGGAACACCAAGTAATCACACAGCTTTCCCCTGTTACCCTGCAAGTCCTGATCTGAATACAGGACTTGAAGTTCTGACCTCAGTCTTCCTGAATCAAAGTGATGGCCATAACTTTTCAGGACACTTTGGAAAGCCTCCTCTGGAAATACCTGTCTCATGTCATCAAATTTCCCTGGATTGACTAATTCTAAGAAGAGCATGCTTTCCAAATTTGAAAAACGTTGAGGAATCTGCTCCAAGATGTTATCAAGGATGGCCATGTACAGATTTCTATATCGCACTTGGGGATCCTGCAATTGGGTCAGACGGCGCTTTCTCATGGGCTCATCTCGTGGGTCTGATGTGAGATCTGCTGTTTTGGCATAAATGGCTTGGAAAGCCCCCTCTGACCTCTTCTCTTTGACAAATGCAAGAAGAGATTCAATTCTGTTCTTGCAGTAAAGAACATCCATCGCCCTCTGCTGGACAATATCAAAGACCACATCAGTCTCAGAGAAGATTTGTTCATATGTGTACAACATGAACACAAACTCAAAATCCTCCAGTTTCCTCACAAAGACTTTGGCACAATCCAGTGTATCATCATCCATTGTTGTATCTGCAATGATGTTCTCAAATGTCTGCAGGAGGCCATCATAATTGTTTGCCACAGTGCTCACTATCCGTGATGTGAAATTCCATCGAGTAGGAGTGTTTCTGGGCAACCTTGAACAGCCTGCAGACTCCAGAAAAGATGTCCTCTTTGTGGATTTTGAAAAAAATGTGGCAAATCCAGAGAGTGATTTAGCCCCCTGTGACAGCACCAGATTCAGTCGGTGTGCATAGCAATGCACAAACATTGCACTGGGGGCTATTGCTTTCACTTTGGCCTGCAGACCATTGAGATCTGAAGCCATGACAGCAGCCCCATCATAGGTCTGTGCCACAAGCTTGTCCTTAAAATTGTAGCCCTGCATGTTCTCATTTAATATTTCAAAAATGGACTGGGCATCTCGCCCCCCCGAAACATCAAAAAATCCAATAAAGCGCTCCTGAATTTTACCTGCACTATCCACATAGCGAACAATGACAGAGAGTTGGGCACGGCAGGATATATCAGTTGTTTCATCCACCTGCCATCCAAAAAAGGGAGCATCCTGAATTTCATCTCTGATCTGATCAGAAACGGTGGCTGCAAGAGCAGAGATCAAATCATTTTGAATAGTATGGGACATACCAGAAAACACAGTTGAGGACTCGAATTGTGTGGACAGGACAGAGTCATATTTAGCTAATGTTTCTGTGAACTCCCTATAATTCCCCTTGTTGGATGATTCACTACTTTCATCATGTCCCCTAAATGACAGCTCCTGCCGGCCAAGCAAGGATGTCACATCAATAAGGCGGTTTAGGAAGGCCCTGTTTTGTTTGACTATTTCATTATGTTTAGCCACTTGAATGCGAGCACCTTCATTTATTGCATGTTCAACCCTGATCCTGCCCATGCAACTTAATCTTGCACATGCATTGTGCAATGAACTTGCACATGTTCATTGCTCTTTTCATGTCTTTTATATGCCCTGTCAAAGTTAGACAGATCTCCAAACCCCACCTTTGACCAAACAACACATCCGTGAGATGGTTTCATCAAGAGGCATGGCCAGCAGTACATTTTATTTGTCACATCACTTCCAGTCAGCCAGCTAACTTTGTCATACCAGGAGAGCTGAAAAGACCTGTTATTTTTCCCTATCTTTTGCACTAAATCAATCTTAGGTGTTGATCTGCCCTGCTGTTTAATTCTAAGTTTTTCCTCGTAAGGAACACTTTCAAATGGCTTCGCCAAAATCAGGTCGACAATATTAGCACCGTCTGCCATCGTGCGCAGTTTCACCCACGACGCTAGCCTAGCCTACTAACGTTATATGAATGAATGAATGAATGAATGAATGAAGGAATGAATGAATGAATGAACGATCTAAAAAAAAAAATTAAACTCTGTAAAACTGAAACAAGGAATGTGGTGTATAATTGTGTGAAATGTATGATGAAAATCAAGCAATTTCGCCAAGCAAATATCAAAGAAATAGGTTGCAGCAGTTTTTATTTCGACTGAACTTGAGAAATCCGCGATGGGACTGAGCGCGAATAGCTTCAGTGATTCCTTATAGTACAGAATCGCTGTCAGTCAAGGGGAGATGCAGTCTTTGGACAGACCCTCCAATCATCACGCAGAAGCTCGGAGTCCGGGCCAGCCCACTCCCCATTCACCCCCAGAGACGCTGAGCGTCCGTGGGCGGGACATAATCGCAGCGTTTATCCAATGACCGTCTAGTTTCGAAGCGCTGAAAAAAAACGTTCAAAGCAGCCCCATTGAAGTCAATGGACGCTGGGCTTCAATAGGGAAATGCACTGTGACGCTGCGGGAATGTATGAGAAGGAAATCGAGTCAGCCGACCTGCTATATGTAACTGATTCTGAACGAACTCGTCTTTGAGATGAACGTTTTCTAACGCATTTTTAGTCAATAAAATGTTAATCAGTAGTACATATTTGACCATTAATTTTGTGACATTATAAGGGAAGCCGAGCTTCCCTTGCAGTCTTAAAAAAATCGCCACTGATATAAAACACTTTTTCAATTAAATGATTGTTAGGCTGCATTAACTAGGTCAGCCGGAACCGGGAACACTTCCTATAACACCTGATGTACTCGTTACATCATCAGAAGAATGGCATCTACGCTAATGATAGTCTCTCTGTTTTATCCCGAGGTTTACTGCAGTCAGCCGGATCCGGGCCGTATCCAGATCAGATGGTGGACCTGTGCCCAGAGAAGACCAACGCAGGACACTGAAGTGTCTGCAGAGACCATGATTAGACGTGATGACTCGATCATTCGAATATTGCACTTTAATAATTATTTAATCAACATCATCCTCAATAAACCCGTCTCTAGCGTGTTGCCTCCGGTCCTTCGAATATTCCGATCTATTATGACCGCTGACCTGTAAAGTTGCCAGAATAATAATAATAATACGCTGTTTGTTAATTGGCCAGAGGAGAACTGGCACCCCGACTGAGCCTGGTTTCTCCCTAGGTTTATTTTTCTCCATTACTATATGAGGGTATACATATAAGGAAGCCCAGAAATTAGGCCGGAATAATCGGCCCAATAAACGGACTTATGGCATATACATGGTTAAAAATGACCGGACTGAGTCGGGTCTTATAGAATATAGATTAACATATGCTTGCTGACATAGGTTACATGTGTTATATGGAAAGAATTCCTGCTTGTAATGCAGGGACCTACAAATGATAAAATCTGATAAAAGTGGACAGGGAGGCCCAGCCTGCTGCCGCACAGATATCTCTCAAGGGTATACTGCTTGACCAGGCCCATGATGAAGCCATGCCTCTGGTAGAGTGAGCTCTGATGCCTATAGGGCAGTCAAGGTTCTTGGATTCATAAGTCAGTGAGATGGCGTCTACTATCCAACGTGACAGAGTTTGTTTCGTAACTGCGGCCTCCCTTAGTGCGACCTCCAAAACAAACAAAGAGCTGTTCTGTGTGTCTGAAGACAGCGGAGCGCTCTATATATGCTCTCAGTGTTCTCATCGGGCATAGAAGATTTGTGTCCTTTTCGTTGTGTGACGAATGAAGCGCTGATAGTGAAATGACCTGTGCTCTGAACGGGGTGGAGAGCACCTTAGGTACATAACCATGTCTTGGCTTGAGAACGACTCTAGAGTCGTTAGGCCCAAACTCTAGGCAGGAAGCACTCACAGAGAGAGAGCATGCAAGTCACCTACCCGCTTGACTAAGGCTAATGCCAGTAAGAAAGCAGCTTTCAGAGAGAGGTGCTTTAGGCTCGCTGACTGTAGTGGTTCAAACGGGGGGGTTTTCATGGCTTGTAAAACCGTGGACAGGTCCCATATAGGAACTGAAGGAGGGCGAGGAGGGTTGAGCCTCCTGGCCCCTCTGAGGAAGCGCACAATGAGTTCGCTTTTGCCCAGTGACTGCCCGGCCACTTGAATTTGATATGCAGCTAAAGCAGCCACATAAACTTTGAGCGTGGAGGGGGAGCGTCCCGCGTCCATTAGCTCTTGAAGGAAGGTGAGCACTTCTGCTACCTCACACAAGTGTGGGTCCAGGTTTCGTGCTGTGCACCAGTTTGAGAATACCGACCATTTCAATGCGTAAAGCCACCTGGTAGCGGGGTCTCTAGCTTCAGAAATGGTGTTTAACACCCTGTTTAACACCCTCCCTGTTCCCGGATACTCGTTGATGGGCCAAACATGAAGGGCACACAGATCGAGCCGGGGGTGACAGATCATCCCTTTCGACTGCTTGAGGAGATCAGCGGAATCGGTCATGGGGCTGTGTCTGGCATCTGACTCAGTTCGGAGAACCATACTTGGTTCTCCCAGAGTGGGGCTATCAGTAGTACCGCACATCGGTTCTCCCTGATTCTCTTGATAACTTGTGGTATCAGAGCGATGGGGGAAAGGCATATAGCGGAAGCCTGGGCCAGTCGTGGGCCAGTGCATCGCTGTGTTTGGAGAAATATGTTGGGCAGTGAAAGTTGCTTTTGATGCGAAAAGGTCGACTTTCGCCTGGCCAAAGGTGCTCCAAATGAGCTGAATCGTTTGTGGGTGAAGAGACCATTCTCCTGGGGGAATGTTGCCTCTGGATAGCATATCCGGACCCTGATTCAGTCGCCCTCAGCGAGCTCAGTTTGTGCCGTGCCCATAAAAGGAGATGTTCCACCAGGCAGTGCAGGCTGTTTGATCTCAGGCCGCCCTGGCGGTTTATGTAAGATACCACCGACATGTTGTCTGTTCAGACCAGGACGTGGTGGTTCTTTAAGTAAGGGAGGAAAGCTCTTAACGACAGAATGACCACTTTCATTTCTAAGCAGTTTATGTGCAGCTGTTTCTCTGACATTGTCCAAAGACCGGAGACTGGCATGACCTTGTGTACAGCACCCCAACCCTTGGACGCGTCTGTCGATACCACTTTCCATTTTGAAACTGTACCCTTGCTCACACCCGACTGATACCAGTCGGTCGCTTTCCAAGGAGCCAGAGCTTTGATGCAGCTGTGGTTCACTTTGATGTGCAACCGACCGGAGTGCCACGCGCGGGGTGAAACGTGGGCGTTCAGCCAGCACTGGAGGGGGAGCATGCACAATAGACCCAGTTCGAGCACTGCTGATGCTGAGGCCATGTGGCCTAACATCCTCTGAAGCTTGCCCCTCGAAGGCGAATCTCAAGAATGGCCTGTGATGGGGTGCTATTTGATTGTGAAAGTAAGCATCTTTCAGATCCACAGTGCAGAACCAATCCCCCGGGCGAACTTGTGCGAGGATTTGTTTCATGTTCAACATTCTGAACTAGTGCATCATCAACACTTTGTTCAAACGTCTGAGGTCTAGAATGGGTCTGAGACCGCCATCCTTTTTCGGGACGAGGAAATAGCGGCTGTAAAAGCCTGACTTGCTTAACGCGAAGTCTCGACCACGGCACGAAAGTGCGGGGGTCTGCGGAAGAACTGTAGTGAGTAACCTCGTTCTTTTATGTTTAACACCCATGTTGATATACCAGGGATGGCCTGCCAGGCCTGGGCCCTTATGGCTAGGGTTTAATTAATTTCGAGGGCGGGCCGCTTATTAGTAGGGACCCGGTAGCCCGTGTTAGTGACACTGTGGGGATAGTGTTTATGTTTGGTGGCGTGCACTGTGTAGTGGGCGCGCGCTTTACATTCTGAGCGCTCATGGTGTGAGGAGTGCTTAGGTGCAGGGGCGCAGGGGCGCATACTGTGAAGTGGGCACACTGCCTACATAGAAATTGCTCTTTTCGTGCTTTATTTGGGTCGCCATAAAAACGGCGTTTGTGTACAGGCGAGCGAGTTTGACTACTGGCTCGTTGGCTGTGAAACTGAGGTCTCCAGACTGCAGGGAACTGCGAGATGCTGATAGCGAGAGTGGGGTGGTGGTCCGGCCGCAGCGGGACTTAACCACCGTCTCTTTCTTCCCGTGGCTAGGACGGCTTTGGAGGCTCGGGGTTCAACACAATCTGCGCTCTGGCTGTCTGTTGCGGCTCGCCGATCGTGAACGCTGCCGTGTTCGGGAGGCTGAGCGGGGCTGTGACTGCGTTGGCGCCGTCTTTGTTTGCTGCGCAGGCGGAGCTTTAGCATGACGGCCGGAGGCAGAACTAGAGCGCTTCGGCAGGAAATGTTTTATGGCCTGTGAAGCCTTCTGTGCCTCCGAGAATCGCTCGGCAAACCCAGTAATAGCAGGGCCAAACAGTCCGGTTGAAGAGATAGGCGCATCCAAAAAGGAGGCTTTGTCCGATTCCTTCATTTCGGTGAGGTTCAGCCATAGATGACGCTCGAGCACCGTGAGGTTTGCCATACACATCCCGATCGCCTGGGCATTAAATTTCGTCTAGCGCAGAGCTAGATCGGTAGCGCTGCACAGATCTTTAAGTGTCTCAGGGTCAGGAACAGGAACATATAAGTGTTAGCAATAAAATGTTAAAAGATCATTATTTGATATGAAATATAGTTATGTTATATATCATTAATTCATTAATGATATTAATACATCAATATTTATTACTTCCCTTCCTTTGAAATCAAATAACTGTGATTCCCTGTTGCATCGCTGCAAGAAGAGAATATGAATGAAGTTCCAAGTGCCCAACCAAACACTGCATGAAAAGTGGGATTTTCGACCCCATAAACGCCTGTATACTCCCGGAAATCTCCCTAATTTTCGGCAGTTTTCGACAATTTACAGGCAGCGAACGTCGCGTTCGTCTGTGCCACAAATTGTCGTAAACGAACCATGACGTAGGTGGAGAGCCCTCCCGCTGAGAGACCGCGCGGATGTGCGACACCTCTAATTAGCATATGAATAGCAGCGAAACCAGAGAGTCAACGGCCAGACTTGAATTTACTCACTCACTATTGGCTGAAGCCACTACATTTAAAAAAGAAAAATCCCTCGTGATTGGTTGGCAGATCACTGCAAACCAATCATTATTGGTCCCCCTGGCTCATTATAAATGTAAACCCAAATAATATTAATAAATATATAATTTATGTTGTAATAATTTGTTTTATATTAATGTTATTGTGCTATGAAGTATTCATACCATCAAGGAATATATGGGAAAATTATACGGACCGTGCCGTTTGTTCAAAGAAAGAGCATTTATAAGCATACATTTATAAAACACAGCTGTTTATTCAAAGAAAGAGCTTTATTGTTAAACACACAACTATGTACAGTGCAGCAGTAATGTAATGTAAAGTTCGGCGTGCTCCAGGCTGCGAGAGCGCGGTGGCCCCGTCAACAATGCGTCTTCCTCGTCCAACATGAGTTCAATGGTCGCGGACTTCCAAATGTCCACCTCATCCAGCACACTCTCGCTTCCAGCAACTGTAATACAATCCATAAAGACAATAAGCAACCTGAAAAATACTCACATTGACAAAAAACGGATCTAATATAATAAATCTTACCCCTTTTCTTCCTGATCGACTCGGAGCTAAACTTCGCAGTTTCCGCCTGCTATGTTACATAGTATGTAAATTCAGGTTGTTTGTATCTGAAGCTCCGGCGTGTCGATTCATAATACGTCTTACAGGCAGCTGGAAAACAATTACACGAGACTGGTATTAATAAAAACAGTCACGGTAAAATTAAACAAGGAATGAGAAACACATTAGAAGTTACTTACACACAATTTCGTCGTGATCAGCGGTTAAATCTGGACTCTTGGAAATCGCTCCAAGCAGATAAGAGCTCACGGCTTCGTTATGAGGCGAGGATAGTCTGTGTAAACAAAATGTGCGGTTATAAGCTCGGATCTATTAACGCACCCATTTCCTTATACAGCTGAATAAAAGCATATTCTTTAAATCGTAACGTTACATTACCCATGCTCTGGTTCATAGCGCCTGCAGTTTGCCTCAGAGTTGTGTGAAGACGAAGACAGCCTCCTGAAAATTAGTCGAAAAAGTTGGTCGCGTCCAGGAGTTGAAGACGGCGTCCTGTCATTGTTGATCACGAAAAAGGAAAGCAGCAAAAAAATAGGAAATGTAAAAAAAAAAAAAAAAGGTTTAAAGCTCGTCTTCTACGCGTCATGGCCATGACCTCGACCTCACACACCATTGGACTAGGGCTCTACTATGGAACGCGCCCGGGGCCAAATCTCTTTATACGAAACGCGTGACTTATGACTGTTTCAACACGCACTGTTTGTCAACGCAGCAATTTTTTATGTGTTTCTTTTGTATGTGTAGACACGCACATTCTGGTCGTGTAACAGGCATACACACACAGTCGACGCACAGTTTTAACATGTTAAGAAGACACATTTGAACGTGTTTCTTAACGCGCACATTCTGTACATGTCGAAGTGTAATTTTTTTTTTTTTTTAAAAAGCAGACTTACCTTTAGATGTAGCCTAGGCTACATACATATTAATATAAGATATTAATTAATTGCTTAACTGACTACTGTGCTAGAGTAAAGTAGCCTAATGTTACAATGTATATTAAGTAAATGCTTAATATTATACAATTATTATAATTTATCTATATGGGTTATTGTTTGTTTTTTAAAGTTAGGCTATATATAATTTCTAAAAGTATATATAGGCTAACACAGCACATATTTATAACTGAAAACACACACACACAACTTTATTCACTTTCACATAATAATGTTTTTGTAATTTGGTGTTTAGTTTGTTTATACTGTTCTGTCTCTGTTTTGTTTCCAGGAACATCTGATGAGTGCTATAATAAAATTACTTCATTATATTTAAAATATGTTTTGATATACATTTTATTTATATTATTAATATTTTATTTACCCATAACGTGTCTTTAGGAAGCCATAAGTTATAGAGACAAGAATAACTTTTGCCATTTAAATGCCACATTAATTTACTGAGGACCCATACAGCCAATGATCATGTGTGAAAACACTTATACATAAATTGATCACTTAGAAATCAAAACTAAGGTTTGAGAAACAAAGAATATGCATACAACAAAATAAATTGTTTCATAGCAGCTTCAGTAACAAGTTCAAAACAAATTCTGCTGTAAACCGGCTCTAACAAGCCAATATAGTGTCAATATTCAGCTCAAGTGACTTCAGTGTTGATTCAGTTCAGCTGATTTCAGTTCAACTGATTTCAGTTCAACTGTAAATTCCTCAGTTGTGCATATTTGTGTGTAGTTAGATATATGCAAAAACAACATTTTTGGAAGAGTTAAAATAGTTTTGCACAAAGTGTTGCTTTTGCAAGCGATGTCTGATGTTTTGCATGTTGTGTGTTTTGTGTGTAGAGTTACAAGAAATGGAGCCATATTTTCAGAAATTGTGTGTAAGCAATTAGATAAAACTGTAAATGAATCCAGTTTATTTTAGTTCAGGACTCATAGTCCAGGTGTTAGTAATCTGTGCTTAATCTTTGTTCCAGGCAACAATTTTTTAACTCGCGATTTACTAGATTAGGCCTACTCTTGGCATAATTTAAACCCTGTCCAGGAAACCACCTCTTGAAAATCTGCATTGATAATTCATAAAATGTGGTGTGAGCTCAATTTAAATGACAATTACAGAAAAACACAATCTGACTTAACTATAAACACACAAACTTGTACTTTTCACATTTATGATTAATAGCCATTTAAAAAATCATTCACAGTGCAGGGTGGAAAAATTAATTTTGGTATGTAAACTGTATGCTTTACTTGATTTATTTGTGTGCTTTGGTTCATTGTCTTGTTGCATCACATAACCTCTCTAAAGGTTGAAGACATGAACTGCTGTCCTGTATATTTTTTTTTTTACATAACATTGGTTATTGCTAATGACATACAGAGTAATAATCTACACTGTGAGCCCGGACAAGTTGAATCTACTTAAAAAATTGGAGCAAACTGGTTGCCCTAAAAATTTAGTAATGTGAACTAAAACGAGTACATTTAACTTAAATTTAAGTTAACATTTTAACTTAAACTTTAAACTTGTTTTAGTTAAAAAAATTCAGAACCTAGATAAAACTCCCCCTGCTGCTACTCTGATTTGCATTTGTGTAGCTCACAGCATGTTCATTTACATGATAAAGCCTCCCCTCGAATTAAGGGGAGGGGGGGGGGTCATGGGGGGGACAACTGCCAAGCAAGGCCCACGTCAATTTCCGTCAATTTACGGCAGTTTTCGGAGTTGCCTGCAAATTGCCGTGCACAGTCGTAAACCTGAAGTTTCACGGCAATCTACAGTGCCACATACTGACGAAAATCCCACTTTTCATGCAGTGAAAGGGAACACTAATCACCATAATGGTGAGAAATGTTAGGAAGTCAACATGAATGTATGAAGTCAACTTATGTTACATTCTCCCAAAATGTTTAGTTGTATTGACAATAACATTCAAGATGACTTGAATGAGTGAAATGCAACTAAGGAGATCGATAACTGCAGAAGTGGAAGAAATAAGTGAAGTCTATTAAGAAATGCCCGGCCTCAAAAACCTTTTTCCCTGCCTGTTTCCCTGCCTTTTATTTTTATTTTAGTGCTTTGCAAAATGCTACTCAATCCAGTCAAGTAATGTTAACTTGGGTCTTCTGAGTAACAAAGGCATAGTGTAAGAGTGGACTCCTGCGGATGGTTCAATCTGCAGGGTTGCCAGAAGACTAAAGAAATGTTATCAGAAAGATGGAAGAAAACTGTACATTTCTCGTCTATTTCCACCCACTGCAACTTATACCAACGACGGAGATAAGTGCAGTTACAATAGCAAAATATGTGGGAGAGCGTTGCTATAAGGTGACTGTATTGTATTACAATAGGGAGCACTTCAAAGTCAATTCCAAATCAAAACTAGTTAGCACAGTATTCGTAATAGAAGGGATTTAATGACAAAATCTGGTTATGGTTACACTTAAAATAGTTTCAAAATGGATGTATGAGATGATAAACTTATACCATTAATCGTACACAGTGTTAGAGCCATAATGCACATTGTGGAAATTTGTTAATGTTGAAGTAAAGTTAGATTATTATTTGTTTCACTTGCATTTTTGATAAAGAATAAGAATGTTTACACTATAATTATATATGCTTTTGTTGTGCCCTTGCTTACGCATAAGGTGACTAAGACGTCATAACCGGGTCAGTGGATTGTAAGCAAGTGACGGAGCGATACAGTTTTTGACCGTCGTTCCATATTGTGTTGTTATATAAAGTTAAAAGGTTGTTATTGCTTTGCAGTACAAAAACTAGAGGTGTAAAGTTTGTAAACAAACTTTGAAGTTGGCTTGAGAAGTGAGTGAGTAGACAGACAGACAGACACACACTAAATTACATAAACCCCAGTTTACCCCGCTCTAGTATGATTTGCCCCAGTTTACCCCGCTCTAGTATGATTTGCCCCAGTTTACCCCGCTCTAGCATGATTTTCCCCAGTTTACCCCGCTCTAGTATGATTTACCCCAGTTTACCCCGCTCTAGTATGATTTGCCCCAGTTTACCCCGCTCTAGTATGATTTGCCCCAGTTTACCCCGCTCTAGTATGATTTGCCCCAGTTTACCCCGCTCTAGTATGATTTGCCCCAGTTTACCCCGCTCTAAAATGATTTGCCCCAGTTTACCCCGCGCTAGTATGATTTGCCCCAGTTTACCCCGCTCTAGTATGATTTACCCCAGTTTACCCCGCTCTAGTATGATTTGCCCCAGTTTACCCCGCTCTAGTATGATTTACCCCAGTTTACCCCGCTCTAGTATGATTTGCCCCAGTTTACCCCGCTCTAGTATGATTTACCCCAGTTTACCCCGCTCTAGTATGATTTGCCCCAGTTTACCCCGTGTTTAATGAGTCTCTATGGTTTAGATGTATTTCACAGAATGTCAGTTGGAGTGAGTCTGGGCTTCAGTGTGTAGATTTGAATTGTTGACAGTTGGACAGTTTGAAAATCTGAACATTCCGTCAATGTTAAGTCTATGGGAGTTTTTCCGAGTTTTGATCGTCGTTTTTAGGAAAACCGTGAGTCGGATCAGTTAGAAAAGATATAGCAACGCGAGTCAGACTAGTCTGGAGGTCTGAGCCGAGTTTGGAGTGTGTGGAGTTAACGCTCTAGGAGGAGTTAGAGTCAGAAATTGTGTTAAGAAAAATAATAATAATAACTAGACAAGTAAAGTTTGTAAACAAACTTTGAAGTTGGCTTGAGAAGTGAGTGAGTAGACAGACAGACAGACACACACTAAATTACATAAACCCCAGTTTACCCCGCTCTAGTATGATTTGCCCCAGTTTACCCCGCTCTAGTATGATTTGCCCCAGTTTACCCCGCTCTAGTATGATTTGCCCCAGTTTACCCCGCTCTAGTATGATTTGCCCCAGTTTACCCCGCTCTAGTATGATTTACCCCAGTTTACCCCGCTCTAGTATGATTTGCCCCAGTTTACCCCGCTCTAGTATGATTTGCCCCAGTTTACCCCGCTCTAGTATGATTTGCCCCAGTTTACCCCGCTCTAGTATGATTTGCCCCAGTTTAGTATGATTTACCCCAGTTTACCCCGCTCTAGTATGATTTGCCCCAGTTTACCCCGCTCTAGTATGATTTGCCCCAGTTTACCCCGCTCTAGTATGATTTGCCCCAGTTTACCCCGCTCTAGTATGATTTGCCCCAGTTTACCCCGCTCTAGTATGATTTGCCCCAGTTTACCCCGCTCTAGTATGATTTACCCCAGTTTACCCCGCTCTAGTATGATTTGCCCCAGTTTACCCCGCTCTAGTATGATTTACCCCAGTTTACCCCGCTCTAGTATGATTTACCCCAGTTTACCCCGCTCTAGTATGATTTACCCCAGTTTACCCCGCTCTAGTATGATTTACCCCAGTTTACTCCGCTCTAGTATGATTTACTCCAGTTTACCCCGCTCTAGTATGATTTACTCCAGTTTACCCCGGGCTAGTATGATTTGCCCCAGTTTACCCCGCTCTAGTATGATTTACCCCAGTTTACCCCGCTCTAGTATGATTTACTCCAGTTTACCCCGGGCTAGTATGATTTACCCCAGTTTACCCCGCTCTAGTATGATTTACCCCAGTTTACCCCGCTCTAGTATGATTTACCCCAGTTTACCCCGCTCTAGTATGATTTACCCCAGTTTACCCCGCTCTAGTATGATTTACCCCAGTTTACCCCGCTCTAGCATGATTTACCCCAGTTTACCCCGCTCTAGCATGATTTGCCCCAGTTTACCCCGCTCTAGCATGATTTGCCCCAGTTTACCCCGCTCTAGTATGATTTGCCCCAGTTTACCCCGCTCTAGTATGATTTACCCCAGTTTACCCCGCTCTAGCATGATTTGCCCCAGTGTACCCCGCTCTAGTATGATTTACCCCAGTTTACCCCGCTCTAGTATGATTTGCCCCAGTTTACCCCGCTCTAGTATGATTTACCCCAGTTTACCCCGCTCTAGTATGATTTGCCCCAGTTTACCCCGCTCTAGTATGATTTACCCCAGTTTACCCCGCTCTAGTATGATTTGCCCCAGTTTACCCCGTGTTTAATGAGTCTCTATGGTTTAGATGTATTTCACAGAATGTCAGTTGGAGTGAGTCTGGGCTTCAGTGTGTAGATTTGAATTGTTGACAGTTGGACAGTTTGAAAATCTGAACATTCCGTCAATGTTAAGTCTATGGGAGTTTTTCCGAGTTTTGATCGTCGTTTTTAGGAAAACCGTGAGTCGGATCAGTTAGAAAAGATATAGCACACCGAGTCAGACTAGTCTGGAGGTCTGAGCCGAGTTTGGAGTGTGTGGAGTTAAAGCTCTAGGAGGAGTTAGAGTCAGAAATTGTGTTAAGAAAAATAATAATAATAACTAGATGAGTAAAGTTTGTAAACAAACTTTGAAGTTGGCTTGAAAAAGCATAGACCAGGATACCCCGCTCTAGTTTGATTTACCCCAGTTTACCCCACTGTAGTATGATTTACCCCAGTTTACCCCACTGTAGTATGATTTACCCCAGTTTACCCCATTCTAGTATGATTTACCCCAGTTTACCCCACTGTAGTATGATTTACCCCAGTTTACCCCACTGTAGTATGATTTACCCCAGTTTACCCCATTATAGTATGATTTACCCCAGTTTACCCCACTGTAGTATGATTTACCCCAGTTTACCCCATTCTAGTATGATTTACCCCAGTTTACCCCATTATAGTATGATTTACCCCAGTTTACCCCACTGTAGTATGATTTACCCCAGTTTACCCCACTGTAGTATGATTTACCCCAGTTTACCCCACTGTAGTATGATTTACCCCAGTTTACCCCATTATAGTATGATTTACCCCAGTTTACCCCATTATAGTATGATTTACCCCAGTTTACCCCACTATAGTATGATTTACCCCAGTTTACCCCATTATAGTATGATTTACCCCAGTTTACCCCATTGTAGTATGATTTACCCCAGTTTACCCCACTGTAGTATGATTTACCCCAGTTTACCCCACTGTAGTATGATTTACCCCAGTTTACCCCATTATAGTATGATTTACCCCAGTTTACCCCGCTCTAGAATGATTTACCCCAGTTTACTCCGCTCTAGCATGATTTACCCCAGTTTACCCCGCTCTAGCATGATTTGCCCCAGTTTACCCCGCTCTAGTATGATTTGCCCCAGTTTACCCCGCTCTAGTATGATTTACCCCAGTTTACCCCGCTCTAGCATGATTTGCCCCAGTTTACCCCGCTCTAGTATGATTTGCCCCAGTTTACCCCGCTCTAGTATGATTTGCCCCAGTTTACCCCGCTCTAGTATGATTTACCCCAGTTTACTCCGCTCTAGTATGATTTACCCCAGTTTACTCCGCTCTAGTATGATTTACCCCAGTTTACCCCGCTCTAGCATGATTTGCCCCAGTTTACCCCGCTCTAGTATGATTTGCCCCAGTTTACCCCGCTCTAGTATGATTTACCCCAGTTTACCCCGCTCTAGAATGATTTGCCCCAGTTTACCCCGCTCTAGTATGATTTGCCCCAGTTTACCCCGCTCTAGTTTGATTTACCCCAGTTTACCCCGCTCTAGTATGATTTACCCCAGTTTACCCCGCTCTAGTATGATTTGCCCCAGTTTACCCCGCTCTAGTATGATTTGCCCCAGTTTACCCCGCTCTAGTATGATTTACCCCAGTTTACCCCGCTCTAGTATGATTTACCCCAGTTTACCCCATTATAGTATGATTTACCCCAGTTTACCCCGCTCTAGTATGATTTACCCCAGTTTACCCCGCTCTAGTATGATTTACCCCAGTTTACTCCGCTCTAGTATGATTTACCCCAGTTTACCCCGCTCAAGTATGATTTGCCCCAGTTTACCCCGCTCTAGTATGATTTACCCCAGTTTACCCCGCTCTAGTATGATTTACCCCAGTTTACCCCGCTCTAGTATGATTTACCCCAGTTTACCCCGCTCTAGTATGATTTACCCCAGTTTACCCCGCTCTAGTATGATTTACCCCAGTTTACCTCGTGCTAGTATGATTTGCCCGAGATAGATAGATAGATAGATAGATAGATAGATAGATAGATAGATAGATAGAGTGATAGAGTGATAGATAGAGTGATAGATGAGTGTAATGAGTCTCTATGGCTCAGTTGTAGTTCACAGAATGTCAGTTGGAGTGAGTCTGGGCTTCAGTGTGTAGATTTGAATTGTTGACAGTTGGACAGTTTGAAAATCTGAACATTCCGTCAATGTTAAGTCTATGGGAGTTTTTCCGAGTTTTGATCGTCATTTTTAGGAAAACCGTGAGTCGGATCAGTTAGAAAAGATATAGCATACCGAGTCAGACTAGTCTGGAGGTCTGAGCCGAGTTTGGAGTGTGTGGAGTTAAAGCTCTAGGAGGAGATAGAGTTGTAAATTTGAGTAAGAAAAATAATAATAATAAGTAATAAGTTTAAATAGGATTTCAGTAAGTTGGCTCTCCCAAGCCAACTTAATAAACAAGAATTCAAAAGGAATATAACTACTGGGGTCGCGTCAGACTGGTTGCTTTGAACGAATGGTACCCGAGTTGAAGAAATAAGAGTGCCATAACATTTAGTCAAAAACTCTGCTCTTAAAGGACGATCGCTGAACGGATTATAGATGTTTGGGACTATTGTTGTTTCTAACAAGGACTAATGGATGATCGTCAACATCAAAGGATTAAGCGATCGCATGGAGGCGTTTGGTGGATGCACGTACATTATGAAACACGCATAGCGCACGAGGCATTTAAAAGTTATGGCGCATTGTTCAGTCTGTTGGAATATCCTGTTTGAGGAATATTGTACAAGAACAGGTATTGTTTGAACAATTTGCGGGAAATATTTAATTTTTAAGAGGCTTTATGACTGTTTCACATAGTTTGTGCACTGGTTCTGCAAAATGGATGACGATGACGCAACAGGTTGCAGTACCGATTTTCGCCACGAGGTGGCAGGAACTGCGTTTCAAATGGAAGAAGCTGAAGATGTCAGACCGAAAAGAACACTTCATTTAACTGAAAAGGCATTGGAACTCAAGCTGCACAATCTCATAAAGGACAGAAGATCAAAGCTTGGCCAAATTACCAAGTTAATGAACGAAATTGATAGTCTTAAAGATGATGAGAAGAATCTGAATAATATTGAGGAAAAGCTTCAGAATGACTTTTCAGGGTTGAATAAAGAATTCAATTGCCTCAATACTGAATTAGGAGTGCTTCTGTCTGAGGAAGAAAGAAAGGCAGATCATGAGAACTGGTTACAGCATAAAACTGCATATATTGAGGAGTTTGTAACAGACTGAAACTTGGATTCTTACAACCAAAGATAAGATAGAAGCTTTTAATATTGGACCTGAAGACAGTGTTTCAGTTGCTTCATCCCAAAGACACAAAAAGAGATATGGGTCCATTGCTGGACGAATGTCAAATGTGTCCAGTCGCAGTTCAAGTTCTGAAGTTCACCTTAAACAAGAAGCAGAACATGCAGCATTACTAGCCCGGGCTGCAGCTTTAAAAAAGAAGCAATCCATTGAACAAGAGATGGCGAAATTGAAGGCAGAACAAGAACAGTTGGAGTTGGATACAGAAATTGCAGCTTCCTTTGCCAAACTCAAGGTATTTAAAGACAATGACATCCTGTTTGACAATAAGAGTGAATGTCAATCAAAAAATGCTGGTATGCATTGTAAGAAGGAACAGAAAAACTCTTTCCTTGAGGAACAGCATAGTAAAAGAGATGGGATACCAACATTTTCTCAGAGAACCCATAGTACAAGATCTAGAAAAGAACTAGTTAATGATAACAGTTCTGGAGAACTTGAAGGCAATTTGTACAAAGTGATGCAAAGACAGAATGAGATCAGTGAGATGTTTGTTAAACAGCAAAATTTGTTTCATTTGCCACAAAGAGATATTCCAATATTCCCAGGAAATTTGATGGAATACAGAACCTTTGTCAGAGCTTTTGAACATGCTATCGACACCAAAACCGAAAGTGCAAGAGACAAATTGTACTATTTGGAACAATACACTAGTGGAGAAGCCAAAGATCTTGTCCGTAGTTGCGTTCATATGGAACCTAACAAAGGCTACAAAAAGGCTTGGGACATTTTGCACCAAGAATTTGGCGACGAGCTGAAAATAGCCAGTGCCTATATAGACAAAGTGCTGAATTGGTCACAGATAAAACCAGAGGATGGAAAGGCATTGAAAACATATGCACTTTTTCTGATTGGATGTCGAAATGTAATGGAAGATCTTGATTATATGGACGAAATGGACAATCCCACAAATATCAGAATTGTCATCTCAAAGCTTCCATTCAAGTTGAAAGAGAAATGGAGAGATAGAGCCTTTGAAATTCAAGAATAACGTGGAAGGAGAGCAAGATTTGCGGACTTGGTGAACTTTATAGACAGAGAAGCTAAGGTAGTCACACTGCATGAAAAAAGGTGTATCCGGACCAGTATACTCCTGTATACACTGTTGAAATTCGGAAGAATCCAGGAGTATACTGGCCGGATAGGTCAAATTCCATGGATCCGTATATGTCCGTATTCATCCGAAATGGTACCAAATCGGATGTATGTTGTGGCCGTATACTCCCATGCTACAGCAATTTGTTGCCATGGCAAATAATCCCATCAAGTTTTTCCCAGGAGACATTTTCACACCTCTAAACAACTTTGCCTTCCACCCCCTATTGGTCCTTTATCTCAAACTGGATTGGTTGTTTTTTTAAAACCACTCCCAAAACCCAGACTGCTATTGGAGGACAGGACGCATTGAAAACCCAGTCAAGTGACTTTATTGGTTACTTCTAAGGCTAAGGGTGGGCTAGGTTTTGTAGCATAGTGACTAGATTGGTTATAGGCCAGCTATGCAGATTTTGCTCATTAATATATATATATATATATATATATATATATATATATATATATATATATATATATATATATATATATATATATATATATATATATATAATTAATCCCCTCTCCCTCCCAAAAGAAAAACACACACAAAACAATTTGAGAAAGTCTGAAATATTTATTAAAAAGGTATATATATATAAAAAAAAAATTCTTAACAGCATCATAAACGAACATTAAAACAATGGTGAAACAAAAAACAAGTGAACTAAATGTATTTAAAAGGGATGAAAATGTAAAGGAACAAATGTAAAAATATAAACAGTCAAAAGAACATAAACATACGTTAAAATGAATTGGTAAAGAAACAAAAAGGAAAACAAGTTAACAAAATGCATTTAAAGGACAGAGATGTAAAGGAATAAAATACACAGTGAACATAAAAAGGAAAATAATAAATATACAAATTAAACAATATAAAATGAGAACAATACATTTATAAGACAAAAAAAAGTGTATATAAAATACACAAATATTCCAAGTAAACAATATAACCAAGTAAAAAGAACAAAGAGCATTATAAACATACATTAAAGTAAATGGTGAAAAAGATAAGTGAACAAAATGTATCTAAAGGAAGGCGACGTAAGAGGAACAACAATACAAAACGTGGAGATCAAAAGCAACATGGACATCTAAAAAGGAACAAACATACAAAGTATACAATATAAAACGAGACAAAGAAATCTATAAATTAAAAAGTGTATATAAAATATATGTAAATACTCTATATATGGGAACCAATAAAAGTATAAGTATATAAACATAGGAATAAAGAAAATATAAAATGGAACAATTGAATATTAAAATTATAAAAGAATTGTGACCAACTATAACACAATGTTGTTTGAGTTTTGAATTTTTTTTCAAACTGCCGTGATGGGCTGGTGATGTGATGCGTAGCGTAGCGTGGGTCAGCCTAGTCTGGTTTGTAGTAGCTAGCCAAACCATCCACACTGGCCTTCCATCAACAACAGCAGCATCTTCATCAGGTCTATAGTTGCGGTCTTCCACAGGTTCTGTGTTGGTTTGTGCAACCCTGGACCTGGTCTCCAGCAACTGCAAAACATGACAGTAAATTAACCACTAAAACTCAGAGAGGAGTATAGTAACATTCTGGGGGGAAAACTGCTTAACCACTTTCTTAATTTACCCGTCTCTTTCTCTGACGGTTCTGTGTGATGTTCTTCATAGTGTTTCTTTTCTGGGCCTTTTCAGACTGAGCCAAAGAATACTTCCTCAGCAAAGTCTCACAAAATAAAATACATCTTGCAACCTGCCAAATAAATCATGAATAATATATGTAATGCCAATAAAAGTAAGTAAAACAATTCAATTCAATTCAATTCAAATTTATTTGTATAGCGCTTTTCACAATACATATCGTTTCAAAGCAACTTCACAGAAAATGCATGCGTCTACATTACAGAAAAAAACAGAGAACATTAAAATAATTACAACATTTTTAAGATTACCTTTTACACATTCAGGGTCAACATCTGTAAAAGTTCTTCAGGATCATGGATCCCAAAACTTCTGGATCATGAGGGGGGAAGAAACATGCACACACACAAATGAATATTAATTTGTTTGATAAAACATTAATATTAATTATCAACTTACTGACATGGACTTGCAAAACGTACTCACCAGGTCCATACAAAAACTTCACAGTAGATCCAAAATCCTGGTTTGCCTATAATTCTTCGGAGTCCAAGGATGGTGGTTTCCTGTCCTCTGCTGAATGAGTGTACATGATCTCAGATTACTCATTCCAAAACTCCTTTACATTTATGACAAGCTTGATCCTAAAACTTGCTGACAGTAGGGATGGGCATTATGACCATATTATTCTACATACATGAGAAATTTTATTTTACAATAACGATATCACAATATATTTGTTTTGATGGATATTTTATTAAAATGCTACAGAATAATACTGCTTTAAAAGTCTTCACTGTATGATATTCAATTAATTAATATCACATGATTCTTAAAGAAGCAGAAGGTCTTCTCTATTCTTTTGTTGTTTGATTAAAATGATGACAAAGCTGCAGCCCCTTTAAGAACGGATGCACAGAATGACACATCCGGGATTCCCCACGTTAACTTGAACTGTTTGACTTTACTTAAGACATAACTGACTGTTTAAATCAAGTGAATACCTCACATGACAAGGTTTCTGAGATAATTGTGTGCATTTTACAGAAAGATAATTGATTTCGGGATCGCCTGCTGTCTGAGAGAGGCTTATTTTAACACATGCATGTCCAACTCATTATTCTACATTCATTCATGTTTCCTTGTCAAAATGTAAAAAACTTTTAGTACAGTCAGTGCTACGTTATATACGCTATATTCACATTCCGCGATATAAAAAGGTAATGTTAACGTTTACTGCAAAATCGCTAACAATAGTCAGTATCAGATCGTCATAACATCCAGCCCTATCTTAACAATATTACAACACAACAAAACACAGAAACAGAATATGTAAGTTAATCACGATTAGCATATGACTTCAATGCACTAACGTTATATCTTGATGAGCAGTAGAAACAATATAAAGGGTTCTCTTACGAGAGGTTCTCTCGTATTGCGTAAGTTCCTTACGCTACGGGAAAGTATTCTTTCTTCGAGATTTCTGAAAAACCCAAAATTATCCTTAATTTTGTAACATTGTCAACGCAGTGCGGCAGCCTGGCAGACCATAGCAGGCTATTCCAGCGTGCCATTGGCTGCTCTGCTGGCAACTGCAGCTTCATTTGCCTACAGGTGGGGCGTGGCCACGTGTATATAAGCAGGGCTCACGGGCTGCATATTCGATTTTCTTTTCTTCAGCGAAGCCCTTCGCATCGCTGGATCTGGAACCCGCCGCCGTTGAACGTGCAGACGAGCAAGCAGAGGACAACGCCTGAAGAAGCCGGCAGCATCGCGCCACCTTCAGCCATCCGTGCCTGCTCTGCTATCCGGCAGCATTATATCCTTTTATTGCTCAGTGTTGTCGCCGCTGCGTCACACTTTCACAAAAAGAGCCGAGCGTTTTTCTAAAAATGTCTCGTTCCACCTGCGGCTCGTGTCACGCGCAGCTCAGTTCCGGGGACCGCCATGTGATCTGCGCTCTCTGCCTGGGCCGTGATCACGCCGCCGCCGCACTTCTCGCCGGCGGATGCCCGGAGTGCGAAGAACTAACGATGTCGACCCTGCGGGCTCGACTCGATCAGTTCGAAGATGACATCCCTCCAGTCTCTGCTAAGCCGCGCAGGAAAAAGCGCCGCTCGCAGCGGACTCCGGAGTTGGCCGAGAGAAGCTCGCCGGAACCCTTCCCGCCCGCTTCACTCTCGCCTTCCCCGCCCCCACCCCAGGCTGCCATTTCTGTTGCCGCCTCTGGGGATGAGGCGGATGTGGCCGCGGAACGCGCCGACAGCTGCTCCATCATGGCTTCCGACAGCGAGGAATGGTCTTCCGCGACCTCTTCAGTCCGAGCCTCCGGACGCTCTCGAGCGGGTGAGGACGCCGAACTGTTGCGCCTTCTCACCCGGGCTGTCGAGCAGCTAGGCCTCGAATGGGCCCCGCCTAAGGTGGCAGCGCCGAATTGGCTCGACGGATGCTTCCTGAACAGTCGCCGCCGTGCGCCCACCGCCAGGACTGCACCCTTTCTGCCAGAGCTTCACGAGGAGCTCGCGAAGTCCTGGAACGCGCCATTCTCCGCGAGGGTCTCGTCTCAGGCTTCTTCGACGCTCTCACAAGTTGACGGCGCGGCTGAGAAAGGCTACAACGCTATCCCTCCGGTGGAAGAGGCGGTCGCAGCGCACCTTTGCCCGCCTTCTGGTTGGCGCTCAAAGGCTGCCCTCCCGTCTAAGGCCTGCAGAGTGACGTCATCGCTGATCGGCCGCGCTTTCGCTGCCTCCGGTCAAGCTGCGTCTGCTCTGCACTCTATGGCCATGCTGCAAATCCTCCAAGCCAATCTCCTCCGTGATCTGGACGAGAGGAGCTGTGACGCTGAGCTGATCACGGATTTGCGAAGCGCGACGGATCTCTCCCTCCGCGCTACCAAGACCGCAGCACAGGCCCTCGGACGCTCCATGGCCTCCCTCACGGTAGCTGAGCGCCACCTCTGGCTCACGCTCGCTGACATGCGAGAAACAGAGCGCGCGGCCTTCTTAAACGCCCCGCTCTCTCCATCTGGGCTCTTCGGACCAGCGGTCAAGGGGATCGTCGACCGTTTCTCCGAAGTACAGAAGACGACGCAGGCCATGAACCTCTTCCTGCCTCGACGCCCAGGCGCCAGCGGTAGCTCCGTTGCTCGCCGTCCTCGCGACCAGCCAGCACCGAGCTCCACGCAGCGCCCAGCGCGGCCCCCTTCGTCTCAGCGAAGACCGAGCGGCCGCCCCAGATCGCGCTCTTCCAGCCACGGTAAGCCGCCTCCCCCTCGGGGCCCCCGGCCTAGGATCGTGCTGAAGTCCGAGCCTCCAAAGCCCTCCTAGCCAGAGGCAAGAAACGACGGTTAAGTCCCGCTGCGGCCGGACCACCGTCAAAACTCTTTTTCCTGTCAGCCCCCACCACTGTGGCTGCTGCAGAGGAATTTCACGCAGCCAACGAGCCGGCAAAAACGCCCTCTCGCCTGTCAACCACCGCCGTTTTTACGGCGAACCAGAGAAATCACAAAAGTTGCATTATTTCTGGTTGCACGGCTCACGCCGTATGTGTTTCAAATGCAGTAAATGTGCCCACTTTTCTGTGTTCACCCCTGCACATAAGCACAATAAACCCCGTGTCCCCCACTCACATAAAGCGGCCTCCGGCCGCTCGAGTGCTAGAGTTAGGTCACGTGTCCGCTTGTCTGCGTCCACGCCTAGCCACCACACGCGCTGTCACACAGCCACTCTTAACCGGTCATGTTCCACGCGTAAGAGTTGTGCCCGCTCAAACGCGCTCACACATTTTCGCGAACATTATGCCCCAGGCGCTACGCGCCGCGCCACACACCATTTGTTTTCCGCCCAAGGTGGCCGAAGCGATGAGTGTAGGGCCACACACAAGACATTCCCCGCTCAAAGCGGTAGAGACACAGTGTGTAAGGCGGCCAGCCACCAAAAGCGAGCGGCTGGCCCACAGCACAGAGAGCGCGCGCACCGCGCCCGCCCCTCTTATACGGGCCGTCAAACCCGCGAAACGCGGCGTTTCGAGCCCAGAGGCCGTTCTGTCCCGTTTGGCACACGCGAAAGCGTGGGAAGTAGGGGTGTAACGGATCGCAGTTGATCCGTGATCCGTACGGATCACGACCCACGGTTCGGCACGCACGTGACCCGCGGATTTATTGCGCTTTTTTTTTTTTTACTTGTGGATTAATCTGAATTGTTTAGCGATCGCAGACTAACAGACAGTTTTTCTGCCGATATTGCTTTTTAAGTGATCTCGTTTAAACCTTTAAACTCGATGCGGAGTTTCAGAGAAACACATGTGTTCACGTGAACAGGGCATGTTAATCAGTCAGCAGTGGCTAGCGGAGAAGTAGGAGAACTTGAAAAGCCTCCTGCATTGTTCAAATCACGTGTATGGGACCATTTTGGTTTCCCCGTAAAATATAATGATGATGGAAGAAGGGTGGTGGACAAAACTCTAAGAGTATGGGCACTGTGGCACGAGAAAGCCGTATGAAAGTGGCGCATACATCGAGCATGGCACCTGCTGATGCCCGTTTCACACATACTCCGTTTGCAGTGGGTATGGGGTGCGTATTTTTTCCGTGCCCGGCTTCGGTCCGTCAGTGCGTTCCAGGAGCGTGTCGCCGTACAACAGCTGTGCTGATCGTTTCCGCACAGAGTCTATTTTTTGATGTGCTGGCGCTGAATTAAAGTGACAGCGCATCCGCATTAAAACAAACATGTATCGATGCGAAAATCTAGTAATTCCACCACAGATGCATATAATGTAAAGTCTACTCTGTTTCAAAGTAAACACATGGCTTTTTGCCTCGAGTAAAGCAAGGAAAACGGCCTTCAAGTAAACAAGGAGAAATAATGGAGCACCTGTCCTTTCTTGGAGGTGCAAAAACAAAGTTCTTTATGACCTGCAGGATTTCTTGTAAAAAAAATTAAAAACGAAAGAAAAGCATAAGTTTTAATTTAAAATGTTTGTTATTTTAACATAGTCTATTGTCTGTTTTGCAATTTGCATGAGCAACGTAATATATACATCTAAAGTAGGTATTAGGCCATATAAATATAAAGTAATGAATTCAATAAAATGTTGTTTAAGTGTAGTGCGTTTAAACATGATATCTATAAAATAGTGTATAGGCCTACAAAGAGAATTGCAATGCTGACAAGTGTGAGAGGTCTACTCTCTCCCTGAGAATGTTGACATCATAATCTTAAAAAAAAAAAAAAAAAACCTCAGGCCCATTTTCATGTCTCAGGTTGTTTTTATCCAAATTTGATTTATTCAGATGGTTATTTATTTTATTTTTTTAACACCAAAAGTTCGTTGTTAACTTATAAACCATATAGGTTATGTTAACACCAAAAGTTTTCATGTAATAAATGGAAAGCAAATAAAAATAGTCTCCTCCCCCTTTTATTCTGATCCGAAAAATTATCCGATCCGTGACTCATGATCCGAAGTCGATCCGAACCGTGAGTTTTGTGATCCGTTGCACCACTAGTGGGAAGCCATTCCAGGTGTATCAGAATGGGTGCTGAGAACAGTGAAGCACGGCTACACTCTGCAGTTCGCTCGCCGCCCTCCGCGCTTATGTGCGCGTATAGAGACGAGAGTGAGCGAAGAAGTAGCACATCTACTTCGAGCGGAGATAGCCACGCTGCTGTGCAAAGGGGCTATAGAGCCGGTTCCCCATTCTATGAGCGAGTCAGGCTTTTACAGACGATTTTTTCTCGTGCCAAAAAGGGACGGGTCGCTCAGACCGATTCTGGATCTGAGGCGTCTGAACAAAGCTCTTTTGAGGAGATCGTTCAAGATGCTTACGACCAAGCAGATCCTCGCGCATATTCGCCCGAGAGACTGGCTAATTTCCCTAGATTTGAAAGACGCATATTTTCAAATCAAGATAACGCCGCGTCACAGGCCATTCTTACGATTCGCCTTCGACGGCCAGGCTTATCAATACACCGTCCTTCCGTTCGGCCTGTCACTAGCACCCCGTACATTTACGAAGTGCATGGACGCGGCCCTCGCTCCCCTGAGAAACCGGGGGATGCGAATATTGAACTACTTGGACGACTGGCTCATCCTGGCGCAGTCAGAGGCCGAGCTCCTCGCCCACAGGGCAATGCTGCTCAGCCATTTGGACAGCCTGGGGCTCACGGTCAACTGGACCAAGAGCTCATTAGTGCCCACGCAATCAACCTCATTTCTGGGTTTGAATCTGGACACTGTGGCTATGTCTGCCCGCCTGTCACCACAACGCACGCGCCAAGTTCGGCGCATGGCTGCGTACTTCCGGCCGGGCAAAATCGCACCTCTCAAGCTTTTTCAGAGGATGCTGGGACGTATGGCCTCAGCTGCAGCTGTGCTCCAGCTGGGCTTAATGCGCATGCGCCCGCTGCAACGCTGGTTAAACGCCCGAGTGCCTCACAGAGCCTGGGCTGCCGGAGGTTTCAGGATCAGAGTGACTCAGGGCTGTGTTGCAGCCCTAGAGCCCTGGTTAGTAGCCGACTGGTACCAGCGGGCAGTGACAATGGGAGCCATCTCACACCGCAAAGTCATCTCGACGGACGCCTCCACCTCGGGTTGGGGCGCCGTTTTCGAGGGCAGACCGGCCTCGGGCCTCTGGTCGAGCGGAGAAAAACTCCTACACATAAACTGTTTGGAGATGATAGCGGTAGAGAACGCGCTCAAGCAGTTTCTCCCGTTTATACGGGGACACCATGTGTTGGTCCGGTCGGACAATACCACGGTGGTGTCCTACGTGAACCGGCAGGGCGGTGTCAGGTCCAGGTGTCTGGGCAATCTGACGGAACGCCTGCTCGTGTGGGCACACAGCTCGCTGCGCTCGTTGAGAGCGGCGCACGTTCCGGGCCACCTCAACGTGGGCCCGGACAAGCTGTCCAGGGGCCTCATTCTCCCAGGAGAATGGTCCCTGCACCCCCAGACAGTCCAGCTGGTATGGCGCCTATTCGGCAGAGCGGAGCTCGACCTCTTTGCAACAAAAGAGAACGCCCGCTGCTCGACGTTCTTGTCCAAAAGCGAGGATGCGCTGTCCCAACTTTGGCCCAGCCTCCCGCTGTATGCTTTCCCGCCGATTTCCCTATTGACCCAGGTTATAGCGAAAATCAGGGAAACGCGCCGCCCGGTGCTCCTTATAGCGCCGCGCTGGGAGAACCAGATTTGGTACCCAGAGCTGGTGAAGCTGTCGCACTCACCCCCCTGGCCAGTTCCGCTGAGAGCAGACCTCCTCTCTCAAGCAGGAGGGTCAGTTTGGCATCCCCATCCAGAGCGATGGTCTCTGCATGTATGGGTGACCAACGGATACCCGTTGACCTGCCCGAAGGGGTTATGAACACGATCTCACACTCTAGAGCCCCCTCGACGAGGCGGTTATATAGTTCTAAGTGGTCGGTGTTCACTGAGTGGTGTGCTTCCAAGGGATTGGAACCGCAGCAATGTGGGGTCCAGCGGGTGCTCTCCTTCCTCCAGGAGCTCTTGGAACTGGGCAGGTCCCCTTCCACGCTCAAAGTGTATGTAGCGGCTATAGCAGCGTTCGCCCAGACGACGCTAGGCAGCACGCTAGGAAGGAACGAGCTCATCATCCGTTTCCTCAGAGGAGCTAGACGGATGAATCCCCCGCGGCTCCCATCGGTTCCTATTTGGGATCTGGCCTTGGTCCTAGAGGCCATGAAGGCTCATCCCTTTGAACCGCTCGAGACTGTGGAACCAAGGTTCCTTTCGCTAAAAACCGCGTTCCTGATAGCTCTGGCTTCAGTGAAACGCGTGGGGGATCTACACGCGCTCTCAGTGAGCCCGACGTGTATGGAGTTCGGTCCTAATGACTCTAAGGTCATTCTCAGACCGAGGCATGGTTATGTCCCCAAAGCGATCGGCACTCCTTTCAGGGCGCAGATTATCTCCCTCTCGGCTCTGCCAGCATCCGACGAGGGGGACGGTGGCAATATCCTCTGCCCTGTCAGGGCATTGAGGGTTTATGTCACACGCTCCGCCGCCTTCAGGCGTTCTGAGCAGCTATTTGTTTCGTTTGGAGGGCGCGCTAAAGGTCTCGCCTCCTCGAAACAGACCCTGTCCAGGTGGATAGTGGACGCGATTGCAACTGCATACGCTTCCAAACACCTGCAGTGCCCGCTAGGTGTCAGAGCACACTCCACCAGAGGCATGGCCTCTTCGTGGGCTTGGGCCAGAGGGATTTCCATCCACGATATTTGCGTGGCGGCAGGCTGGGCCTCCCCGTCTACGTTCGTGAGATTTTACAATCTGGAAGTTCCTGCCTTACAGGCGAAAGTGTTATCAGTTCAATAAGGCTGTTGGTTCTGCCCGGTGATTCTGCGCAGACATAGCTCACATACTGGTAGTAAGTTCGGTACAAGGCTTATGTAAATTTGAAGGAGACCGGCGGTACCGTTCCCTCATTTACGAAAAGAGCTATTGTGAGTTTGAAGGTGACCGGCGGTGCCGTTACCTCACTCATATGACAAGATATTGTGAATTTGAAGGCGACCGGCCTTGCCGTTCCCTCATTCATGAGACAAGGTGTGGTGAATTTGAAGGCGACCGGCAGGTGCCGTTCCCTCATTCATAAGGCAGGGTGTTGTAACCACCCGTTGTAACCACCCGTCAGTTCAAACGAAGTGTCCGTATATGTGGTGGCCCGTTTCCTTTACCGGCCACCCTGCCCGAGCAGTGTTATGGTCCCCGGTTCCCTGGGATACATATGCTGTATGCGAGGCGCGCACGGCGTTGACAATATGTTCCCGTAGCGTAAGGAACTTACGCAATACGAGAGAACCTCTCGTAAGAGAACGATACTCGGTTACTTAACTTAACCTCGGTTCTCTCTAGAAGAGGGAACGAGTATTGCGTTCCTTGCCGTGCGCCCCGCGGGCATTTACGCTTCAGAACTACGAAAACCGAATATGCAGCCCGTGAGCCCTGCTTATATACACGTGGCCACGCCCCACCTGTAGGCAAATGAAGCCAGGTGGGCGCGAAGCGCCCTCATTGGTCGCCACGTCATGCGGGCTCACCGATAGGCTGCTGCAGTTGCCAGCAGAGCAGCCAATGGCACGCTGGAATAGCCTGCTATGGTCTGCCAGGCTGCCGCACTGCGTTGACAATGTTACAAAATTAAGGATAATTTTGGGTTTTTCAGAAATCTCGAAGAAAGAATACTTTCCCGTAGCGTAAGGAACTTACGCAATACTCGTTCCCTCTTCTAGAGAGAACCGAGGTTACGTTAAGTAACCGAGTATCGATTTACGTTACCTTCTGCCGTCGGCCATTGGAAACTTAGTCTGTTCGTATTCATGTTTTTTCGTTCTCAGTCGACATCCCACAATCAAAATTCGTCCAAAATAAGATTTTAACAGATTTAAAATGATCCATGCAATGCCATTAATGGACCGACGAAGCAGTCCTGTTGAAGATTAGAAGCCGCGATCGCGTCGCGTCTCCGCAAGCCAACGACAACGGGTGTATAATTCAAACTGAAGGCGCGCACTGTCATTGGCCAGATTTCTGGATGACGTTCAGATTGACCAATCACGCTCAAAAGAACACGGAAAGACAGCATAGCCTTGCAAATATAGAATTTTTTTTTTTTTAAACAACAGTTCGAAAATGTGTATATTTATTTTTATTTGCTGTTATATTTAATTAATTGGTCAAATGGTGTTTTGTGGTGTGGGCAGAGGCCTGGAAGTTTCAACCTGGAGAGCAGTGCAGATTTGTACTCTTTAAAAACAATTATTGTTTGATATTTAGTTTGCTATATAGTTTGTTATATTTGTATCCAGAATTGAATGTAAAACCAGTTTGAATGTAAAAATACACCTTCACTGTAAAACAGAAAATGAAAGTAAAATATCTTCATTTGAATAAGGAAAAATCGGTAAACTAATAGTGTTTTCTCTAAAACGTTTAATGTAAATTTCTGTGAATTTTTTTTTAAACTTTATTTGACGTAAGATATTTGACTTTAATTTTACGTTTTTTGTTTTGCAGCTGTAGCTGCCAGTCATTTGACCGTTTTTTTAGGTTTTTATTTTTACAGTGTAAATATAAAACTAATAAGATTTACTTTAAAATGACAAAGAATAATGTTAAATTGTTAGTATGGACATAAACCTAAACCTTTAATATAATGAGCTAAATATTTTATTACAGTTGTTAATTTACATATATTGTTTGTAATTTTGCATGAATTTGTTATTTATGAAAACAGAAAAATAATACAGTGATGTTCCTGTATAAAAAAAATGAGAATTACTGTAATTTGTCATTAATGATATAATCCTTAAAATAACAGTCAAGTTGTTTATTTAGATATTGTTTGTAATTTTACATCGTTTTAAACATAATTCAAAATTACAAGAAAATACTGTAAAAAAAGGATTTTTTTTCTGTAAAATTAGGATTATTTTTATTGGTTGCCTTATTTTTATTGGTAATCTTATTGGTTGCACCTACATCTATTGTGAGTGGTGGATTTCAAACCTCAAACTTCATCCAATCCAACTTTCAAACTTCAATCCAACTTTATTGCAGCGTGTTAAAGTTAAGAATCTTGGAGTGACACTTTTTGTTAACAGTTGCAGAGCTGAAAGATCTGCTTGTGTTTCTGTGTTTCTTGAGCAAGTGAATCCCTGCTCTTTTTTATTCCATATTTTTATTTTGAGCATATCAGTTTTTGGTGTTTTTAAAACAAACTTTTTTATATTCCACATTTCATCTCCTTTTTATGTAATGCTATTATTGCCTACAATTTGTAAAACTTTGCAAAAATTGTTTGGGGATAGTCTAAAATGTTTGGTTAATTATCCTTTATTAATTCCATTACATTTCTTTGTTTATTTCATTACATATTCAGATTTTTTTGTGAACGTATATGTTCAGACAGGGTTTTTATTTTGTACTGCTTTTATAAAAAATATTTGATTAAGAGACTCTTTTCATGCAGTGGTTTTAAGGCCCTGACACACCATTCTGATGGTTTGGCCCAGACCCAGCAACGTGAACCAACCCCACAGTCGGCTTTAGTCATTGCTAGTTCGGTTTAGTGTTTCAGGGCCTTAAGAATTCTTTTTTCTGTACAAAAAGCTTGTTTGCTGTAGCCTACAGTAGACCAGAGATAATAATTCTCAATCCTGAAGTCCTCCCGCTGAGAACAGCCAGCACTAGTGTCAGTCATTAACATATGAAAGGTCTTCTTCACACCTACAGTCTTCAGTCCTAGCACACCCAGCAGTGTTTCAGCTGTATATGTCCGTGAAATTTCACGGATTCCTGTATACGTCCGCATACGTGAGGTTTCCGGGTTTTTCTGGAAATATACTGTTCCGTGTTACTCTGATCCGCTTTTTCCCACATACATCCGGTAAACATCAAATTACACAGGAGTATACCATGCCCGGATAGTGCCGGATTTCAGTGTTTTCATGCAGTGTCACAGATCCATTGTATGGAGAAATTCAAAGCTTTTCTGTGGGCAGTGAAGGAAGAGCAAAGGCCGCATCTGTCAACTTTAAAGTTTCAAAGAAAATTCCACAAAAAGGTAGCAGTTTTGTCACAGCCATTAATTCTGTGGAAAAGGAAGCCCCCGACTCTGCTGCAAAAGGTACCTCAGTTGTAATTGCCAGTGCATTTGAGAAGCCCTGTTTGTTTTGTCAGAAGAACCACACACTGGAGTCCTGTGGTAAATTTGTTGAATGCTCTTCCAAAGAAAAAAATGACTTTTTGAAGTCAAAAGGCTTATGCTTTGGATGTCTGACATTGGGTTATCTTAGTAAAGACTGTAGAAAAAGAATGACATGTCAAAAATGTTCGCAAAGACACCCTAGCATACTTCACATTGATAAGAAAGAGGAACAAGTACACAGGCAAAAGAAAGAAGACAGCACAGAGGAAAAAAGTGTATCCTCTGCTCTGGTCTCACTTGAAAAAGAATCATGTGCTGGTATTGGGGCCGGAGAAGCTGAGTCGATTCTTGCAATTGTGGCAGTAAAAGTCAAATCCAAAAGGAGTGAGAAAACTTTGGAGACGTATGCCTTTATGGATCCGGGTAGCTCAGCTACGTTTTGCACAGAGACTTTGATGAACCAGTTGAATGCTAAAGGAAGGAAAACAAAAATACTGCTTAGAACAATGGGACAAGAAAGGCCGGTGGATAGTTATATTGTGTCTGATCTGGAAGTATGTGGATTGGAAGAAAAAGAGTACATAGATCTCCCAAGAGTTTACACACAGAGAAGTATTCCAGTAACAAGAGAAAACATTCCATCACAACGACACATAGAGAAATGGCCTTACTTGAGTAAAGTGCACTTTCCCACTATTGATGCAGAAGTTGGCTTATTGATTGGAACCAACATTCCTAAAGCACTGGAACCTTGGCAGGTAATTAATAGCAAAGGAAATGGTCCTTATGCATTAAAAACTGCTTTGGGTTGGGTAGTAAATGGACTCAGCAACGAAACTGGTAGCTGTTGTATAGCGAAGGAAATGCAGTCAGCCATTGCTGTCAACAGAATTTCTGTAGAGAGTATTGAACATCTGTTAGTGCAGCAGTACAATACGGAATTTGCAGAACGCTGCATTGAAGACAAGCCCGAGATGTCACAGGAGGACCGCCAGTTCATGATGTTCGTTGAGAAGTCAACACAATTAGTAAATGGACGCTACTGCGTTGGCTTACCAATAAAAAATGAAACTGTGAAAATGCCAAATAATCGCAGCGTAGCGGAACAACGTGCTAACAGTTTGAAAAGAAGGCTGAGCATGAAGCCAGACTTGCATGAGGATTACAAGATCTTCATGAGTGATATCATAACAAAAGGTTATGCAGTCCAAGTTCCAAAAGAGCAACTAAACCGAGAAGATGGTAGAGTGTGGTATATTCCCCACCATGCTAGTATACCATCCTAAAAAAATAAGATTCGTGTAGTCTTTGATTGCAATGCAGCTTATCAAGGAACTTCATTGAACAAACAGCTGCTACAGGGACCTGATCTCACTAACTCTCTGGTAGGAGTTTTGATTAGGTTCAGACAAGAACCAGTGGCCCTAATGGCAGACATAGAATCTATGTTTTATCGAGTAAGGGTTCCAGACAAAGATGCAGATCTTCTACGTTTCTTGTGGTGGCCAGAGGGTGACTTGGCACAACCCCCTGTGGAATACAGAATGGTCGTGCATTTGTTCGGGGCCACATCTTCCCCAAGCTGTGCATCCTATGCCCTTAGGAGAAAGGCGGAAGATGCTAGAAATAAAGTACCTCAATAAATAGTGGACACAATGTTGCAGAGCTTTTATGTTGATGATTATCTGAATTCTGTGTCATCAGAGAGCCATGCTATTGTCTTGGCAAAACAGCTCAGAAGTCTGTGTTTTAGTGGTGGCTTCCGCTTGACCAAGTGGATTAGTAACAGCAGAACAGTCTTGTCGTCCATTCCTGAAGAAGACAGAGCTAAAGAAGTCAGAGACCTAGACTTGAGTCACAATGTCTTACCTATGGAAAGAGCTCTAGGAGTCCAGTGGTCCACTGAAACGGACAAGTTCACCTTTAAAGTGCAAATCAAAGCAAAGCAATCAACCAGAAGAGGAATTCTATCTGTGGTCAGCTCAGTATATGACCCTCTTGGATTTCTGGCACCTGTCATCTTGCCAGCTAAACAACTACTGAGGAACTTATGTAAAGAAAAAAAAGGTTGGGATGAAGAGATACAAGATGATCAAGAACAAAGATGGTGCAACTGGCTCTTGGACTTAAAACAACTTTCTAAGTTTACAGTGCCCCGATGTATCAAACCAGCACATTTTGGATCTACGAAACTGGCTCAACTGCATCACTTTGCTGATGCCAGTGAAGATGGATACGGTACTGTGACTTATATCTTGCTGAAGAATGAAAGGGGTGACAAGCACTGTTCTTTTCTAATGGCCAAATCAAGAGTGGCACCTCTAAAACAGATCACAATACCCAGAATGGAATTGACTGCTGCTGTTGTTGCCGTGAGGGTAGACAAAATGATGAGACAAGAGTTACGGTTGAATCTGGAAGAATCAGTCTTTTGGACAGATAGCATGACTGTGTTAAAGTACATTGAGAACCAGAATACTCGGTTTAACCCTTTAGGCGCCAGAGGTTTTTTCCTAAAACGTTTGATTTTGACATCTTAATTTCAAAAGGCTATATCTTAACAGTGATAAAAGATAGAGACTTTCTGTAAATTAGAGAAATATTAAGGATGACCCAAAGTTTATGTAGGGATTACATTGTCCCATCTAATTTGCATATTATGACGTCATATGGTGGTGGTCACCTTGGATTATAGAATTTTCATGAAAAGTCACATGTTTAAATGATAAATGCAGCTCTTTCCCCCAAAAATGTCACTCACCTTCTGTATGCTATATTGCACAATACTGAATGCTCAGGTAAATAGTAAACAAACTGTGTAAATCGTTACTAATAAATGGTAGAAACAAACCGAATGCATGTAACGGTTGGCCTTTTGCTGTAGAGACTTTCCATTTACTACATACAGTAGGCACTCTGATTCCATGTATGGGGCACATATATATTATTCATATGACACACAAACACAAGTAGACAAGACCTGTTTAGTTCAAAAGATCACTCGCCACGGCAAGGCAGAGATCATGAGTGAGATGACGAGACAAGACGAGAGACAGACGCACGCGTGCCCACCGAGTGCACAGTTCGGACTACTGTTTTTGTCATTGTGACTCCACACCCTGCCTCCACGTTGCCCACTAACTGTATTTGCAATACACGAGCCACGGGAATGAGACAAACGCTGCCAGTGTGAATGCAAAACGGCCGCGCGCGGCTCGCGCTCTCCATCCGCACCACTGCCCGGCCAACGCAAAAACGCGTGCGGTGTGAAGCCGGTGTAACACGCTTGCTAACTTCACAATGAACACTCCGACCCCGTGAAACACCACTGTGTTCCCACCACTGACATTGGGCAAATGACCATCTACATTGGGCAAAGGATTCAACGTTTGTGCTTGGTGTAGGGCTAAACTTTCAGTTTCAGAATCACCGTCATCAGATATTCCCCTTCAGAATCAGGGTCCGCGAATAGAAGACCCAACACTTCATTGCGGGTAAGCTTTATTGATGCCATTAGAAAATAATAATAATCTAATGCAAATACTCGCTGATATTGACAATATTGCTCTGATAAAGTGGCTCACGCGCACACTAGCTCCGCGTTTGTTCGCACAGACTCAATGCGCTCTTGCTCGAAGATTTTGTATAGAAGCATGATGTTTTTTTGAGTCAGGGATGAAGTATGACATGTCTGACATCTAGTGGAGGGGAGGTCAAACGAAATTTGACACCCTATTTGACAAAATCGGCCGTTTTATTCAGTGCCGCATCTTGTCGAGTAAACTCGACCGTGGCGCCTAGAGGGTTAAGACCTTTGTAGCTAATCGTCTAGCAGTCATTCAAGAATCAACTACAGCAAATCAATGGAGGTATGTTAACACAACACTGAATCCAGCTGATAATGCTTCCAGGGGCATGAGAACAGAAGCATTCATCAGATGCGAGAGTTGGATACAACGACCAAGTTACTTGTTGGAGGATGAAAATGAATGGCCAAAAAGACCAAATGACATTGGAAAGGTTGCTAAGGAGGACTCTGAGGTCAAGAAACCTACATCAGTTAATGTTACGGCTGTGGATAAGAGTGTTGATACTGTGAACATGCTTATCAGCTACTACTCCAAGTGGCATCAACTGAAAAGAGCAGTAGCCTGGTTTATGCGGTTAAAAGAGTTGCTGCTATGCAAGCAAAAACAGAGAAAGGAATTAAAGGATGCAATACATCAGAGAGAAAGTAACCCTGATAAAGGCAACATGCACCTCAAAGAAAAGATGAAAAAACACAAAGAAGCATGGTGGAGTAATGCTCTTACTGTGGACGAATTAGAGAGAGCTGAGATGGAACTCATTCGTTTCACACAAAGAGAAAAGTATGCAGATGAAATTGCAACTTTACAGAAGAATAGAACTCCCATTAAAAAGAGCAGTTCTATCTACAAACTGGATCCAATTCTTCTGGATGGAGTGTTGAAAGTAGGAGGTAGATTGAATAAATCTACTCTGTCAGAAGAGGCCAAACATCCAGTTATTTTGTCTAAAGACTCTCACGCATTGCCAATTTGATTCTCCAACATGTACATCAAGGACTAGGACATAGTGGCAGGAACCACATGCTGGCAAGACTGAGGCAAAAGTACTGGATTCCAAAGTCTAATTCTGCAATTAGAAAGGTCATATCACAATGCTCAAAATGTAAACGTCTGCATGCCAAACCTGCAATACAGAAAATGGCAGATCTGCCTGAGGATCGGGTCATAGCAGACAAGCCCCCTTTCACTAATGTGGGCGTAGATTTTTTCGGACCTTTGGAAGTCAAGCGAGGCCGCAGTCTGGTGAAAAGATATGGCGTTATTTTTACTTGTCTGGCGGTTAGAGCAATACATATTGAAGTGGCTCATTCTTTAGACACGGATTCTTGCATAAACGCCTTACGTCGCTTCATTTGTAGGTGAGGACAGGTCGCTATTATGCGTTCAGATCAAGGAACCAACTTTATCAGTGCTGACAAGGAATTGCAAAAAGCAATAAAAACCTTGAATCAAAGCAAAATACAAGATGCTATGAGTCAAAAGGGCATCCAGTGGATTTTTAACCCACCTGCAGCATCCCACCATGGAGGTGTGTGGGAAAGGCAAATTCGTACTGTAAGGAGGGTACTTGCATCTGTGTTAAATCAGCAAAACCTGGATGATGAAGGTCTTCAAACGATTTTATGTGAAGTTGAAGCCATTGTTAATGACCGACCGATCACAAAGACATCAGATGACCCCAATGATCTTGATGCGTTGTCACCTAATCACTTATTGTTGTTAAAAACACAGGCAATACTGCCACCAGGCATATTCAGAAAAGAGGATCAGTACGCACGCAGGCGTTGGAAGCAAGTACAGTATCTCGCAGATTTATTCTGGACCCGATGGACTGCTGAATACTTGCCTCAATTACAAGAACGTCACAAATGGACTAAGACCCACAGAAACCTACAGATAGGAGATGTGGTTCTCATAGTGGATAATTGTGCACCCAGAAACTCGTGGATGATGGGCAGGATCATAAAGACTATGCCAGATGCAAACGGGACAGTAAGACGTGTGATGGTGCAAACAAAAACCAATAAGTTGGAAAGACCTATAACTAAGCTTTGTTTGTTAGAAGAGAATGTTTAAACAGGAAACAAACAGAAAATGAAAGAATTATTGTCAGTGTTTATGGCTCCACCTAAAGGATTGGTAATTGATATAGTGTTCCCTTATACAATTAGGGGCCGGAATGTTAGAGCCATAATGCACATTGTGGAAATTTGTTAATGTTGAAGTAAAGTTAGATTATTATTTGTTTCACTTGCATTTTTTATAAAGAATAAGAATGTTTACACTATAATTATATATGCTTTTGTTGTGCCCTTGCTTACGCATAAGGTGACTAAGACGTCATAACCGGGTCAGTGGATTGTAAGCAAGTGACGGAGCGATACAGTTTTTGACCGTCGTTCCATATTGTGTTGTTATATAAAGTTTAAAGGTTGTTATTGCTTTGCAGTACAAAAATAAACAAGAATTCAAAAGGAATATAACGACTGGGATGAGTTCGTCGCGTCAGACTGGTTGCTTTGAACGAATGGTACATAGAACAGTTGAAGAAATAAGAGTGCCATAACACACAGCATGAATAAAATGTTACCTGAGGGAGAGAGAGAGAGAGGGAGAGAGGGAGAGGAGAAGAAGAGAGCAAAGAATAGAATCCCCAATGACCTCAAGAGCCAGAGAGTAAGAGACCCAGAGGAAAAAAGAGCCAGAGGAAAAAAAAGAGAGCAACAGTTCAAATCTTCTTTTATCTATTCCTTGACCATGTGACTGAAACCAAATTTATTCTTTTCAAACTGACCAATCAGACCAAACTCAAACATGACATTCAAACTGACCAATCAGACCAAACTTCCCCCACTGTAAAGGTGTGACCCACATGTGGCCTACACAAAACATCTTGCTTTTGAGGAATACAGCTGGGTCTAATAAAGAGACCAATATGAACAAAGACCCAGAGTCAAGATTGATTTGGAAAGAAATATATTTTACTTGACAAAGTGTTCAATCACCACAATTACAAAGACAATAGTCTGCGAGACAGGTAACAACATGTCAAGACATTAGGCAAATATGTAAATTATGATTTCTTTGTCTTGTCTTGATTTTGCATATTTCTCATGTTAAAATGACACGAATGTAATAATAAAAAAAGTCTCCTTCAATAAAAATGTTATTTAATAATGGCTGCCCCTTTCGTTTTGGAGTGTCTGATCATCAGTGTGTCATCATGTCATCAGTAATGGTGGCATCTTTCTCCAGGTCCACAGTGATTTTCTTGCCAACCAGTTTGAAGATGTTCTCCGGACTTACGCCTTGCGGTTCGGCCACTTTTACCGTCAGCATGTCGAGAGTTAATGTCTCACCCTTCTGCAATGGTTTCAGGGCCACCACTGACTTACCCAACTGGAAGAAAGAACATAAGAATTTTTTTTAATGAGATTTTATAATTTTTTGGGGGGTTTTAAAATCTGTCAAAATGACCGTTTTATCTGACCTTGCTGTGACAGGAAGCCTCACAGGGCAGCATCTGTTTGATTGGCGAGCCCATCGCCATCTCCACCGTCCTGATGGCTTTTACCAGCTCCGCAAGCTCCGCCGGCTCCAGTGATGCTGCGTGGTCACTGCCTTTCCAGCTCTTATCCAGGGTCACATGACGCTCCAGGACCTTTGCCCCAAGTGCCACAGCAGCCACAGACACATGGATGCCTGTCTCATGTCCAGAGTAGCCAATGGGAATGTCCGGAAACTCCTTCTGGAACTCCTGCATAGGAAAAGGGAAACAGAATTATTTCAAACAAATAGTTTTCTTCAGTAATTTATGAAGTTGATGAAGATGAGATTAAAGCGATCACTTACAGGGATCAGGCTGAGGTTGACGTGCTCTAATGGTAGCGGATAAGCACTGGTGCACTGCAGGAGAGTGAAATTGGGATTGTGCTTCTTGACGGTTTGGTAAACACAGCGCATGGTCTCCATAGACTGCATTCCAGCAGAAATCACCATGGGGCGACCTACACAAATACACCAAAACGTCAGCTTCTGGGAGAAAATAAGGTCATTAACAGTTCACACATGCTGAATTCTCTGCACACTCAAAGGCAGAAAATCCACACCAGGATTTCTAGGTTGCATTTGCTCTGCTCTCTGGCCAATCAGCTCTGTCAATATGCAAATCTCCAGTTGATCTAGAATAGCTGACTTCAAATGCACATGAGAAGCTATTCAGATTCAGTTCTCGACTGTGCTCGAAGGTTTCGCATTTGTGAGTCGCTGGATAGTGTCTGAAATGTTATGTAAACATTGGCAGTGAATATGACAAACCTCTGTCAAAGGAGAGCGAGTTTTCAGCACTTCAACACTTTTTGAACAGTGAGTTTTACCTTTTTTGGCAGTTTTCTCCAGGTAAGGGATGTTGTTGGTGTCAGCGGAGGCAACTTTGAAAAATGGCACATTGATTTCATGAAGAAATACTACAGCCATCTGGTTGAGGTAGGGAGAGGAAAAGTTATGAGATGCATTTCAATCTACTGGGTTTAACATGCACATATTCTCTTGATATATATAATAAATGTTGAGACCCTCACATCATCCATCCCTGATGCCGTAAAGAAGATGCCAATGTCATTGGCGTACTGTTGCAGCTCTCTGTACTGCTGGTGACTGAACTCCAGATGGAGTTTATGAGCCCCGTAGGTCGGGCCCCAGGCGTGAGGGGACGTGTATGGACGCTCCAGAGCGTGCTTGGTGAATCTGTGTTCAATCTCGCTCTTTTGAAACTTGGCACAATCAGCTCCACAGTCCTGCAGGGAGGTACAAGAGGGAGTTGAAGTGGATTTGATTGACAACAAACAGGATTTTTCAATGAAAAATTAGTTTCACCATATAAGAAGTCTAAAAGTTAATTTGATGTGATACAGTGTAAGGACTGGTTTTGCTGCTAAGACAAAAGCACTAATCTTGAGAGAAAATCTCACAGAAACTGTGGGACACCACCCTGATCAAACATTTCACCCCCTCCCCATTTTGCCCTTTCCTTGCCCTGTTTTCAAGTCAACAAATGCAGATATACCAATGATGATGTATCTTGTAAATCTATTGTTTTATCCCTTTCATGTTTGGTGTCTTTTTAAAGGTCTCAGTGCGAATGGTAGAATGGTCTCAGTTTCACTGCAGTCACTTATAGTAGAAAGATTGAAAACTAATGAGAATTCTGTTCTCCTTTTGAGTGGTCTCTTCAAAGATATCTGATCCTCTCCCCCAAAACCAGGTGTTTGTGTTGCAAATATTTACAACATACTACATATTTAAGGGAAGGAAACAGAACAGAAGGGGGGGACATTCTGTAGCCAGAACCCCCCATGCAGTCTGTGTCAGTGTCTCTGAGGCACTCACACACACTGGCCCTCATTTATCAAAAGTGCGTACACCAAATTTCCAGCGTACACCTGGCGTACACCCAAAACCACGGTGACTTTGAGATTTATCAATATGGACGTTGGCGTACGGCACGCTCAAATCCTACGCCAGCTCAGGAGGTGGTGTACGCACGTTTTGAGTTAGTGCAAACATACCACAAAACGCACTGACAAAGATATGCTATATTATGACCCACTGTAAAAAACAACAACAACAACAACAACTAAAGCCCTATTCGCACGGGATAAGTATTATCTGGGGACCTCGTGTGATTTAGAAATTACCCCCCCACCCCCGGGCGCATTCGCACGGGATAAGCTGTGATTTTACTGACTAATTTACTGACTTATCTCTCGGATATGATGTAAAGACTTGAAAATGTTTTTTCGTTATAGATATAGCTGTATGAAATTATAAACAGTCGTATCGATATCATTTTGATTGTTTTATAGTAATACAAATTATTTTGTTCAGTTAGAGAACAGACACAATTAAAAACTGAACTGAGCAATAATAACAGTATACGACGGAAGATTCAGTTTCAAAGCTAAATGTAAAAGTGCCCATTTAAGCGAGTTGTCATTGTACTGTTCTGTTTTTGTGTTTTTCATTAAGAATAATATTAAACACACCATTCAAGCAATTTACTCCCAAATTGGTGCTCATTCTAAAGTGAAAGTATAATCCGCGCGGCCGCACGGGAATTCATAACGGTGCGCATTATAAGCAGCCTAGCGCCATTCTTTGTGAAAGATAAAGATAGAAATGCGCACAGGACACAAAAACCTTGCAAAAATGATATACGATCCGCCTAATCCCGGCCAAAACACAGAGATGTCGATTCGCACGGGACTAATGTTATCACAGGACCTCAGTGTTTGGTGAAATATGGTAGGTCATTTGCGGGGGAATTTTTACTTCACATATCACAGACATTCTCTGCAATTATTACAAATCACCTGAGGTCCCCACATAGGCTACTAATCCCGTGCGAATAGGGATATTATAGTTATTATAAACTTCAGTGTTTATTTTTGTGCAACATGGACTTCAAGGTTTAATTTGTGTGACTTTACCAAAGCATTTGATTTGTAGGCATATGTATCCCTCCAGTTGCGAGCCTGTGCGCTTTACCTGACGTTTCAGGGACTGGGACTGAAAATAATTCAAACTGAAAAAATAATAAAAATGACATTCTTCTTATTTTAAATAATAATAAAATAAATAATAATAATAATAACGACATTCTTCTTCTAAATAACAATAAGCGTCATTAATAATACAAATCTTAATAATAATAATAAGAATATTACAAATTGTCATGCAATTATATTAATGTGAATGAATGGTACTCCACATCACATCATCATCACTATTGTACACCCCAATACATGTGATGTGATACGAAATTAAATGCTAATTATTTCAAAACACGTGCTGTAAAATAATTAATTGTGATAGGTAATTTCTCATCCAAAAAGCTATTTAAACTGGATTTCCACCGTACACCTTTTTGTGGGCGCCTTTAATCCCACTCTTTAAACTCCCAAATAAAACAATTTAGTTTTTTTTCCACTTCCCTGGTGATGGTCTCGATCTCCACGTCAGAGAAGTTTCGCTTCTTTGCCGTCTTCCGAGTGTCCATGGCGTAAAATGAGGGCGTGGGGGAGGCAGAGACTTGAATATATAGGGGCGTGTTATTCTAATGACGATCGTTTTCAGCCGCGGCATTTATCAAGGGCAGGTTTTGCGTACGCCTGGATTTCAGAGGTGCGCACACTTTCATAAATCAGGCGGTGAGAGGAGTGTAAGCATAATCTTACGCCAATATATACGCCCGTTTCTACGCAAGATTGATAAATGAGGGCCACTGTGTGTATTGTGCCAGACATGATGACTCTTCGAAATTATTTTCATATTACTTTGCAATTGTGTTTATGTTTTTCCGCTGATCAGTTGTGTACCATGGATTCTTGTTTACTTATTTACTTTTCCTGTCTGGCCAAAATAAATGTTAATCTTGATTTATCTTGTATTATTCTGAAATCATTTTTCTAGTATGGATCGATGTAGACTCCGGTATTACCGCAAAATCAAGAGTTATGATAGATCACACCGATGACAGCACGACTGAAGCATGGGGCGAAGAGTGCACAATTCCGATTTCTGACTATCCCTGTATTGTCAAGTTGTAGCTCGGGGATATGAATAAAATTACACTTTTTGTTGAGTGAGCATGGGGCAACCACTTAAAGGTAAAATATCCACTGTACATCCTATGAATAATATCAGAAGTAACCATTTTGTGATCGTGAACGCGCGGTCCGGACGCGTATGTTCTGTGCGATATTGGGACTCTTGATGAACGAATTTGAAAACTAAGAAGATACTAAGAAAATCAACTATCTAAATTAAATCGCAACTAATCGTAAAATCAGCTGATAAACTCTAAACGTAACACACTTTATGGAGTCGCATAAAATTGGAGTCAGATAAAATTATTAATGGAGTCAGATTTAAAACGAGATCTCAATAAATTAAGAGAACTTCACCAAAATGCTGAAAAGGCTTACACGCAGAATTCCTTTTGACCAAGCCGTTAGTATCCGTTTTTGGGCTAATGGATGGAAGTTTACAAGTGGTGACCTCGACGTGATCTCCCGGTGGCGAGTGTCTTTTCAGCTAAATACTTGGATTGCCACAAGCAAGAGGTTTGATCTTCTTCTCTTTCTTCAGCTGTTATGGTAAGTCCATTCTTATTTGCCTTTTAGAAATGTTGGGAGTGTATAGTACTGAATACTGTATAAATCTAATGGGGCGTGAAAATTAGACAACCATATGGCTTATCAGGGACATGAAAGCAACAGCGTAGAGTAGAAATGATATCCCTTGCTTTAAAATTCTCCTTGTTTGCCTACGCAGCAAGAGAGGAAATTTTATTTCTGTACTCAAAAGAGGTCTGTAAATTAAATACTTAAATTCTGAGGGAAAATGTCCAGTTACATTTGTTTATTTGCTTTGCGGCAACAACGCAACAAAGAAAAAGAACAAATGGTTAACTTGTGAATTAAATCTTGTGAGTAGATGAGCTAAAATATAATTGAAAAGATCTCACTGGAATCCTTTGTGTGTAAAATGTGAGGGTGGACAAAACTGGTTCAGGTCTGATGTCACAATTATAAATGTCTTATAAAATATAGCGTTTTACTATGGTCTTATTTCAGACTTTGCAATCGCTGCACTTTTGTGTGTTTATTAATGTCTCAGAAGAGACTGAGAAAATTAACAGACCAAAGAGAATCTTTGTCTTTCTCCATCAGACTTGTGTTTGTCAAACCTTTCTTTACATATGCAAATAGATTCTCCAAAGAATGCAATTGATAACTTCTCAGCCCAAAACAAGAAAATTGTGCCCAATTTTATATTGTGTAGTCACAAATATCTTTGAATTGAGCAATGATTTGACCTGTGCTCTCAGTGTTTGCTGTTTATTGAACGTCCACAGCAACTAAGTTTATAACTGGTTTCCAGTTTGGTCTTGTTGCGGTGCACACAATGATCAGGCCAGCACAGCAGTAGCTGCAGGGCCAATCTAAAAGATCAGTGAGATGATTCTGGACAAATGCCTCAGCAGAGACCCTCTTGAGACCAGCAAATAAAATTATTTTTTAATTCATACTATTTTAATATAATATGATTTACATTATTTTTATAATGTAAATTATACTATAATGCCCAGGAATGGGTTTTAATCTCATGATGATTCAGCATTATTTAGAAGAGGAAAGAATGTTGGGAAAGTATGAGAAGGATTAGAAGGTAGAAAGATGGGAGGTGCAAGTAGGGAACAAGACAGCAAGAGCACTATTAGTGTTGAAATGAGGGGAAGGAGAATATAAATGGTTAAAGAAAGAACTGTTAAGGAAGAAAACTGAAATGGAAAACATGAAGAGAAAGAACTTCTTTACCTTCTATTTGTGCAAGAATTCAAATGAGAAAAATTACAATGCCCAGTTAAATAATTAACCTGATTGCTGTAACTTGAATAGGCTGAATTCAGTCAAGGCCTAACAATTTACATTTCATTGATCTGCAACCCAATGACAAACAGCAAATTCCTCTCTGGGAGTGTCAGATTACATGGGACCTGATTGGGGAAGTTATCTTACTGGGAATGTAATGAAAGTTGTGTGTTATGTTAACTTAAGGCATTCACTCTACAGGGGTTACACACCACAGGGATCCAAATGGTCAAAAGTTCAAATGGCACCATAAATGCCAAATTACCTGATGCTCTAAACACTTTAAAGAGATTGCCCCAGGGGACCTGGGTGTGATAATGAGCTCAATACAGCACATTGTGTAAACACAATTGCTGCAGCAACTTAAGGTGCAACTGATCTGACTGCATTTCCACACAGTCAGATCTGACCATTATAAATCAGTTTATCTGACCTTTTTCTTTACAGAAACATGATCATGATAATGATACATGTCGTTGTAAACTAAAACAAATTTTCTCATAATGGAATAATACCTTAACAGGTTAAAGCCATCTACAACAACTATCTGGCTAAGACCATTAAAGAAAATTAAGATAGCACCATCTATCTTAATTAAATGTGTGTAAAGGTTCAACAGTAAACTGTATTTCTCTCTGTGGGTTTGTTTTTCCTTTCAGGCTGCGACCCTTCAGACCCAGATTCCACTGGGGTCTGAAGCTCAGGACACACACAACTTAACATGTAGGAGATGGGAGTGAAGAAACTTCATGAAGCCATTCACACCTCACAGCACACATAGTTACATGGCTTCCCAGTGTAAAAACTGGAACAAAATTATACAACACAGATTATGGTAGGATAAACACCACCCATCTCCTATACACATACACAACACACACCCTTAATACTATAACCGCACAACACATTTTTCCTGGCATAGATCATAGTACTATCCAGGCCAAAAGCATTCACATAATACAAATGTATCATACACTATTAATCTTCACACATACAGGACAAAATAAATAATTTTCACAATTCCCTTTTTATTTGTGTTGAACAATTTTACGGCTTACAGCCATGTCAACTTCCTGTATGTAAACACTGCACGATGCATAAAACATGTGCATGGCTTTGTCACACATTAATTGAGTAACAATTAATTGATCAGTAAACTGATGGACAAAATGTTTAATATGTCCAGTCCTTAGCATTGTTGAAAACTGGAAGGGCCCCTAGTTTCCAACATATGACTAATGACAATAAAAAATATATCTAAAGAGTAAGATCTGGAATGCAGGCATTTATAAAAATTAATTAAACAATTCTCAGTCAGACCTGCATCATTGAGTGTGACTCCGCTTGTACATCAAATGCGCAGAAGATGAGTGTCAAAATCTCAGTTTTTGTAAATCTCATTCTCTAAGGTCTAACTGAAACATAAGAATTCAATAATGATTTGCATTTTAAACAATAGATGTAGACAATTTTATAATGGCAATTATTCAATTGTGTATTTCCATGTTTAATTATGTGATATACTTTAATTATGCATACTGCTGGTAAATATACTGTTCTATTGACGGTTTTGATGCCCTTCCTTTAATACATCCAGACCATGTTTAAATTCCTCTTCCATATCACAAGTGGTATTGAAGAAGCTGGTGATCAAATGAGACCTACTCCCTAAATATATGACACTGAGAAATGAGACCGTTTTTTACCACTCGCACTTCTGACAAGAGTTTATCATGGGTTGCTATTTTGATGTTTTTGTGATTATCCAACAACTCTCTTTTTCCATCTCACAATAACTACAAAGTCATCAGTGTTCAAGTATTGCATGGTTATTCAGAATTTGTTCAGGTGTCTCGTACGCAATGGAGCATCATCAGTGAAATGATTCCTTCACCCATGGAGATCTGACCTGCCCGGCAAACCAAACCTTCTGCTTGAAGGTGACCGAGGATTTCTCAAAGGGTCAGCTATAGATAAGTATCCTGGGGAGGACACAGATGTTTCCTCAAAGTGTAAAGACACTTTCCACTGACACTTTCTGCTCATGCTGACTAGCACACCTGACTTGGGACAACAAGTCATTCTACAGACTGAAAACCATCACAATCATGGACAGGTGGAAGGAAACCTGACAAACAGGATCACATATATTTTGCCTAATTGCTGCAGCATCCAATCAGCACAGTACGCCTACACTTAAAGGGACTGTGCCGCTGAGGTGTATTTCTGCAGATTTTTCATCTTCATGTTCAGCCTGTCTTAATGTTGTTATTTCAGGTGACTACTTGACTCCGGCACCCATTGACTTGTGTTGTTAACTCAAGGATCAGCACCATGAACACTTCGGAAACAACATCCAAAATATGGAAACAAGGAATGTCCAAATATGTCCCCTTGGGAACGAATCTGAATTTGTCCCAAGGGGCCAGGGGTCGTCTGTAAGGACCGGTTTTGCTGCTAAGACAAAAGCACTAATCTTGAGAGAAAATCTCACAGAAACTGTGGGACACCACCCTGATCAAACATTTCACCCCCTCCCCATTTTGCCCTTTCCTTGCCCTGTTTTCAAGTCAACAAATGCAGATATACCAATGATGATGTATCTTGTAAATTTATTGTTTTATCCCTTTCATGTTTGGTGTCTTTTTAAAGGTCTCAGTGCGAATGGTAGAATGGTCTCTCAGTTTCACTGCAGGCACTTATAGTAGAAAGTTCTCCTTTTGAGTGGTCTCTTCAAAGATATCTGATCCTCTCCCCCAAAACCAGGTGTTTGTGTTGCAAATATTTACAACCCCTTTTGTTCTAGTTGGAGTATTTAAGGGAGGGAAACAGAACAGAAGGGGGGGACATTCTGTAGCCAGAACCCCCCATGCAGTCTGTGTCAGTGTCTCTGAGGCACTCACACACACTGTGTGTATTGTGCCAGACATGATGACTCTTCGAAATTATTTTCATATTACTTTGCAATTGTGTTTATGTTTTTCCGCTGATCAGTTGTGTACCATGGATTCTTGTTTACTTTTCCTGTCTGGCCAAAATAAATGTTAATCTTGATTTATCTTGTATTATTCTGAAATAAATTTTCTAGTATGGATCGATGTAGACTCCGGTATTACCGCAAAATCAAGAGTTATGATAGATCACACCGATGACGGCACGACTGAAGCATGGGGCGCAGAGTGCACGATATTCCGATTTCTGACTATCCCTGTATTGTCAAGTTGTAGCTTGGGGATATTAATAAAATTACACTTTTTGTTGAGTGAGCATGGGGCAACCACTTAAAGGTAAAATATCCACTCTACATCCTCTGAATAATATCAGAAGTAAGCATTTTGTGATCGTGAATGTTGGTCCGGATGCGTATGTTCTGTGCGATATTGGGTCTCTTGATGAACGAATTTGAAAACTAAGAAGATACTAAGAAAATCAACTATCTAAATTAAAGCGCAACTAATCGTAAAATCAGCTGATAAACTCTAAACGTAACACACTTTATGGAGTCGCATAAAATTGGAGTCAGATAAAATTATTAATGGAGTCAGATTTAAAATGAGATCTCAATAAATTAAGAGAACTTCACCAAAATGCTGAAAAGGCTTACACGCAGAATTCCTTTTGACCAAGCCGTTAGTATCCGTTTTTGGGCTAATGGATGGAAGTTTACAACAGTGTGTGACTGTTTTAGCTATTACAGAAACTTCCCATTTTAATTCTTGACTTTAATTTAATTCTTGGAAATTTTCATAAATTGTCTTCTTAAATAATTAATGTCAGCCTAGAAATCTAGACGCACCCTAGCCGCAGAAAATCTAATTTGCAGCCAGGGTAGTCTAGCAACTCCGTTGGCGTGCGAGCGGGAAAAACCAAACTCTGGTCACGCCAATTACATTGTGTATAGAGTCGGTGGACGGGCTTAACATAATGACGGCGGTTTTGCGTGCTACTCGTAAACAAAGAAGCTGGTGAACAGCGGTTCACCTTCTTCGTTGCTCTAGTTAGTTATAGCGCTATCCTACAGCGAGCAGAGGGAACTTGAAAGACAACCATTTATCCCGCCCCTCGGATTGAGCCCTGCCAATGGTGAGTTCCCAGACCCAACATCTTGATGTGGGTCTGGCTTGTCAGGCTAAATGAATGTGGTTCAGATAACATCGTGTTCACTCCTTCATTGTGTCAACAAAATTTTTTTCATTTCAATGAACTGAATTTTAAGTTAAACCAACAATTTTTTTTTTTTACAGTAGGATAGATAGGATTCTAAGTTTGAGCCGGTTCACAAAGAACAAGTTTTTGCAGTTAAAAATGGTCAAACACGTCCGTCGAGTTTGTTTAAATTAAAAAACAATGGAAAAGTAACACAGTGGAATGGTAAAACACATTCTTTGTGAACAGGCCCCGTTTCTAGGTCATTTTTTTTTCTGTTTAGAAATAAAAGTCAGATAATAAAATGGAGGAAAAAATCTGTCTTTTAAAATAAAATTCTATCAATTTTCTATCAAACTGTGGTTTCGGGAGTTCCCCCGCTCCTGCTAACAGTACTTTACCTTGGCCATTCGGATCATTTGTTTGGCGATTTCAATGTCTCCCTGATGGTTCTGTCCAATCTCAGCGATGATAAAACAAGGGTTGGAACCCCCGATTTTTCTTCCTGGACAAAGTTCAAACTCAGCAGACATTTTATAGACTAATTGATTAACTGATATACGACTAAGAGGCTGGAGACGTGATCACTGGCGTGCTGGCATCAAGCAAAGGGGCCGGAGAGAAGGGCACGCTGTCATTTAAACAGAGTGCTCCACCCTAAACGTTGCCACCGCCCTCTAGTGCATACTGCACAAAACCTGTGTGACCTTCATTTATTTTTTACAAATAAGTCTTTTGTGGTGCCATTCAAATCATGCAAAGTCTGTTGCTGCAAAAAGTAAAAGCCTAGTTAATAATTACTTGTTTACATAGGATACATGGTAAATTATATCAGTTTGACAGAATGTTCTACTTCAAAGTGTAAACTAAATTTACAATTTTCTTATATTGAAATTTATTTCCTACTCCTTGACAGATCCTCAGGCTCTTTAATAATCTATGAAGACCAGTTTTCCCTGTCAGTCATCATAACAGCACACAAAGCTCTTGGTTATGTTGTAGGCTACATGCCCTTATAGACCTGTGCTGCGTTCCACTCCACTTTAAGACACGCACTTGGGAACTTCCCTAAGCACTTCCCCTCAGGGGAATCTCTGCCGCCATTGTGCAGTGGACGACGGAAGTTTACATGGACAGACCCTCGCTCCCTCGATTTTGACCTGGCTTTAAAGGAACACGCCACTTAAAAAAAAAAAAAGGCTAATTTTCCTACTCCCCTAGAGTTAAACAATTAAGTTTCACCGTTTTCGAATCCATTCAGCTGATCTCCGGGTCTGGCGGTAGCACTTTTAGCATAGCTTAGCATAGATCATTGAATATGATTAGACCATTAGCAACAATGCAATACTATCACATCTAAAAAAAAATTAAAAACATGTTTTACTCACATAAGTGTGTTGCACCATTCCTGTCAGATCCAATATAGAAGGCACAGCGTTGTGTTTTATTTTCCATATGTCTGCAAATCCAGTCTTGACCTGTATCTTGTTCACAAACGATTCCGCGGTGAAATGAAGTGAACAAACGTCTTACATACGTGAGCTGGAACTTCATTAAAAATAAAGTTCAACCACACATTCCCAATATTAGAATCCGAAGGAAGCTTATGCAGCGACTGTGTTCTTCCACAACCAGGCACAGCGCAATATATTACTCTCTTCTGCATGATTATTGCTCGATAGCGCGATCTGTTTAGCTCCACGATTCGGTGGGCAGGCTTGAGGTGGCGTTTCACCACACAATGACGTCAAGGGTTGGCATATTCTGAGATTGAGCGTTTTCTGGGCTTGGTGTCAATAAAAGCTTTTCTTTGAATAACAAGGAAGTTTTCAGCTCCGAAACTTACAGGATATTCTTATATCACAATTAACTTTTATATATCAAAGGTTGAATGAAAAGTTGATTTCTCAATTCATCACCCCTTTAACTGAAATTATGTTAAATTACCAACATATTGAAACACTAATATCTGTTATATACCTTTGATATACAACCACCAATCACAGTGGAGACGAGAGTCACATGATGAATCAAAGCTCATCAAAAGCAGCTTTTAGGAGGACAATATTAATAAATAGAAGGTGCACAGTGTCATTCACACAAACACTAAACACCATCATGCATGTAACACGTGAAAATTTTAGAAATGCAATAAACATTCATTTAACAACATTAGATGTAACCCTTGTGAAAAAGTAGTGTGCTTAATTGTATTGAAAGTGTACTTTTTGTGTACTTAAAATCTTAAAAGTATACTTTTTAAAAAGTGCACTTGCAGATAATATGATATAATTAAAATTAAAGGCCACTTAAGTGTACTTAAAGAGAATACACTTTAATGACAGTATTTATAAACACACTTAAGTGCACTTTTTAAAAATGCACTTTGTAATAATATCTAATTAATTTGTACTTAAATAAAGTACACTTTCATTGCAATATTTATAAACACACTTAAGTGCACTTTTAATACGTGTACTTTGTAATAATATCCAATTAATTTTTACTTAAGAAAAGTACACTTTCATGACAATATTTATAAACACACTTAAGTGCACTTTTAATAAGTGCACTTTGTAATAATATCCAATTAATTTTTACTTAAGGAAAGTACACTTTCATGACAATATTTATAAACACACTTAAGTGCACTTTTAATAAGTGTACTTTGTAATAATATCTAATTAATTTTTACTTAAATAAAGTACACTTTCATTGCAATATTTATAAACACACTTAAGTGCACTTTTAATAAGTGCACTTTGTAATAATATGTAATTAATTTTTACTTAAAAAAGTACACTTTCATGACAATATTTATAAACACTGCAGCTTGTAATAATGTCTACCTATATTTTACTTAAACATATTTAAAATAATCATTGTTATTTATATTTTATAAAGTACACTTATTTTTATATTGACATACTAAAGCACATGGGGAAAAAAAATTCCAAAATTACATTTGTTAATGTATTTTAAATGTGTTTAGTCTATAATGTATATTGTGTGCATTAATGTATTTCTTCTAGCTTCAATACACTTGCTTAAGTATACTTCAGTACAACTTATTGTTGAAATTTTTATCACTAGCTCCTGCTCTTTGAACTCAACTACATGTGTCAGTTTTTACATAATATTTTACATGAAGTTTAATTTATGAGAGGAGTAGCCTAGCTATTTGTGCTTAATGTAAAAGCAAATTCAGTTAAAAAAAATTTTAATCAGACTACACTACACTGTAAACTAGGGATGCACCGAATCCAGGGTTCGGGTTCGGATTCGGCCGAATATTGGGCTTTTTGACTGGGTTCGGTTTCTGCCGAACCTCAGAATTTATTTCCACCGAACCCGAACCCTAGGCTTGCACTATACGCGCCCCGCTGGTCGAACGTAATGACGCCGCTGTTGAAAGTGAAAATGGAACTCATGAACAGAAAACGTGGCAGTATACTTTAAGTCAAAAGAAGGCGATTCAAGTTGAGCTACGCGTTCAATTTGCGATTTGTCTCGTGATGACAAGGACCCTAAACAACAGCCGCAAAACATTTGCATATGAAACATCCGAGAGAATACGAGTTGTGCATGAAGGAATCTACAGACAGCCAAAATGTATTTTATTTTACCGTGCAAACAGCCTATAGATCTATAGATCAGATAAAATATTAATAAAATTAATAAAATATATAGGCCTACACTAAATATTTTTCACTTAAATAATTACCAAATTAAGATGACAAAACGAAAATACACTGAATCCGTTAGTTTTGAAGAACCGGAATTAGGTAAATAGGTAGATAATATACTATATATCTTTTATTTACATAAATACTATTCTCTTAAAACCATCATTTCGTTATTTTTACTAACCCAAATAATGATTCATCCGCTAGGTTGCACGTGAGGGGGAAAAAAATAGGTTCCTTCCACTTAAGAGTTGAGCTCTTTTTATTTTGAGCTCTTTACATAAATACTATTTTCTACTTTTTAAAAAATAATTTCGTTATTTTACTAACCCAGTGTTTTGTATGTGAATGCTGTTTGACGTGAATATTACCACAGGAGTGAAGCACAAAGCTTTGTTTAGCCTAGAAAGGAAATAATGGTCAGAGAGCACTTTTTCATTCTGTTTTGCAATCTGGATATGGTCACTCGATTTTTCCATGAATTTGAACAATAGGCCTAGTAGTCCATTTTATCCCAATGGACATGGACATCTCGTTTCTTTTCCCAACTCTTCACTCGCGTCGCACCCATGTTCGCAAGGGATTCTAAACGTCTCTTCCTTTCGTTTGCTTATAATTAAGTCTATTATAACTATTCACATCCTTTACTGTGGGAAAGTATAAAAAACACTGTAAGACGAATACCTTTTTACTTCAAATTTTATTTAACACAGTTTGTTCTTGTTATTAAACTTGGTAATGCGCGTCAAGTTTGGTTTATTTGAATAGCGCATTTCACACACGCCGGTGATTTTAGTTTTGTTTTCTCTGGCAGTGAATAATCAAACAATGCCTAAATGTCTTGACCCTGTGAAAAATAAAACCCGCTCTTCAGACCTTTTACAACAAGTGTTGCTTTGCAACATCAGCAGAACATATGAAGACGAAGATATTCAAGGTGTCTATTCAGTGTCCCATTCCTCTCAAAGCGCAGAGCGGTATAGCCTATATGACACATCTTTGCGGGGAAATAATAGTATGAATCAAATATTTTTCTAACTAATATTTAATTTTCATATATTCTTGAGGTTACCATTATTTACTGAAAATCGTTTTTGTTTTATAGGCTGTGTTGTTTCACTGACGGAAGTGCTAAAATAAACACGCATGCTTATGGATGTTTCAGCCTCAAATGATTTCAAAATGTAGGCTATATATCTGGCATAGACTACAGTATTTAAAATAGCATATATGCATTAGTTACATTCTCAATTTAATTTACAGAGCTATCCCTGCTAAGTTTTTAGTTTAACTAATACTATAGAAGAGGATTAGTGTGTCGCACACAACACAACAGACTCGCAACGGGGGCGTGGCATCACGATGGTGGCACAACCCTAGCGCGCGCCTCCTGCGCTCTCCGTTAGGTTGTTCTTTGAAACGACAGAGGACGACTCGGGGTAATTTTTCTATAAACCATCATGAAATAGCGACAATGTTTACTTTAGTAAACTTGACCAAAACAGTTAATGGTCAATAGCATCCCTACACTGCTGTGGACGTTGTTAACTTCATTAATGTGTTTACTGTGATAATGGACTGCGGATGGGAGTAGGATTCGGTATTCGGTTTCGGATTCGGCCGAATCTTAACCAGTGGATTCGGTATTCGGCCGAACCCCAAAAATCTGGATTCGGTGCATCCCTACTGTAAACATGATTGACTTTTAGTTACGTGAATGAGTCAAGTTCTTTGAACTTACAGTCCAACTACACAGAGTTAGAACAACTTTAACTTGAACAGAAATGGAAAACATTTATAATCAACATTTAACCATTTCTCTTTAATATTTTAATGCGTATGCGCCAAAAATACTACGTCATGATTTTGAAAAATGCGCTGTCTGCCATGTTTCTGTAATCGCGATGCGTGAGGAAACGTCTCGGTTACGTATGTAACCCTCGTTCCCTGATGAGTTAGTGACTAACGAATGGGGGTTTCGCTTAGAAGCCAATTACCTTCGAGAATTCAACAGCGCCCAATGGCAGTGCCAATGCCATGGGCATGCGGAATATGCATGCGTAACTCCGCCCCACCTCGTGGGTATATAAGGAAGTACGCTGGCAACATCGCATTATGTTACTGCTGCAGGAGCCAAGACTGAACTCCGCATTCCAGCAGCACAGCTGACGTGGCAAAGGAATGTACGTCTCCGTTCCCTGAGGATTACATATGTAACGAGACGTTCCCTTTCGTTCAGTCACTACGACGTACGTTAGTGACTAACGAATGGGGGTTCCAATACAACAACGCCACTCAGCTGTCATCCAGTCCCCTGCGTAAGTGTGAGTACCCTGTCGTAAGACTAGTACGGACGAAGGACTCCCACTTATCACAGGAATACCAAAGTACACTGGGAAGCATTTTCCAGTGAGGATATGCCAAAATACCTACCCATGGGGAGGACTTAGAGAATACACATATGACCCACTAAGGGCTGCATATGGAAGAACTCTAGGGTACCAGCCGAAGGTGGATTTTTAACCCTAGGGTGGCAGGGACTTGCCAAGGGAAAGACACCTGCTCGCTGAGGAGGCTTACGGTGGAAATACTCGTGTGGGGGTCGCCGGAGGGGAACCATGCACACGGGGCACCTGGCCGGACATGAGGGTCTGGGCTCGAAAGGGCAGACTGAACTGATGTCGGCGTCAGCAGTGCTGGAGGAGCTCAGGGCTCTCGGGGAGCTCACCTGAGGAAAATGTTGCACGTATCCAGTCCGTGGAGTGGAATGGCGAAGACACCCGAGCCTGGTCCATTACCGGCCACCCGTAGGGGCGAGTACATAGTCGGACACTGGCTCCACTCGGAGATTGTAGAATCAGGCGAATGTGTTAGGTGTCACCCAGCCTGCAGCTCTGCAGATGTCTGTTAGCGAGGCGCCATGCGCTAGAGCCCAAGAGGAGGCCACACTCCGGGTGGAGTGTGCCCTAACCCCAAGGGGACATGGTCGACCTTGCTGCTGGTAAGCCAAAACAATGGTGTCCACTAACCAGTGAGACAACCTCTGCTTTGAGAGAGCTCTTCCCTTCCGCTCTCCACCATAACAGACAAAGAGCTGGTCTGAGGTTCTGAAACAATGCGTGCTGTCTACATAGGCGCGGAGAGCGCGTACTGGACAGAGCAATGCCAAGGCTGGGTCTGCCTCCTCCAAAGACAGCGCTTGCAGGTTCACCACCTGGTCTCGGAACGGTGTGGTGGGAACCTTGGGCACATTTCCGGGCCGGGGTCTCAGTATCACGTGAGAGTTAGCCGGTCTGAACTCCAGGCACGCTTCGTCAACCGAAAATGCCTGCAGGTCCCCTACCCTCTTAAGAGAGGCCAATGCGGTCAGCAGAGCCGTCTTCATCGACAGAAACTTAATATCGACCGACCACAAAGGCTCAAAGGGAGGCCTCTGCAGAGCACTTAGGACTACTGCGAGGTCCCAAGAGGGAACGAGGAGGAGCATTCAGTCTCCTCACTCCCCTCAGGAACCTGATGATCAGGTCGTGCTGACTTACCTTTTTGTCTCCCAGGAGATTGTGGTGGGCAGATATTGCGGCCACGTACACTTTAAGGGTGGAGGGAGACAGCCTTCGCTCCAACCCCTCCTGGAGAAACGATAGCACGGACCCGATCGGGCATTTCCAGGGGTCTTCTTGGCGGGAAGAACACCAGGTGACAAAGAGGTTCCACTTCAACGCATAGGCGTGTCGTGTAGACTTTGCCCTAGCGGAAGTGACGGTAGCGACCACCGCAGGTGGAAGACTACTCAAACCTGCCGCGTCCCGTCCAGAAGCCACACGTGGAGCTTCCAGAACGCCGGACGCGGGTGCCAAAGGGTGCCCCGTCTCTGAGTGAGAAGGTCTCGTCTCAGAGGAATAGGCCAGGGAGGGACTGTCGCAAGGAGTAGCAGTTCTGAGAACCAGGTCTGGCCGTGCCAATATGGGGCGACCAACATGACCTGCTCCTTGTCCTCCCTGATCTTGCACAGTACCTGTGCGAGAAGGCTCACTGGGGGAAACGCATACTTGCGTAGCCCTGCGGCCAGCTGTGTGCCAGTGCATCCGTACCGAGCGTGCCTGGTGCCTGGTGCCAACATATCCAGATCAGATGCTTTCTAGTCCTATTTTTTCACAGCTGTCATATTTGTTGAGTGTTTTTGTTATTGAGAGAATGCACCTGCAGCCAGGGGCGGCCTGGCCATCGGGAGCACTGGGAGTTTTCCTGGTTACTTTCTTACCTCGAAATTGGTTTTTCCACTCTAACATCTGCTGTGTCTGCCACAGGGCTCTACTTTATCACTTATGGAATAAGGACTAAACTGAGAGTGAATCAGGTGATTTGTAACTAGTTCCTGATTGGAGAAATCAGAAGTGTTACAACTGACCCATGTTACAACCGGTCTCCCCTTATATGAAGAATGAATATACAGTCAATACAGCAATGTTTCCCGACGATCTACGATTTAAAAAATGTTAAACAATGGACATTAATTTCCAGGGATGCAAACGACTGCTGACCTTTTTGAATTTCTCATATTGTAATGCCATTTACGTGATTCGACACACATTGCACAAAGAAACATTAACGTAGTAGTTTTCAGCATCAGAGTGAATGATTGTGTATTTGTTTCCAGGCTTTCTTCAGTGATATCAGAGTCATTTGAAAATGATTCATAAAACTCAAAATATTAGTTTCACTAAAACATGGTAAAACTGGCAACTTTCATATTCAAGTATGTCCTGTGAAAGAACGTTTCATATACTAAAATAAATATAGGCTATAATTTGCTTGTTAGTTCACACACTGTAAAAAAATATTGTTGGTTTAACTTAAAAAAGGAAATAACCTCGTTGCCTTAAAATTTTTAGTTCATTGAAATAAAAAAATTGAGTTAATACAATGAAGGAAATTGGATTAAAAAATAGAACCTCAAAATATTATTTTATCTGAACCACATAAATTTAAAAAATGATGTGATAAATCATGAAAATAGCACAATTTGGCATGTTTCACTGCATTATTACAAATAAAACACAATTACGCAATATGCTTACAAAATCTTTTAATAATATTTGAATAAAGGGTGATGTTGATTCATGGGCGTCGCCCGGCCCGAACTCTAGGCACAAATCGTCGACCGAAAATGCCTGCAGGTCCCCTACCCTCTTGATGGAGGCCAATGCAGCCAACAGCAAAGACTTCATAGAGAGAAGCTTTAGCTCTGCTGACTGCAAAGGCTCAAATGGGGCATTCTGAAGTGCTCGGAGCACCAGAGTAAGATCCCAAGAAGGTATGGAGGGGGGACGAAGAGGATTTAACCTTCTCGCCCCCCTAAGGAACCTGACAACCAGGTCGTGCTTACCAACCGTCTTACCATCTACGTGGTCATGATAGGTGGATATCGCAGAAACATAGACTTTGGGGGTGGAGGGGGACAGCCTACGCTCCAACCCGTGCTGCAGGAAGGAAAGCACAGACGCGGTCGAGCATCTTCGGGGGTCTTCTCGGCGAGAAGAACACCACTTGACGAACAGGTTCCACTTCAGGGCGTAGGCCTGTCTTGTAGACGGTGCTCGCGCCGAAGTGATGGTGTTAACTACCGCTTGGGGTAAGTCACCTAGAACCTCTGCGTCCCGTCCAGGGGCCAAACATGAAGCTTCCACAGGTCTGGACGCGGGTGCCACAGGGTGCCCCGTCTCTGAGTTAGAAGATCCTTCCTCAGAGGAATCGGCCAAGGAGGGGCTGTCGCGAGGAGCATAAGTTCTGGGAACCAGGTCCGGGTGGGCCAGTACGGCGCCACTAGCAGGACCTGCTCCTCGCTTGCACAGTGTCGTGCGAGTAGGCTCACTGGGGGGAACGCATATTTGCGCAGCCTCTGGGGCCAGCTGTGCGCCAGAGCATCCGTGCCGAGTGTGCCCTAGGTCAGCGAATAGAACAACTGGCAATGGGACGTTTCTGGAGAGGCAAACAGGTCGACCTGTGCCATCCCGAACTGTCTCCAAATCAGCTGGACCACCTGGGGGTGGAGTCGCCACTCCCCTGTGAGCACAGCTTGTGAAAGCTCATCGGCCATGATATACGCAATGGTCGCAGTGTTGTCCGTGCGGACCAGTACATCTTTGCCCCGTAACCGTCCTTTGAGGCGGCTCAGAGCAAGATGTACCGCTAGCAACTCGAGGCAGTTGATGTGCCAATGCAGGTGCAGGCCCGTCCAAACCCCTGACACTGCATGCCCGTTGTACGTGGCTCCCCAGCCCATGGCAGAGGCATCCGTGAAAACCACAGCATGCCTGGACACCTGTTCCAGGGGCACTCCGGCCCGAAGGAACGAGGGGTCTGACCATGGGCTGAAGGATTGGCGGCAGACCGGTGTGATGCTCACCCGGTGAGTGCCGCGTTGCCACGCCCATCTCGGGCCGTGTAGCCAATGCTGAAGCGGTCTCATATGAAGCAGGCCGAGCGGAGTTACTGCCGCAGCGGCTGCCATATGCCCCAGGAGCCTCTGAAAATGTTTCAGTGGAACCGGCATCCTGCCCTGAAACATGTTCAGGCAGTTCAGCATCGACTGGACGCGCTCCTCTGTGAGGCGCGCAGTCCGTTCGACCGAATCCAACTCCATTCCGAGAAAAAAGATCCTCTGCATGGGGGCGAGTTTGCTCTTCTCCCAGTTGACCCGAAGACCCAACTGGCTGAGGTGTCTGAGCACCAGGTCCCTGTGTTCGCACAACTGATCCCTGGACTATGCTAGAATGAGCCAGTCGTCGAGATAGTTGAGGATGCGAACGCCCTGTTCTCTCATGGGCACAAGGGCCCCCTCCGTGACCTTTGTGAAGACCCGGGGGCCAGGGCCAGCCCGAAGGGCAGGACTTTGTACTGATATGCTCGACCCTCGAACGCAAAGCGCAGGAACGGCCTGTGTCGAGGAAGAATCGAGACATGAGAGTACGCGTCCTTCAGGTCAATCGCTGCAAACCAATCTTGGGGACGGATGCACTCGAAAATGCGTTTCTGCGTGAGCATCTTGAACGGTAGCTTGTGGAGGCTCCGATTCAGGACTCGCAGGTCGAAGATTGGTCGTAACCCACCGGTTTTTTTGGGTACTATGAAGTACGGGCTGTAGAAGCCGGTTTTCATATCGGCTGGAGGGACCGGCTCTATCGCGTCCTTCGCCAGTAGGACTGATATCTCCGCACGCAGGATATGGGCATCTGCAGCTTTCACCGAAGTGAAGCGGACGCCGTTGAACCTGGGTGGGCGCTGGGCAAACTGAGGTGGAATGGGGCAGCGAGGTGGAATGCAGGTACCAGGCTGGGGCGGCTGTCTCGTGGAGGCGGCCCACAGCGGGGTGTGAGTGTGCTGTGCAACACTTACCTGATTCCACCTGAGTGCAGGAGGGACGCGGGGAGGACGTCCACTGCTGCCTGCTGGCGAGGGGGGAGGATGAGTGTGGTCCGGCGTTTGACCGGCCATCACTCTCCGCACCCCCTTGGGACCCAGAGATGGAGGAAATTGCTCTTTTATTGAAAATTTGGGTACTGCTGGTGCTGGGACCAGCGGCGTAACAGAAACAAAACGGAACGCAAGATTCTCCACCCGGCCCTCCTCCGGGGGATGGAGCGGTGCGGTCACCGTCTCCTGAAGAGCAATCCTCCCCATCTCCGGGTCGCCCGTCTCAGGGCCGCTTGCCCTTACTCTTGCCACCCCTCTTCTTGGCAGGGGCCTGGACGGGCGGGGCGGCCTGCTTGCGTCCGGCTTCACGATGTCGCTTGGGTGGAGGCTGTGGAGGCTGCCGGTGGTGGGGTGGAGACAGCAGCTGACCGCCGAGGCAGGATGTAACTGATCGCCTCAGTCTGCTTCTGTGCGGCCGTGAACTGTTGGGCGAAGTTCTGGACCGCGTCGCCGAAGAGGCCGGTCTGGGACACGGGGGAATTAAGGAACCTGATCTTGTCGGTTTCCCGCATGTCAGCCAGACACAGCCAGAGATGGCGCTCCTGGACCACCATAGTGGACATCGCACGACCCACTGCCCGCGCCGTAACCTTCGTCACACGAAGCGTGAGGTCCGTTGCGGTCCTCAGTTCCTGGAGAACTGCGGGATCGTGACCACCCTCGTGCAAGGTCTTCAGTGCCTGGGCCTGATGGACCTGCAACAACGCCAAAGCGTGTAAGGCGGAGCCTGCCTCTCCACAAGCCTGGTAGGCTTTCCCGATCAGATCGGAAGAGTACCTACAGGCCCGGGAGGGAAGACATGGGTTCCCCCTGGAAGTGGATTTAGGGCACAGTTGCATAGCAACGGCCCGTTCCACGGGAGGAACCTGCGTGTATCCCTTTGCAGGTCCGCCATCGAGGGTGGTGAGGGAGGAGGAGCCACTAGGCTAGTTTCGGGCAGTAAAAGGTGCCGTCCACGACCTAGTGAGCTCCTCGTGCACCTCCGGGAAGAAAGGAACCGAGGTGGGGCACTGAGAACCAGCACGGGCCACCCCGAGATACCAATCATCCAGCCTTGAGGGTTCGGGACACGGTGGAGGGTTCCACACGAGCCCGACTCTCTCGGCGGCCCGGGAAAGCATGGCCATCATTTCCGGATCGTTATCGGGCACAGCGAATCTTCCCGAAGGAGCCCCCTGCGCCGACACGTCATCTCTGGAAAATTCTGACCCTCCCTCCGATGCAGCGATGGACATCATCGGGGGGAGCCCCGAAGGATACGGCTGGTGCACATCTCGAGGACGGCCCAGCGCGTTCCAACGGAGGCTCAACTGGCTGTAGAGTGCGTGAGGAGTGAGGGTTCCCCGGGGGTTGGTTCCCTGGGGGAAGCGCGCTCACCGTAACCCTCAAATCACCCGTGCTACTGCCTGAAGTAACCCTTTGTGGGGAGTTAGATCGAGGCAGAGGCACTGGGACTCCACCCCTTGCGAGATGGAGTCTAGACCGCAACTCTGAGATGGTCATGTTCCCGCAGTTAGAACATGAGTCATCCACCAGCGCTGCCTCAGCGTGCTGAACGCCCAAACGCGAGATACAGAGCTGGTGACCATCCCTCGGTGACAGGTAACCACCACACCCAGAAACGCACAGAAAGAATGTCATCTTGAAAAAGACGCAAGCTCTTTCTGTGTTGCTCTTTTTGTCGCTCTCCTTGGTGCTGAAGCACGCAGGGGGAGGGGCCGCGGCGACACAGTCAGGGAAATAGTGCAGCCTGACGTGCGCTCTCTCTCACCGGACGCTCTCTACCAGCCGTAAGAACGGCTTTTTAGCGCACTCCACCAGGCACACCGAACCAGCTGTGAGAACAGCCCTTGTGTTTGCTCTCACTGGCAAAAAAGAGAGATGATCAAAGACCACACGACCCGCTGCTGTGCCGTCACACCAACACCGACTGAAGAGCGCTTCCAAAAGGGCAGGATTCCAGTCAGGACTGCGAAGTAGGTGAGTGATGTCTAGCATAACCAGATACCACTCGGCTCCGAAGCAAAAGGTTGATTTGATACAAGCACCTGTGTCTCATTTATACCCGCGGTGCGTGGCATGAACACCTGGCGCAATCATTGCATGCCAATGTGCATTGGCTCGTTTAGTTACACTCGAAGTCGATTGGCTCGCACAAGCGAGATTCCTATTCGTCGGTACTCCGACGTGGCGTCGAGAGTGACCGACTGAATGGGAACTTACTTTTTAAAAAATCTTTACAGTGCATGCATTATTTTACACACTAGCAATCAACAGTTTGAAATAATTAAGACTTATTTATGTCACATGATCCTACAGAAATCATTCAGATATGATGTACTTTTCATTAAAACAACAACAACTCCAGGACCAATATAATTTTTAAACTTTAATGTTTAAACAATTGGAACTCTAATCCATAAAATGACAGATGTCAAGCTCATGAAAGGACAAATATTATAACCACTAGAAAGGCACCATAAAATAGCCCACAGCATTCTGCACTGCATAGGCCTACTAAGGCCCAATCCCAATTCTATTTTCTTCCCCTTCCCCTTCCCTTTCCCCTACACCAACCCATTCCCCTTGCCCCTTGAAAGAGAGTGGCAAATAGGGTTGAAAATATTGCCCTAACAAATAGGACACCACTACTATATTACAGGTTATCATATCCCGTTTCTTTTATTAGTGTCATGTAATATTTAACCAGTGTAAACATGAAGTGCACACATTATCACTCCCTCCAGGAAATAAACAACACCATGGTTCTGGTTACTGATGGATTTATTGCGTTTTTTATCCCTTTCTCCGTCGTCACATTCACCGTCAATGAAATCCACCGTCAAACTACAGTATGACAATGTAAAAGATAAACACGTTCACATACACTATAAAGAGGTAAATACAAATACACTCGGGAAATACAAACGTAATACACATACCTCGCTGGCTGCATATAACCAAGAGGGAATGAGATCACTTGAAAATACCCGGTTCAAAACACAAAAATGAAAAACATCTTGACTTCATTACTCAAAACACAAGTAACTTTTGTAATCCTCACACCGAGAACAACTTCTCACCAAAATGTAAACTTTTCCTGTTGCACTTTAAAAAATGTCTGTGTGCAACGCAAATGTACTTTAGTTCCTTGTTAACATCAACACTCAATATTCATGAATAGATTAAAAAAATATAACAAAACATGTTAAACAACAGAAATAATATGTATGGCAGTTATACACATCTAACAGAAATCAGGTGCGAGCACGTTCAACCAATTACTCACTCCCACCGTTGTTTTGAGCTGTATTTGGACTTAAAGGGATCCCCTGGTGTTAAGACTTGTGGCTTAATATAACATAAATGATGTATCTTACTGAAATATGTAGTAGAAAACTCATGAAAGATCTACATTATTTAAAAAATGCATTATATATTTGGACAATGGGCGCCGCCATTTTGTTTGCGTTATAGGTCGATGACATAGAATGGTTGCACTCGGCAATAACTGGCACGACCCGTAGCTATTTTTACCACAACACAACTCGAAAATGGTTTCAGAGTTAAACAAAACCAATTACTTGCTTTGTAATTGCATTTAAAATCTCCAGTGCTCTGAATGGACAGAGCAAGTTTGCGTCTTTTTCACCCTCTGATGAAGGCAGCGCTGATAGTGTAATGACTTTGAATTTGAGTCATTTGAATGCACTTTGAATGGAGTGGAAAGTACCTTAGGTACATAACCGTGTCTTGGCTTGGGGATGACTCTGGAGTCGTTAGGCCCAAACTCTAGACAGGATGCAGGTCACCTACTCTCTTTACGGACACTAAAGCCAGCAAAAAAGTGAAAGGTGCTATAAGCTTACTGACTGTAGTGGTTCAAATGGTGCTCCTTTCATAGCCTGTAAGACTGTGGAAAGGTCCCATATAGGAACTGAAGGGGGGCAAGGCAGATTCAGCCTTCTAGGAAACGCGTTATGAGCTTGCATTTCCCCCTGGGTCTGACCCGTTACCTGGATGTGATGCGCCGCTATTGCAGCCACATATACTTTGAGCGTGGAGGGGGAGCGACCCGCGTCCATGAGCTCTTGTAGGAAATAAAACACTTCTGCCACCTCACATGACTGTTGGTTCAGGTTTCGTGCATTACACCAGTCTGAGAAGACTGACCATGTCAAAGCATAAAGCCGCCTGGTTGCGGGGGCTCTAGCCTCTGATATAGAATTTAGTACTTTTTCCGGAAGGTTCCCGGATAGCCGTTGATGGGCCATATATGAAGGGCCCATAGATCAGGTCTGAGATGCCAAATTTTCCCTTTCGCCTGCGTGAGGAGATCCCTCCTCAGCGGTATCGGCCATGGGGCTGTTTCTAGCATCTGAGTCAGTTCTGAGTACCATATCTGACTCCTCCACAGCGGGACTACCAAAAGTACAGCACATTTGTCCTCCCTGATCCTTCTGATTACCTGAGGTATCAATGTGACCGGAGGAAACGTGTACAGAGGGTGTCTGGGCCAATCGTGGGCCAGCGCATCCCTGTGTTTGGAGAAATATATTGGGCAATGAGTATTGTCTTCTGAGGCGAACAAGTCTACCCTTGCATCGCCAAAGACACTCCATATCAGCTGAATCGTTTGAGGGTGAAGAGACCATTGCCCTGGGGGAACATTGCCCCTGGATAACATATCCGGCCCCTGATTCAGGATACCTAGCACACGAGCTGCTCTTAGTGAGCTCAGGTTGCGCCTTGCCCATAAAAGGAGGTGTTTCGCCATGGAATGCAGGCTGTATGATCTCAGGCCGCCCTGGCAATTTATGTAAAACACTACTGCCATGTTGTATGTTCGGACCAGTACGTGGTGTCCCTTTAAGAACGGGAGGAAAGCTCTCAGCGCTATAATGACTGCTTTCATCTCTAGACAGTTTATGAGCAGCCTTCTCTCCGATAATGCCCAGAGGCCAGAGAGTGTCTTGCCCTGGTGCAGGGCACCCCAACCTAGGTTGGATGCATCTGTCGAGAATACTTTCCATCTCGTAAATGCGCCTGTGCTCACGTCCGATTTGTTCCAGTCTGTCACTAACCAAGAAGCCAGAGCTTTGACACAGCTGTGGTTGACTTTGGTAGTTCTTTAACCAGTTTTGGAGGGGGCGCATGTGCAATAGACCCAGTTCGAGCAGATGCTGATGCAGATGCTGAGGCCATCTGACCTAACATCCTCTGAAACTTTTTGAGAGGAGTGTAAGTGCCAGCCTTGAACAGCGCTGCCAGACTCTGAATGGCGCTCACGTGCTCTGACATAAACCACGCTTTCATTCGTATTTAGTCTATACGTGTTCCCAGAAAGCAAGTATTCTGGGTTGGAGATATTGATCCTGAGACCCAAACATTCTAGATGGTTGAGGAGCCAGGATCTGTGAGTCATCAACTGAGTCTCTGATTGGGCTATGATAAGCCAATCGTCGAGGTAGTTGAGAATGCGCACTCCCCTTAGTCTCAGGGGAGCTAGTGCTGCGTCCATGCATTTTGTGAAAATGCCGGGCACCAGAGATATGATGCCATTCGCACTGTGTCCTGCCATTCGGACTGTGTACTGATAAGCTTGCCCCTCGAAGGCGACTCTCAAGAATGGCCTGTGATGGGATATGTGATAAGTATGCATCTTTCAGATCCAATGTGAAAAACCAATCCCCTGGACGAATTTGCGAGAGGATTTGTTTTTTATAGTCAGCATTCTGAACGTGCGCTTCATCAGCACTTTGTTCAGCTGTCTGTCTGAGAACTGCAACGAGTAGCCTCGATTTATAATTTTCAAAACCCATTCTGATATGCCCGGGATGGTCCTTTACAGGTCCGCCATCGAGGGTGGTGAGGGAGGAGGAGCCACTAGGCCGGTTTCGGGCAGTAAAAGGTGCCGTCCACGACCTAGTGAGCTCCTCGTGCACCTCCGGGAAGAAAGGAACCGAGGTGGGGCGCTGAGAACCAGCACGGGCCACCCCGAGATACCAATCATCCAGCCTTGAGGGTTCGGGACACGGTGGAGGGTTCCACACGAGCCCGACTCTCTCGGCGGCCCGGGAAAGCATGGCCATCATTTCCGGATCGGTATCGGGCACAGCGAATTTTCCAGAAGGAGCCCCCTGCGCCGACACGTCATCTCTGGAAAATTCTGACCCTCCCTCCGATGCAGCGATGGACATCTGATCCGAAGGATACGGCTGGTGCACATCTCGAGGACGGCCCAGCGCGTTCCAACGGAGGCTCAACTGGCTGCAGAGTGCGTGAGGAGTGAGGGTTCCCCGGGGGTTGGTTCCCTGGGGGAAGCGCGCTCACCGTAACCCTCAAATCACCCGTGCTACTGCCTGAAGTAACCCTTTGTTACTTTGATCGATTGCTCCTGTCAGCCTGATCGATTGCTCCTGTCTGCCTCCTGCTGTGTTTGTAGCTCTGTAGCTCAAGTCTGTAGCTCTGTACAGCCTTGCTTACGTTTGAATCTTTATTTTGATATTTCCTCTTTATTCTACTGCTAAAAAACGATTGTGGTAATCAAAAACACGGTAAGTCATGTCTTCTCCTGTCATTATCACTTGCACCGCATGCTGCATGTTTAATATAGGCTTCTCCGCTAGCGAACAGGGCTTCACATGTGATAAATGTAAGGAGATAGTTAGGCTGATGGAGAAGATTTCAGAATTAGAAACACGCATCCATACTTTATCTGAGTGTAGTGAGGATGTAACAGCTTTAGACACTGATTTGGATGCGAATAGCTTAGTGAACTCTGTACATTCTTCGGTTCCGGCTGCAGGGCCCTCGCAGCAGGGCAACTGGGTGACAGTGAGGCAGCATAGTCGCAGACCAAAGAACCACTTTTCCGTTCCGGTTAGAACATCAAACAGGTTCTCCCCTCTCAGTGAAGCACCCACTGAGTATCCTGTTGAAAGTGCCCTAGTCATTGGCGATTCTATTACACGGAACGTGAAGATACCGGCCACGATAGTCACTTGTTTACCGGGAGCCAGAGTGCCTGACATCAAAGCAAATTTAAAAGTGCTGGCTAAAGCTAATCGTAAATTCTCTAAGATTATTATTCACGTCGGCACTAATGATGTTCGACTTCGCCAGTCGGAGATCACCAAAATTAACATTAAAGAGGTGTGTGAACTCGCTAGTACGATGTCAGAGGCTGTTTATTGTTCTGGTCCGCTCCCCGTTAGAAGGAGTGATGAGATAGTTAGCAGACTATCATCACTCAATGGCTGGTTGTCTAAGTGGTGTCTGCAAAATAACAGGGTTCATAGACAATTGGAAAAGTTTTTGGGGTAGATCTGACCTGTTGAAGAAGGATGGCATCCATCCCGCCTGGGCTCTTCTCTCTAGAAATTTGGCACATAGTCTTAGAGCTAAACCTTGACTCACTAGGGCCCAGGTCAGGAAGCAGACAAACTGGCTAAACCAACCGTCTGCTTATAAGATTTTTGTTATAAACATGAGCCGCGTCTGAAAGGTAAAGGGGGAGGGATTGCTGTAATTTATAATAATATCTTCAGTATTATATTCAGTATTATCTTCAGTTCTACTGTATACAGGCCACCAGGGCATAATACAGACTTTATCAAAGAATTTGCTGACTTTCTATCAGAATTAGTACTGGCCGTAGATAAAGTACTAATTGTTGGTGATTTTAATATCCATGTAGACAACGAAAAAGACGTATTGGGATTAGCATTTAAAGATACACTAAACTCTATTGGAGTTAGGCAACACGTGTCAGGACCCACTCATCGCCATAATCATACTTTAGACCTAATATTGTCACATGGAATAAATGTTGATACCGTTGAAATTCTGCAGCAGAGCGATGACATCTCAGATCATTACTTAGTATCTTGTATACTTAATTTAGCTAAATTTTGCAAAGCCACCCCCTCACTTCAAAAATGGCAGGACAATCACACAATCGCTACTAAAGATTGCTTTTTGAATAATCTTCCTCATCAGTATAGTCTCCTCAGCATCCCAGATAGCATAGAAGAACTCGATGTTGCAACAGAATCTATTGACTCTCTCTTTTCCAGTACTTTAGACACAGTTGCTCCTCTGTGGTTAAAGGAGATTATAGAAAATAGTCCAACGCCATGGTACAATGAGCACACCCGGGCCCTTAAAACAGCAGCCAGAAAAATGGAGCGCAGCTGGAAGAAAACAAAACTAGAGGTCTTTCGTAATTCGTGGAAAGAGCACCTGATCACATACAGAAAGGCTGTAAGAACTGCTAGATCTGCTTATTTCTCAACTCTCTTGGAAGAAAACAAACACAACCCGAGGTATTTATTCGATACAGTGGCTAAATTAACCAAAAATAAAGCTTCAACTTCTGATGATTGTAAACAGCACAGCTGTAATGACTTTATGAACTTCTTCACATGTAAGATTGATAATATTAGGAAGAAAATTTTAACCATGCAGCTGTCTACTACAGTATCACATCAGACAGAGCATTGTAGTGTCACTGAGGAAAAATTACAATCATTCACTGCTATAGGAGAAGAAGAATTGACTAAACTCGTTAAATCATCAAAATCAACAACATGTATGCTTGACCCTGTACCGACTAGGCTATTAAAAGAGATGCTACCAGAGGTCATAGATCCTCTTCTTAATATCATTAATTCATCTTTGTCATTAGGATATGTACCGAAAACTTTTAAGTTGGCTATTATTAAACCACTTATTAAAAAACCGCAACTTGATCCTACAGAATTAGTCAATTATAGACCAATCTCAAATCTACCCTTTCTGTCAAAAATACTTGAAAAGGCAGTGTCCTCACAATTATGTTCCTTTTTAGAAAGAAATGGTATCTGTGAGGATTTCCAGTCAGGATTTAGACCGTCTCATAGCACTGAGACTGCTCTCATCAGAGTTACAAATGATTTACTCTTATCATCCGATCGTGGCTGTATCTCTCTATTAGTGTTACTCGATCTTAGCGCTGCATTCGATACTATCGACCACAACATTCTTTTGAATAGACTCGAAAATTATGTAGGTATTAGTGGAATTGCCTTGTCATGGTTTAAATCATACCTATGTGACCGTTATCAGTATGTAGCAGTAAATGAAGAGATGTCACACCGATCAAAAGTTCAGTATGGCGTACCGCAAGGCTCAGTGCTAGGACCGTTGCTCTTCACCCTGTACATGCTACCACTGGGAGATATTATAAGGAAGCATGGCGTTAGTTTTCATTGTTATTCTGACGATACTCAGCTCTATATTTCTTCACGCCCTGAAGAAACTTACCAATTCACAAGATTAACGGAATGCATAGCTGATATAAAACATTGGATGACCTGTAATTTCCTGCAACTCAATTCAGAAAAAACTGAATTTTTAATTATTGGACAAAAAAGCTCCACAAGTAGTAACCTAGAATACTATCTAACACTTGATGGCTGTTCTGTCAAGTCCTCGTCGTCAGTGAGGAACCTGGGTGTGCTCTTTGATACCAATCTTTCATTTGAAAGCCACGTTTCGAGCATCTGTAAAACTGCATTCTACCATCTTAAAAATATATCAAAATTACGGCACATGCTCTCAATGCAAAATGCTGAACAGTTAGTTCATGCGTTCATGACCTCAAGGCTAGATTATTGTAATGCTCTACTGGGTGGAGGCCCTGCTCGCTTAATAAATAAACTCCAGCTGGTCCAAAACGCAGCAGCTCGAGTTCTTACTAGAACCAGGAAGTATGACCATATTAGCCCAGTTCTGTCAACATTGCACTGGCTCCCTATTAAACATCGCATACATTTTAAAATCTTGCTTATTACTTACAAAGCACTAAATGGTTTAGCTCCCCAATACTTGAGTGAGCTCTTAACATATTATACTCCATCACGTCTACTGGGTCTCAAAATTCTGGCCAGTTGATCATACCGAGAATATCCAAATCAACTGCAGGCGGTCGATCCTTTTCCTATTTATCTTCTAAACTCTGGAACAGTCTTCCTAACATTGTTCGGGAAGCAGACACACTCTGTCAGTTTAAATCTAGACTAAAAACACATCTCTTTTCTGTGGCATACACATAAAACACTTTTTCTTTGAATTTATTGTTAGGCTGCATTAACTAGGTCAGCCGGAACCGGGAACACTTCCCATAACACCTGATGTACTCGTTACATCATCAGAAGAATGGCATCTACGCTAATGATAGTCTCTCTGTTTTATCCTGAGGTTTACTGCAGTCAGCCGGATCCGGGCCGTATCCAGATCAGATGCTGGACCTGCGCCCAGAGAAGACCAACACAGGACCCCGAAGTGTCTGCAGAGACCGTGTCAATTAGTCTCCCCCTGCAACTGCCTCATCGACACGGCATCTTAATAAACCTGTCTCCAGTGTGATGAGTCCGATTGTTCGAATATTACAATTAAATAATACTTAAATCGATATGTCATCCGCAATAAACCCGTCTTCAGCGTGTTGACTCCGATTGTTCAAATATTACAATTAAATAATACTTAAATCGATATGTCATCCACAATAAACCCGTCTCCAGCGTGTTGCCTCCGGTCCTTCGAATATTCCGATCTATTATGACCTCTGACCTGTAAAGTTGCCAGAATAATAATAATAATACGCTGTTTGTTAATTGGCCAGAGGAGAACTGGCACCCCGACTGAGCCTGGTTTCTCCCAAGGTTTATTTTTCTCCATTAGGTCACCTAATGGGGTTTTGGTTTCCTTGCCACTGTTGCCTCTGGCTTGGCGTGCTCAGTTGGGGACACAAATTTTTTTCAACTAAACATCGAAATAAATCTAATTAATCTAATTAATAAACTAAATGAACCATATATTAATGAACCATATACTACTACTGATCTAATTATTGATCTAAAGCCCACACTGTCACCGTATGGAAATTTAAACTGATGACATCAAATGACTATACAGCTTAATAAAATTATGCTGCATTATTTTCCTGTTTAACACTGTAAAGCTGCTTTGGAACAATCTACATTGTTAAAAGCGCTATATAAATAAAGTTGACTTGACTTGACTTGACTTTGTGGGGGGTTAGATCGAGGCAGAGGCACGGGGACTCCACCCCTTGTGAGATGGAGTCTAGACCGCAACTCTGAGATGGTCATGTTCCCGCAGTGAGAACATGAGTCATCCACCAGCACTGCCTCAGCGTGCTGAACGCCCAAACACGAGATACAGCGCTGGTGACCATCCCTCGGTGACAGGTAACCACCACACCCAGAAACGCACAGAAAGAATGTCATCTTGAAAAAGCCGCAAGCTCTTTCTGTGTTGCTCTTTTAGAGGATCGCTCTCCTTGGTGCTGAAGCACGCAGGGGGAGGGGCCGCGGCGACACAGTCAGGGAAATAGTGCAGCCTGACGTGCGCGCTCTCTCTCACCGGACACTCTCTACCAGCCGTAAGAACGGCTTTTTAGCGCTCTCCACCAGGCGCACCGAACCAGCTGTGAGAACAGCCCTTGTGTTTGCTCTCACAAGCAAAAAAGAGAGATGATCAAAGACCACATGACCCGCTGCTGTGCCGTCACACCAACACCGACTGAAGAGTGCTTCCAAAAGGGCAGGCTTCCAGTCAGGACTGCGAAGTAGGTGAGTGATGTCTAGCATAACCAGATACCACTCGGCTCCGAAGCAAAAGGTTGATTTGATGCAAGCACCTATGTCTCATTTATACCCGCGGTGCGTGGCATGAACACCTGGTGCAATCATTGCATGCCAATGTGCATTGGCTCGTTTAGCTTCACTCGAAGTAGATTGGCTCTCGCGAGCGAGATTCCTATTCGTCGATATTCCGACGTGGCGTCGAGAGTGACCGACTGAATGGGAACTTACTTTTTAAAAAATCTTTACAGTGCATGCATTATTTTACACACTAGCAATCAACAGTTTGAAATAATTAAGACTTGTTAATGTTTTTAAAAGGAGAAGGCTGAATTTATTTGATTAAAAATACAGTAAAAACTAACACAATATTAAGAAATATTATAGCTGTTGTGAATATATTGTAAAATGTAATTTATTCCTGTGATCAAAGCTGAATTTTCAGCATTAATACTCCAGTCTTCAGTGTCACATGATCCTACAGAAATCATTCAGATATGATGTACTTTTCATTAAAACAACAACAACTCCAGGACCAATATAATTTTTTAACTTTAATGTTTAAACAATTGGAACTCTAATCCATAAAATGACAGATGTCAAGCTCATGAAAGGACAAATATTATAACCACTAGAAAGGCACCATAAAATAGTCCACAGCATTCTGCACTGCATAGGCCTACTAAGGCCCAATCCCAATTCTATTTTCTCCCCTTCCCCTTCCCCTTCCCCTTGCCTTTCCCCTACACCAACCCATTCCCCTTGCCCCTTGAAAGAGAGTGGCAAGTAGGGTTGGAAATATTTCCCTAACAAATGGGACACCACTACTATATTACAGGTCATCATATCCCGTTTCTTTTATTAGTGTCATGTAATATTTAACCAGTGTAAACATGAAGTGCACACATTATCACTCCCTCCAGGAAATAAACAACACCATGGTTCTGGTTACTGATGGATTTATTGCGTTTTTTATCCCTTTCTCTGTCGTCACATTCACCGTCAATGAAATCCACCGTCAAACTACAGTATGACAATGTAAAAGATAAACACGTTCACATACACTATAAAGAGGTAAATACAAATACACTCGGGAAATACAAACGTAATACACATACCTTGCTGGCTGCATATAACCAAGAGGGAATGAGATCACTTGAAAATACCCGGTTCAAAACACAAAAATGAAAAACATCTTGACTTCTTTACTCAAAACACGAGTAACTTTTGTAATCCTCACACGGAGAACAACTTATCACCAAAATGTAAACTTTTCCTGTTGCACTTTAAAAAAATGTCTGTGTGCAACGCAAATGCACTTTAGTTCCTTGTTAACATCAACACTCAATATTCATGAATAGATTAAATAAATATAACAAAACATGTTAAACAACAGAAATAATATGTATGGCAGTTATACACATCTAACAGAAATCAGGTGCGAGCACGTTCAACCAATTACTCACTCCCACCATTGTTTTGAGCTGTATTTGGACTTAAAGGGATCCCCTGGTGTTAAGACTTGTGGCTTAATATAACATAAATTATGTATCTTACTGAAATATGTAGTAGAAAACTCATGAAAGATCTACATTATTTAAAAAATGCATTATATATTTGGACAATGGGCGCCGCCATTTTGTTTGCGTTATAGGTCGATGACATAGAATGGTTGCACTCGGCAGTAACTGGCGCGACCCGTAGATATTTTTACCACAACACAACTCGAAAATGGTTTCAGAGTTAAACAAAACCAATTACTTGCATTTAAATTGCATTTAAAATCTCCAGTGCTCTGAATGGACAGAGCAAGTTTGCGTCTTTTTCACCCTCTGATGAAGGCAGCGCTGATAGTGTAATGACTTTGAATTTGAGTCATTTGAATGCACTTTGAATGGAGTGGAAAGTACCTTAGGTACATAACCGTGTCTTGGCTTGGGGATGACTCTGGAGTCGTTAGGCCCAAACTCTAGACAGGATGCAGGTCACCTACTCTCTTTACGGACACTAAAGCCAGCAAAAAAGTGAAAGGTGCTATAAGCTTACTGACTGTAGTGGTTCAAATGGTGCTCCTTTCATAGCCTGTAAGACTGTGGAAAGGTCCCATATAGGAACTGAAGGGGGGCAAGGCAGATTCAGCCTTCTAGGAAACGCGTTATGAGCTTGCATTTCCCCCCCGGGTCTGACCCGTTACCTGGATGTGATGCGCCGCTATTGCAGCCACATATACTTTGAGCGTGGAGGGGGAGCGACCCGCGTCCATGAGCTCTTGTAGGAAATAAAACACTTCTGCCACCTCACATGACTGTTGGTTCAGGTTTCGTGCATTACACCAGTCTGAGAAGACTGACCATGTCAAAGCATAAAGCCGCCTGGTTGCGGGGGCTCTAGCCTCTGATATAGTATTTAGTACTTTTTCCGGAAGGTTCCCGGATAGCCGTTGATGGGCCATATATGAAGGGCCCATAGATCAGGTCTGAGATGCCAGATTTTCCCTTTCGTCTGCGTGAGGAGATCCCTCCTCAGCGGTATCGGCCATGGGGCTGTTTCTAGCATCTGAGTCAGTTCTGAGTACCATATCTGACTCCTCCACAGCGGGACTACCAAAAGTACAGCACATTTGTCCTCCCTGATCCTTCTGATTACCTGAGGTATCAATGTGACCGGAGGAAACGTGTACAGAGGGTGTCTGGGCCAATCGTGGGCCAGCGCATCCCTGTGTTTGGAGAAATATATTGGGCAATGAGTATTGTCTTCTGAGGCGAACAAGTCTACCCTTGCTTCGCCAAAGACACTCCATATCAGCTGAATCGTTTGAGGGTGAAGAGACCATTGCCCTGGGGGAACATTGCCCCTGGATAACATATCCGGCCCCTGATTCAGGATACCTGGCACACGAGCTGCTCTTAGTGAGCTCAGGTTGCGCCTTGCCCATAAAAGGAGGTGTTTCGCCATGGAATGCAGGCTGTATGATCTCAGGCCACCCTGGCAATTTATGTAAAACACTACTGCCATGTTGTATGTTCGGACCAGTACGTGGTGTCCCTTTAAGAATGGGAGGAAAGCTCTCAGCGCTATAATGACTGCTTTCATCTCTAGACAGTTTATGAGCAGCCTTCTCTCCGATAATGCCCAGAGGCCAGAGAGTGTCTTGCCCTGGTATAGGGCACCCCAACCTAGGTTGGATGCATCTGTCGAGACTACTTTCCATCTCGTAAATGCGCCTGTGCTCACGTCCGATTTGTTCCAGTCTGTCACTAACCAAGAAGCCAGAGCTTTGACACAGCTGTGGTTGACTTTGATGCGTAACCGCCCAGGCTGGGACTCAGTTCTTTAACCAGTTTTGGAGGGTTGTGCATGTGCAATAGACCCAGTTCGAGCACTGCAGATGCTGAGGCCATCTGACCTAACATCCTCTGAAACTTTTTGAGAGGAGTGTAAGTGCCAGCCTTGAACAGCGCTGCCAGACTCTAAATGGCGCGCACGTGCTCTGACGTAAACCACGCTTTCATTCGTATTGAGGCTATACGTGTTCCCAGAAAGCAAGTATTCTGGGTTGGAGATATTGATCCTGAGGCCCAAACATTCTAGATGGTTGAGGAGCCAGGATCTGTGAGTCATCAACTGAGTCTCTGATTGGGCTATGATAAGCCAATCGTCAAGGTAGTTGAGAATGAGCACTCCCCTTAGTCTCAGGGGAGCTAGTGCTGCGTCCATGCATTTTGTGAAAATGCCGGGCACCAGAGATATGATGCCATTCGGACTGTGTACTGATAAGCTTGCCCCTCGAAGGCGACTCTCAAGAATGGCCTGTGATGGGATATGTGAAAAGTATGCATCTTTCAGATCCAATGTGAAAAACCAATCCCCCGGGCAAATTTGCGAGAGGATTAGTTTTTTTATAGTCAGCATTCTGAACGTGCGCTTCATCAGCACTTTGTTCAGCTGTCTGTCTGAGAACTGCAACGAGTAGCCTCGATTTATAATTTTCAAAACCCATTCTGATATGCCGGGATGGTCTACCATGCCTGGGTACATGTAGCTAGGGGTTTAATTACATTCAGGGACTGGCCGCTTTGTAAAAGGGAGCTGGTGGCCTGGTTGTTTTTGTTTTGCGGCGTGCACTGCATTACATTCATAGTGCTCGTAGCGCGAGACAGAGGGTGCTGTGTGTGTAAAGTGCTTCTGTGCAGGGTTGCATACTGTGTAGTTGGCACACTGCCTACTATTGTTGGCACACTGCCTACATATGAAAAGCTCTTTTTGTGATTAATGCTTGGTGGCGCACACTGTGTAGTGGGTGTGCGCCTCACATTCAGAGTGCTCATGTTGCGAGTGCGCTGTGTGAAAAATGCTTGGGTGCAGGGGTGCAGAATGTAAGCTCTTTCGTGTTTTATTTAGGTCGCTGTGAAAACGGCGTCTGTGTACAGGTGGCACTGGGGCCCGGTGTTACTAAGTTACACCACATGACTCCTGTGCATCACCAAAATTCTTCCGAAACAATCACAGATTAAAGCTGCAAGCAGCGATGAAAGGGCCCTCGCACCCGGGGCCACCGCCAGCCGGTGGCCTCAGGAAAACAGCGAATAGTGAGTGACATGCATTTAAGTGGGTAAATATAGGAAAAATACAGCTAAGTCATTTTGATGTGCCACACTTCCTTGACTAGGACTCTTATCAAACATGTGAAGTTTAGGGCAGATCGGACATTGTATGCCTGAGTTACAACAACTTCCTGTTTCATGGCGTTATTCGCATACATTAGCACTTAGCCAAGTTTTGCATGATTTAATGTGTTTCTAGCATGTTTGGTACTGTATGACATATTTAAATGCATTTCTGTGAGTGAATTACAGTGTAAAACATGCCATTTCCTGTTGCCAGCAGTTGGCGCTATGACTGTCACTGAATATGTACACTGGCATGTAAATGTCTACAGATCAGGATTCTAATAAAACATGTGAAGTTTGGGGCAGATCGGACATTGTATGCCTGAGTTACAACGACTTCCTTTTTTATGGCGAAACATTGAACTTTGTGAGGCCGCCACGGACATGCCCTTCAGCGAAAACGTCTCGGTTATGGATGTAACCCTCGTTCCCTGAGGAGGGAACGGAGATGTAAATTTAGTGACTAACAAATGGGGCTTTCGCTTAGAAGCCTATCATCTTCGGGATCTTAGAAAACGCCCAATGGCGTGCCAATGCCATGGGCAAGCGGAATTTGCATATGTAACTCTGCCTTACCGTGTGAGGTAATTGATGACATTTGTGAAATGTCATTGTGGATTGCTCCTGCCTGATCCTGCCTGCCTGATCTCCTGTCTCCTGTGTGCCTCCTGTGTGCCTGTTTGTAGCTCTGTACAGCCTTGCTCACGTTTGAATCTTTATTTTGATATTTCCCCTTTATTCTACTGCTATATAAATATAACTTACTCATCACCATAAATTGTTTAAAAATTGCCTATCACGTTAAATTTGACATCGCTAGCTTTTAATCTAAATCACCATCACACGTTAGCATTTCGCTAGCCTGTTAGCTTGTCATCTCTGCACCCGGGTCTCCTGCTCTCTGAGTTCATTAGTTGGATTAGTAAATAGTGTCCAGCATACGATTGTGGTAAGTGGTAAATTGGATGAGTGGTAAGTGGCAAATTGGACTTAACACGGTAAGTCATGTGTTCTCCTGTCATTATCACTTGCACTTCATGCTACATGTTCAGTATAGGCTTCTCCGCTGGCGAACAGGGCTTCACATGTGATAAATGTAAGGTGATAGTTAGGCTGACGGAGAAGATTTCAGAATTAGAATCATGCATCCATACTTTATCTGAGAGTAGTGAGGATGTAACAGCTTTAGACACTGATTTGGATGCGAATAGCTTAGTGAACTCTGAACATTCTTCGGTTCCGGCTGCAGGGCCCTCGCAGTAGGGCAACTGGGTGACAGTGAGGCAGCATAGTCGCAGACCAAAGAACCGCTTTTCCGTTCCGGTTAGAACATCAAACAGGTTCTCCCCTCTCAGTGAAGCACCCACTGAGTATCCTGTTGAAAGTGCCCTAGTCATTGGCGATTCTATTACACGGAACGTTAAAATAGAGACACCGGCCACCATAGTCACTTGTTTACCTGGAGCCAGAGCGCCTGACATCAAAGCAAATTTAAAAGTGCTGGCTAAAGCTAATCGTAAATTCTCTAAGATTATTATTCACGTCGGCACTAATGATGTTCGACTTCGCCAGTCGGAGATCACCAAAATTAATATTAAAGAGGTGAGTGAACTCGCTAGTACGATGTCAGAGGCTGTTTATTATTCTGGTCCGTTACCCGTTAGAAGGAGTGATGAGATAGTTAGCAGGCTATCATCACTCAATGGCTGGTTGTCTAAGTGGTGTCTGCAAAATAACATGGGGTTCATAGACCCACTTATGTTTCTTCTGGTGTGCCTCAAGGTTCTGTTTTGGGACCTCTTTTGTTTATCATCTATCTTTTACCAATTGGCACTATTTTCAGGAAATATGGCATTCAATTTCATTGTTATGCTGATGACACCCAGCTTTATCTGTCCTCGAAACCTTCCTTAAAGTTTCCTCCATCTGCTCTTTTGGAATGTTTAGACGAATTAAAAATGTGGTTTTCAGGTAATTTTCTCAAGTTGAATAATAGTAAAACAAAGATTCTACTCATTGGATCAAAACATTCAATAGCTAAGTCAAACATTTCATCCGTTACAATAAATAACTGCTCTGTTCCTCTGTCTAATCAAGTAAAAGTTTGGGTGTCATCCTTGACAGTACTCTGTCTTTTGAAGCACACATTAACAGTGTTACTCGTTCTGCATTCCATCATATTAGGAATATTAATCGGTTGCGTCCTGTTCTCTCACTCAAGAGTACTGCTACTCTTGTGCATGCTCTTGTAACATCACGAATTGACTACTGTAATGCCTTGTTTTATGGGCTTCCTTCAAAATCTCTTTATAAATTACAGTTAGTACAAAATGCAGCTGCTCGAGTTATTTCCAAAACATCTATCTCAGAACATATTACTCCTGTTTTACTAAATTTGCATTGGCTTCCAGTTAAATTTCGTGTAAATTTCAAAATTTTACTTTTAACTTATAAAGCACTTAATAATTTGGCTCCTCCATATCTTCTTGATCTTCTGCATCTATACATACCTTCTCGTACTCTAAGATCTGCTTCTGCACGTACACTTGTTCTTCCACGCACTAGGACAACTACCATGGGGTCACGAGCTTTTAGTTATGCGGCTCCTCATTTATGGAACTTGCTTCCTGTAGAAGTTCGTAATAGTACAAGTCTTCAGGTTTTCAAAACTCGTCTTAAAACGTATTTGTTTAGGCAGGCTTTTATGTGATTTTAATGTTATTGTCGTCAGTTCTGTATTGTCTTTTATTGTTTGATAACACTCTTTTTGTGTGAACTTTGTAAGGTGTCCTTGAGTGCCATGAAAGGCACCTATAAATAAAATGTATAATAATATTAATAATAGACAATTGGAAAAGTTTTTGGGGCAGACCTGACCTGTTGAAGAAGGATGGCATCCATCCCTCCTGGGGTGGTGCCGCTCTTCTCTCTAGTAATTTGGCACATAGTCTTAGAGCTAAACCTTGACTCACTAGCGCCCAGGTCAGGAAGCAGACAAACTGGCTAAACCGACCGTCTGCTAGCTGTCTCACGTCACCGGAGTCAGATAAATCTCAGCACATAGAGACTCTTTCACAGAGATATTATCATATAGAGACTGTGTCTGTTCCCCGAATTAGTAAATACAAAAAAACATCAAAACCATTCAACAGTAAAAATTTAATTGATGTCCAACAAATAAACAAAAGATATAATACAGATGAACAATTGATAAAGCTTGGGTTGCTGAATATTAGATCCCTTTCCCCAAAAGCGCTTATTGTTAATGATATTATTAAAGATAATAATCTAGATGTGCTCTGTTTGACAGAAACCTGGCTAAAACCTGACGACTACATTACCTTAAATGAGTCCACTCCCCAAGATTATTGTTATAAACATGAGCCGCGTCTGAAAGGTAAAGGGGGAGGGCTTGCTGGAATTTATAATAATATCTTCAGTATTACTCAGAAGTCTAGTTTCAAATATAATTCCTTTGAAGTTTTGGTGCTTTATGTAACGCTATGTAGTGTATATGACAAAACCCATTCAACATTGGTGTTAGCTACTGTATACAGGCCACCAGGGCATAATACAGACTTTATCAAAGAATTTGCTGACTTTCTATCAGAATTAGTACTGGCCGTAGATAAAGTACTAATTGTTGGTGATTTTAATATCCATGTAGACAACGAAAAAGGATATTATTAGGATTAGCATTTAAAGATACACTAAACTCTATTGGAGTTAGGCAACACGTGTCAGGACCCACTCATCGCCATAATCATACTTTAGACCTAATATTGTCACGGAATAAATGTTGATACCGTTGAAATTCTGCAGCAGAGCGATGACATCTCAGATCATTACTTAGTATCTTGTATACTTAATTGAGCTAAGGTTGCAAAGCCGCCCCCTCGTTTAAAAAAATGGCAGGACAATCACTTTCGCTACTAAAGATTGCTTTTTAAATAATCTTCCTCATCAGTATCATCTCCTCAGCATCCCAGATAGCATAGAAGAACTCGATGTTGCAACGGAAACTATTGACTCTCTCTTTTCCAGTACTTTAGACACAGTTGCTCCTCTACGCTTAAAGAAGATTAAAGAAAATAGTCAAACGCCGTGGTACAACAAGCACACCCGGGCCCTTAAAACAGCAGCCAGAAAAATGGAGCGCAGCTGGAAGAAAACAAAACTAGAGGTCTTTCGTAATTCGTGGAAAGAGCACATGATCACATACAGAAAGGCGGTAAGAACTGCTAGATCTGCTTATTTCTCAACTCTCTTGGAAGAAAACAAACACAACCCGAGGTATTTATTCGATACAGTGGCTAAATTAACCAAAAATAAAGCTTCAACTTCTGATGATTGTAAACAGCACAGCAGTAATGACTTTATGAACTTCTTCACATGTAAAATTGATAATATTAGGAAGAAAATTTTAACCATGCAGCCGTCTACTACAGTATCACATCAGACAGAGCATTGTAGTGTCACTGAGGAAAAACTACAATCATTCACTGCTATAGGAGAAGAAGAATTGGCTAAACTCGTTAAATCATCAAAATCAACAACATGTATGCTTGACCCTGTACCGACTAGGCTATTAAAAGAGATGCTACCAGAGGTCATAGATCCTCTTCTTAATATCATTAATTCATCTTTGTCATTAGGATATGTACCGAAAACTTTTAAGTTGGCTATTATTAAACCACTTATTAAAAAAACGCAACTTGATCCTACAGAATTAGTCAATTATAGACCAATCTCAAATCTACCCTTTCTGTCAAAAATACTCGAAAAGGCAGTGTCTTCACAATTATGTTCCTTTTTAGAAAGAAATGGTATCTGTGAGGACTTCCAGTCAGGATTTAGACCGTATCATAGTACTGAGACTGCTCTCATCAGAGTTACAAATGATTTACTCTTATCATCCGATCGTGGCTGTATCTCTCTATTAGTGTTACTCGATCTTAGCGCTGCATTTGATACCGTCGACCACAACATTCTTTTGAATAGACTCGAAAATTATGTAGGTATTAGTGGAATTGCTTTATCATGGTTTAAATCATACCTATGCGACCGTTATCAGTTTGTAGCAGTAAATGAAGAGATGTCACACCGATCGCAAGTTCAGTATGGAGTACCACAAGGCTCAGTGCTAGGACCGCTACTCTTCACCCTGTACATGCTACCATGTGATATATTATCACATGGTAGGGAGATATTATTAGGAAGCATGGCATTAGTTTTCATTGTTATGCTGACGATACTCAGCTCTATATTTCTTCACGCCCTGAAGAAACTTACCAATTCACAAGATTAACGGAATGCATAGCCGCCATAAAACATTGGATGACCGGTCATTTCCTGCAACTCAATTCAGAAAAAACTGAATTTTTAATTATTGGACAAAAAAGCTCCACAAGTAGTAACCTAGAATACTGTCTAACACTTGATGGCTGCTCTGCCAAGTCTTCGTCGTCAGTGAGGAACCTGGGTGTGCTCTTTGATACCAATCTTTCGTTTGAAAGCCACGTTTCTAGCATCTGTAAAACTGCATTCTACCATCTTAAAAATATATCAAAATTACGGCACATGCTCTCAATGTAAAATGCTGAACAGTTAGTTCATGCGTTCATGACCTCAAGGCTAGATTATTGTAATGCTCTACTGGGTGGTTGCCCTGCTCGCTTAATAAATAAACTCCAGCTGGTCCAAAACGCAGCAGCTCGAGTACTTACTAGATCCAGGAAGTATGACCATATTAGTCCAGTTCTGTCAACATTGCACTGGCTACCTATTAAACATTGCATACATTTTAAAATCTTGCTTATTACTTACAAAGCACTAAATGGTTTAGCTCCCCAATACTTGAGCGAGCTCTTAACATATTATACTCCATCACGTCTACTGCGATCTCTAAATTCTGGCCAGTTGTTAATACCGAGAATATCCAAATCAACTGCAGGTGGTCGATCCTTTTCCTATTTAGCTCCTAAACTCTGGAACAGTCTTCCTAGCATTGTTCGGGAAGCAGACACACTCTGTCAGTTTAAATCTAGACTAAAAACACATCTCTTTACTGTGGCATACACATAAAACACTTTTTCAATTAATTGATTGTTAGGCTGCATTAACTAGGTCAGCCGGAACCGGGAACACTTCCCATAACACCTGATGTACTCGTTACATCATCAGAAGAATGGCATCTACGCTAATGATAGTCTCTCTGTTTTATCCCGAGGTTTACTGCAGTCAGCCAGATCCAGGCCGTATCCAGATCAGATGGTGGACCTGTGCCCAGAGAAGACCAACACAGGACCCCGAAGTGTCTGCAGAGACCGTGTCAATTATCCTCCCCCTGCAACTGCCTCATCGACACGGCATCTTAATAAACCCGTCTCCAGCGTGTTGCCTCCGATCATTTGAATATTGCACTTTAATAATTATTTAATCAATATCATCCTCAATAAACCCGTCTCCAGCGTGTTGCCTCCGGTCCTTCGAATATTCCAATCTATTATGACCTCTGACCTGTAAAGCAGCCAGAATAATAATAATAATAATACGCTGTTTGTTAATTGGCCAGAGGAGAACTGGCACCCCGACTAAGCCTGGTTTCTCCCAAGGTTTATTTTTCTCCATTAGGTCACCTAATGGGGTTTTGGTTTCCTTGCCACTGTTGCCTCTGGCTTGGCGTGCTCAGTTGGGGACACTATATTTTTCAACTAAACATCGAAATAAATCTAATTAATAAACTAATTTAACCATATAAACTAAATTACTGATCTAATTATTGATCTAAAGCCCACACTGTCACCGTATGGAAATTGAAATGAACTGATGACATCAAATGGCTATAGAGCTGAATAAAATTAGGCTGCATTATTTTGCTGTTTAACACTGTAAAGCTGCTTTGAAACAATCTACATTGTTAAAAGCGCTATATAAATAAAGTTGACTTGACTTGACTTGAGTATAAAAGGAAGTACGTGGCAATATCGCATTACGTTACCTGCTGAGGAGCCAAGACTGAACTCCGGCCGTTCCAGCAGTACAGCAGATGTGGCAAAGGGACGTTACATCTCCGTTCCCTCCTCAGGGAACGAGGGTTACATCTGTAATCGAGACGTTCCCTTTCGTTCAGTCACTACGACGTAACATTAGTGACTAACGAATGGGGGTCCCAATATAATCACGCCACTTGGCTGTCTTCCAGTGCCCTGCGTAAGTGTGAGTACCCTGTCGTAAGACTAGTATGGACGAAGGACTCCCACGTGTCACAGGAATACCAAGGTACACTGGGAAGCATATTCCAGTGGAGATATGCAAAGATGCCTACCCGTAGGGAGGACTTAGAGAGTACACATATGACCCGCTAAGGGCTGCATATGGGAAAACTCTAGGGTACCAGTCGAAGGTGGATTTTTAACCCCAGGGGTGGCAGGGACTTGCCAAGGGAAAGACACCTGCTCACTGAGGAGGCTTACGGTGGAAATACACGTATGGGGGTCGCCGGAGGGGAACCATGCACACGGGGCACCTGGCTGGACATGAGGGTCTGGGCTCGAAAGGGCAGACTTACTGGTGTCGGCGTCGACAGTGCTGGAGGAACTCAGGGCTCGTATCCAGTCCGTGGAGTGGAATGGCGAGCAAGCGAAGACACCTGAGCCTAGCCCATTACTGGCCACTAGTAGAGGCGAGTACATAGTTGGACACAGGCTCCACTCGGAGATTGTAGAATCTTGCGAATGTGTTAGGTGTCGCCCAGCCTGCAGCTCTGCAGATGTCTTTTAGCAAGGCGCCATGTGCTAGAGCCCAAGAGGAGGCCACGTGAGAGTTAGCCGGCCCGAACTCCAGGTCCCCTACCCTCTTGATGGAGGCCAATGCAGTCAGGATCGCTGTCTTCATTGATAGGAACTTAAGATCGACTGACTGCAAAGGCTCAAAGGGAGGCCTCTGCAGAGCATCTAAAACTACTGAGAGGTCCCAAGAGGGTACGAGGGGAGAGCGAGGAGGATTTAGTCTCCTCGCTTCCCTCAGGAACCTGATGACCAGGTCGTGCTGACTTACCTTTTTGTTCTCCAAGAGCGTAGACCGCCCTGGTGGTTGATGTCCACTACAACGGCCGTGTTGTTTGTCCTGACTAGTACATGTTGACCCATCAGCAACGCTCGGAAGCGGTGCAGGGCGAACTGTACTGCCAGCAACTCAAGGTAATTGACATGCAGAGGGCGCTGGGGTCCTGTCCGGGAGCCCGCGGCTGCTTGTCCATTGCACATGCAATGTCCATTGCACACCAGCCCGTGGCAGAGGCATCCATCGATGCGACAACATCCCTGGAAACTCGTTCTAAGGGCACACCGGCCTGTAGAAAACTGAGGTTCGACCACGGGGTGAGAGTCTGCAGGCAGGCCCGAGTCACTTGTACCCAGAGCGTGTCAGACTGCCATGTCCATCTCGGGACTCGGTCGCGAAGCCAATGCTGAAGTGGTCTCATATGAAGTAATCTGAGTGGCGTTACCGCGGCTGCAGATGCCATATGCCCCAGGAGCCTCTGAAATAACTTCAGTGGAACCGCACTCTTGCTCTCGATTTGACGGAGTCAGCAGAGACTGTGCGCGCTCGCTCGAAAGCTGCGCAAACATGGCGACCGAGTCGATATCCATACTGAGAAAAGAGATCCTCTGCGCTGGGCAGAGTTTGTTCTTCTCCCAGTTGGCCCGAAGGCCCAGACGGGCTAAGTGTTGGAGCACTAGATCTCTGTGTTCGCACACCTGCACTCGAGAGTGGCCCAGTATAAGCCAGTCGTCGAGGTAGTTCAGGATGCGAACCCCGTGCTGCCTGAGTGGCACAAGGGCTGCCTCGACAATCTTTGTGAAGATGCGAGGGGACAGAGATAGCCCGAATGGGAGGATCATGTACTGATATGCCCGCCCCTCGAAAGCAAACTGTAGGAACGGTCTGTGTCGAGGAAGGATGGAGACATGGAAGTAGGCGTCCTTCAGGTCGATTGCTGCAAACCAATCGGCCGGACGAACGCATTCGAAAAGGCGTTTCGCTGTCAACATCCTGAATGGAAGCCTGTGAAGGGATCGGTTCAGGACGCGCAGGTCCAGGATTGGTCATAACCCACCGGTTTTCTTGGGTACAATGAAGTAGGGGCTGTAGAACCTGGACTTCATTTCGGCAGGTTCGATCGCACCCTTCGCCAGCAGGGTGGCAACCTCCGCACACATGACTGGGGCGTTGGCCCCGACCATGGTATGGCGGACTCCCCTGAAGCGGGGAGGAGCCTGCGCGAACTGAATCGCGTAGCTTAGCCTGATGGTCCTCGCGACCCAGCGGGACAGTCCCGGAAGCTGAAGCAAGGCTCCCAGGAACTGCACCAGAGGGGTCATGCGGACCACAGACGTACCCAGGGTGGGGCAGTGAGGCAGCGTTAGATCTCGACATGGGAGACGTAGAGTCCCGGTTAACGGCTGCGTCCTGACAGAGGAGACCAGGGAAGGACGTGCGTTCCACTGGGGTCTGAGAGGAGGCTGGTGACAGAGAGGGATGCGAGTGGCGGGACTCGGGGGTGGCGCACACTGTCATCACCGGTCTCTGGGTGATCAAGGATGGGATTGTCAGTTCTTTCTTTAACCACATTGGGGTGCTGCTGACCCGGGGGCCAGCAGCTGAACAAAAAATTCTCCCCCGGCCCTCCACCGGGGGAAGGAGTGGCCCTGCTGCCATCTCCTGGAAAGAACTGCCCATCCCTGAGCTGTCCGCGTCAGGAGCGCCGCTTAGCCTGGCGTTTTTTTGCGGGCTGCGGGGCTGGAGCGGACTGGGGTGAGGGAACGCAGAGGGAGAGGGAATCACAGGAGTTTTTTGGCCTCAGTCTGCTTCTGGGCGGCTGAGAACTGTTGGGCGAAGCTCTCAACCGCGCCACCGAATAGCCCATCCTGGGATATGGGAGCGTCGAGGAAACGTGTTCGCTCGCCATCACGCATATCGGCCAGGGTGAACCATAGGTGTCTCTCCTGGACCACTGCTGTGGACATCACCTGACCCAGGGAGCGTGTGGTCACCTTTGTCGCCCGGAGAGCGAGGTCGGTGGCGGCACGCAACTCGTCTCTGAGTCCTGGATCAGCTCCACCCTCGTGCAGGTCACACAGCAACTTGGCCTGGTAGGCCTGAAGAGTTGCCATGGCGTGCAAAGAAGCGGCGGCCTGCCCCTTAGCTCTATAGGACTTCGTCACCAGCAATGACGAGAACCTACAGGCTTTGGAGGGGTGCTTTGTGTCACCGCGCCAGGTTGAAGCACTCTGCGGACACAGTTGCATTGCAACAGAGCGTTCGACTGGGGGGACCCCAGTGTACCCTTTGACCGCGGCTCCATTGAGGGCGGAGAAGGCGGAGGAGGTCGCCGAACGGTCACGGGAAGACAACGGGTTCTTCCAGGACCGCGCGACCTCCTCATGCACTTCCGGGAAGAAAGGAATAGGAGGGGTGGCCGACGGGTGTCTGGACGCGCCGCCCCCAAAAACCAATCGTCCAGCCGCGAGCACTCAGGTCGGGGCGGAGGTTTCCACTCCAACCCAAGCGTCGCGGCTGCCCGGGAGAGCATGGCTGTCAACTCTGGGTCCGACTCGGGCAATGCTGGCACACCCGAAGGCGGCTGCACATCATCCTCAGATGACTCCAGCCCACCTTGCGATGCGGCGATCGACATTTCTTCGTCCTCCGCGGCGCCAAATGAGACAGGAGCCGGAGCCGATGTACACGCTTGAACGCTCGGCGGGTTCGGTGCACGAGAGGGGGATGTGGGCCGAGGCATGAGCGTCGGAGCTTGATTCCACACCGTCACCCTTAGGTCACCCTGGCCACCAGCCAAAGTGCCGCCTCTCGTGGAGACCGCAGATTGGGGTGTGGCAGAGGGGACTCTCGCTCCGGCATCAGCACAGAGTTCACGGAGTCTCAACCGTAACACAGTGGGAACATGAATCATCCACGAGCACTGCCTGAGCATGCTGAAAGTGTTCGTGCCCACCAGAGGGCGAGAGAAACAGACCGCACCCAGAAGTACACGGGCGAGACATCCTGAAAAGGACGTGCCACGTGTAAGCTCTTTTTGTGAGAGGAAGCCTCGCAGTCGATGCCGAAGCGCCCAGGAAACACACACCAGCTGGATGCAGACCACTGCACAGATCAGCAGGCAGGAAGTATGCGATCACTGGAACGCGCCGTCACACCAGCACCGACTGGAAAGCTGCTCGTCTCGAAGAAGCTAACAGAGTATCAGAAGGCTTGTGAGGAGTGAAGAGGAAGGTACTCTTGGCTCCGAAGCAGAAACGCAATGCGATTTTGCCACATACTTCCTTTTATACTTACGCGGTGAGGCGGAGTTACGTATGCAAATTCCGCATGCCCATGGCATTAGCACGCCATTGGGCGTTTTCTAAGATCTCGAAGATGATAGGCTTCTAAGCAAAACCCCCATTCATTAGTCACTAGCGTTACGTCGTAGTGACTGAATGAAAGGGAACTAGAGTTGTTTATGGCGGCATTATAATGCCGTTAATAACTGAGCGCACAACTGATGCTTGCTCACTCAGTAAATCACTCCCGCGAGAGAATAACTCCTTTTAAACCCACGCGCGCATGACATCTCTGCGTGCAAATCAAGCCCTTGCGAGCTTGGACATGACTCGCATCATTCTCCACACTCGCGCTCAAGCTTCTATTTTGCTCACGCGAGAACTTTTTATTTTTGTCAGTCGTGGGGCGGGACTTTACTTATTTCAGTGTAACCTGAAATGTCATTGGTCAATCCCGTTTTTTCCGAAAGTCAGTTGTGAATGGACGCCTTACCAGATACTATATTAATAATAATAATAATAATAATAATAATAATAATAATAATAACTTTAATTTATACAGCGCCTTTCACAAAGCCCAAGGACGCTTAACAAATAGCAAGGGAAGGGATGGACGGGGGGGGGGGGGGGGTGTTTAAGGATAAGAAAGAGAGAAACCAGAGCAGCTATGGCCCATAGGCCTCAGTGAAGAGGTGTGTTTTAAGCTGGTTTTTAAAGGTTGCTAGAGATGTTGCAGAGCGGATGGCATGAGGAAGCTTGTTCCAGAGTGACGGTGCACCCACACAGAAGGCTCTATCACCAAATGTCTGTAGCCTGGACTTAGGGACAGCGAGCAGGTCCTTGTCTGAGGACCGCAGGGACCGAGCTTGACTGTACGGATGGAGTAGATCAGTCATTTAGAGATTTGTACGTCAGAAGGAGGAATTTGTATTTGATCCGTGATTTAACTGGCAGCCGATGAAGCGTCTTTAGGATTGGACTAATGTGAGATCCAAGTTTTGTGTAGGTAAGCATTCTAGCCGCAGAGTTCTGTACATACTGGAGTCTGTCAGTAACTTTGCTAGGCAGACCAAATAGGATACCATTACAGTAATCGAGTCGGGAGGTGATGAAGATTAGGGTCTCAGCTACAGAGTCGGAGAGGCACAATCAGAGTCTAGAGATGTTCTTGAGATGGTAAAACGCCGTTTTAGTAGTGTGTGTAACGTGTTGCTGGAAGGAGAGAGTAGGGTCCATAATGACGCCCAGGTTGCGTACTTGAGGAGATGCTGATATTGAACAGCCATCCACATCTAGTACGAAGTCATCAACCAAGTGACTGTGGAGCAAACACTATGAGTTCTGTTTTGTCTTTATTGAGTTTAAGAAGGTTACTGACCAGCCATAGCTTTATGTCCTTCAGGCAGTTGATGAGTGTCAGTGGTGGATGAGGAGTGGAAGGCTTAGTACTGATGTAGAGCTGGGTATCATCAGCGTAGCAGTGGAAATGTAATCCATGTTTCTGGATAATCATCCCAAGAGGCAACAAATAGATATTGAACAGTAGAGGGCCAAGTACCGATCCTTGTGGCACACCGTGTAAGACTGGCGCCAATTCAGAGCAAATATCCTTAAGGGTGATGTATTGTTGCCTGTTGGTGAGATAGGATTTAAACCAGGAATACACAGTACCAGTGACACCAATGAGATTTGAGAGGCGAGTGAGCAGAATCGTTTGGGATACCGTATCGTAGGCAGCTGAGAGGTCAAGAAGTATTAAGATGCTGACATGCCCAGAATCTGCTGCCATGAGAAGATCATTTGTGATTTTGATTAGGGCAGTTTCAGTACTGTGCTGTGTCCTGAAACCAGATTGAAATGGCTCATAGAGGTTGTGCTGTAGCATATGATGGTTAAGTTGGGAAGCCACAGCCCTTTCCAATAACTTGCAGATGAAAGGTAAGTTGGAGATCGGGCGGTAGTGGCTTGGATCATCGTGGTTTTAGCCAGGCTTTTTAAGTTTAGGGATCACTGCAGCAATTTTAAAGCTGATGGGGACCACCCCGGAAGACAACGAGGTGTTGATGATGTTGACAAGGGTGGGACCCAGAGTTGGAAGACATGCCTTAACCAGTGCAGTCGGCATTGGATCCTGTTTAACTTCATTTATTATTTTTATGGAGCTGTAGCTACTGGGGAAAATGAGAATACATATTGCTGTAGTTCACAGCTACATTACCACTATACTTCCACTAAATCTATGTTGTTTACCCAGCCACAAAAAATATCAAAATATAGGTTTTCAGATTTTGCATTTTTTTGTAGGTATTGGGCTTTTACTTGTCTACCGAATTTCATACTCGTACGTGAAATGTAGCTCAAACGCCACTTAATTGAAATTTTGTAGGTGGCGCTATCGAGCCATTTTGCCACGCTTAATTCTGAAACCCATATCAGACGTAAATGTTCTCCACTTCTGATGCGTATGCAAAGTTTCATGAGTTTTAGAGCATGTTTAGGCCCTCAAAAATGCGATTCATTTGGGAGAAGAATAAAAATAGGCTGAGCAATTACAATAGGGTCCTCACACCATCTGTGCTCGGGCCCTATAAGGCATATATACCTTTTACCTTGTTCAGAATTCATCTATGATATGTTTTAGTTCACTTGTCGTCATAAAACACACAATCAAAGTTAAAGTTTAACTCACTACATCTGCCTTGATAAAACCTTCCCAGTTGCGGTTCAGTGTTATCGCACCATGAGGGAGAATACAGCATGTGACCTTATAAATATACAAAAGAGCTGAAAGCCAGAACCAGAAGAAAAAACTATGTCATTGTTCTGGCAAAATGTCATGTCATTGAAGTGTACATACAGTGTCATGAAAAAGTATGTGAACCGCTTGCTAAATCTGTGAAAATGGGAATAATTTTAACTAAATAAGAGGGATCATACAAAATGCATGTTATTTTTTATTTAGTACTGTCCTGAATAAGATATTTTACATAAAAATGTTTACATATAGTCCACAGTACTGAGAATCAATGGTTCATAAACTTTTTATCAGGGTTATTTTAATAAATGCAGCTATTTTTGTTGTCTTGTGGACTATATGTAAACATTTTTATGTAAAATATCTTATTCAGGACAGTACTAAATAAAAAATAACATGCATTATTTTGTATGATCCCTCTTATTTAGTTAAAATTATTCCCATTTTCACAGATTCAGCAAGCGGTTCACATACTTTTTCATGCCACTGTAAATTATAACTAACAAAAAAGTAGTTATATCACAGGCAATCAGATAATATAACTTCCATAGAAATAACAGCCATACATGTTTACCAAAATATGACAATACAATTCTGCCTACTCATTTCTTTCCCTTGTGTCATGCTGTGTTCAGGTCTAAAGGTGAATTTCGTTTTTATCACACACTATCACAGTTCTTTTATTTTCCCAGTGCAAGAAAGAAAAAAAACGAGGACGTATCTGATGTTTTCTGAGAAACTGTTTGGTGTGCGTGATAAATACTAGCTAAATATTAAACTATAATATGTATATGGACTGTTAGATAAGACGGATAATAAACTAGACATTAGCACGCCACAGTCCTTTGCTCTGAAGAAGCAACCGTGGCATCAGGGCAACTGTGCACGACAGGCAATATGCATTAAACAGAAGAGTATTTTAAAATCGCTCGAATATGCCACATTTACCGCAACAGCTGGTGTCACACCCACAATGTCATTTAAATATAGATACATTTTAATGTCATAGGATGTAATAGATCACTTTCAAATATGTTATCTTTTGCTGCTCAAAACTTTGTAAGTCCAGAACGCCAGTTTTTAATTCAAGGTATTTGTATAGTGTTTTTTTTCTTTTTCCCCTTATTCACACTAAAGTGATAGTTATTTGTGATAGCCTATGATATGAAATGGGTAAATTATCATCATCAAGAGAGAAAGTCACACACACACACACGGGCAGAGAGAAAGAAAGGCTGTGTTCGAAATCGCCCCCTATACCCTCATTCACTATTCCCTACATTTACTTATATAGTTCACTTGAGGGAGCGAATGAAAACGAGTGAGTTTCGGACACTAATGGTGCATTCACACCGGACGTGAATGAAGCATTTCGTGCGAGTGATTTACATGTTAAGTCAACGCAAAGACGCGATATAATAAGCTATACATGAAATAAAGCAAACAATTCAGTCAAACATTAAAAGTCAGCGCTAGTCGGCTACAACTGTAACATAAAGTTAAATAGCCTAAAAATAAAAAAGTAATGAAACTTCACTTTGCCCTCAGCCTAAACGATTTGCCAGGGAACAAATTATAGATCCATGAGACCAAAGATCGCCCGTTACATATACACAAGACGAATTATAGCTCGAGACACCACAGAGACATCAGAGCCAGCGGCAAATGTCAGAAGGACTAGCCGAGGAAAGGCTGCTTTCATTGGGGTTAACGAGCGCGGAACGCCACTGATTGCCTGGATCTCACAACTCCAAAAACGGCAGATAAAATGTTCAAATAGGCACTCTTTTTATAAATAAACCACAGATTTGAGCTTTAAACAACTACATTATCACCTGAAAAAGTCTTAAAACTCAGTTTTGTCACACATTGACAGTAGTATTTTAACAAAAAAGACGTGTAAACACAGCCCATGTCAGCCATTTCTCAACGAGACTAACCGCCTGGCAGAAGCCCCACCATGAAGCGAATTTGCGTCTGTTGTGAAGTGAATGTCACGCGCGAATGAAGCAAGTAAACTTCCTTAAAAAGTAAAAGCGTCCAACTTCGCACTAATAGCACGATTTATTCGCATTATTCACATCTGGTCATCATGCGGTGTACCACAAGGTTCTGTTCTTGCACCCACTCTTTTTTCTCTATACTTACTTCCCTTGGGATCCATTTTCAGGAAACATAATGTAGCCTTCCATTGTTATGCTGATGACATGCAAATTTATTTGCCTTTAACCAGCGGTAATGAGGATGCTGTTAGTAATCTATCAGCTTGTTTGAATGATGTAAAGGTATGGCTCTCAAAAAACTTTCTTTTTTTAAACTCAGATAAATGTGAAGCTATTGTTTTTGGCCCCTCCGAACATAGCAGGCAACATTTACCTAATCTCGATCTTTTAAACTTCACTATTTCAGCAAAAGTTCGTAATCTAGGTGTGGTAATTGATAACAACTTACAATTTGATAGGCAAATTGCCTCAGTAGTGGGCTCTAGTTTTTTCCATTTGCGTTCTTTTTCCAAAATCAAATCTTTCCTATCCAATGCCTCTCTAGAAGTTGCTATTCACGCCTTTATAACATCCAGGCTAGATTACTGCAACTCTCTGTACTCTGGAGTTTCGAAGAGCCAAATCTCTAGATTACAAGTTGTTCAGAATGCAGCAGCGCTATTTCTGAAGGGAGGTAAAAAATTTGATCATGTCACACCGCTTTTGAGATCCCTTCACTGGCTACCGGTTCAATATAGAATCGACTATAAAATTTTACTATTAGTCTACAAATCCTTAAATAATCTTGCACCAGCTTATCTATCAGATTTACTTCACCCATATACTTCAAATCGAAAACTGAGATCAGGAAACAAATCCCTCCTTCATATTCCTAGAACCCGGTTGAAAAAGAGGGGAAACCGTGCTTTTGAAGTGGTGGGCCCCACTCTGTGGAATAATCTTCCTATTGAACTGAAAAAGGCTTCCACTCTATCTGAGTTTAAAACAGCGCTAAAAACCCATTTGTTTAGAGTAGCTTTTAATGTGTAACCTGATCGCGTTTTAAGGCACCATATTTAGATTGAGGATTGTGATGTCGTTAGTTCAATGTGTATTGTGTATGTGACTATTGTACAGCACTTTGGCCGGCCAAAAGCCGGTAGTAAATGTGCTTTAGAAATAAATAAACTTGAACTTGAACTTGAACGCTCCGTAAGTGCGCCGGAAAGGCAGCCGTTTTTGCAGTTTCTGCTTGCTGTTTATTTGAAACATAGCAAACCGGCAGCTCCCGTAACAATGAAAAGATTTAACTTGAACTCTGCTGTGGAAACTAGCATGTATAAACCTTAATCAAACAATATAATAATCAATTAAAAAGGAATTTATACCTGTATGCATGATATTGCGCTGGACCAGTGCGGTTTGGAAGATGGATGGATGATTGATTCAGCTGTGGGCACTATTTGAGGGAACAGCCATTTAGTGGTGTCCAAAACCATAGTGGACGTTATTAAGTGCACTCATTCAATCCCACAATGCACCGCAATAACGAGTTTACAACCGATGTATGCTCGACGGCAAGAGAATACCCATAATGCACTGTGAGAGTTGCGCCGTGCATTGAATGAATTCCCGCGTTTCGCCAAGAGATGGCATCAACCCACACACTTTTTAAGACCGATGATATTGGACCCACTCACTTTTATCGTCTCTAATTGAGCACATGTCTGTTTACATACCCTGATAAACACTGATTAAACGCGTTAGAAGCTTTATTTTCACTTTTCTAATATTCTAATGAATATTCTTTCTTCATTTTCATTGAAAATAAATGCCTTTCTGATCTGATATGTGATAGGAAAAGGCAAAAGGGAGGTTTGAACCTTTGGTTGATTTGCGTCAAACTTGATGCGGGATGCAGATACGCCGCCTCGCCATAGGTTCGTGCAGTTCTCGCAGCCCAACCAATCAGCACGCTTATAGCTCTGCATTAATGTTGGCTGTGTAGCTGCACTGCATTTTAAAATAAAGTTTTTCCATAGGTGTCTAGCGACGCAATACTTGTTAGTTGAAGTTACGTAACTAACCGAGACTAATTCTATTGTCTTTTATGAGTTTAATAAAGAACTCTGTCTTGTCTTCTGTCCAAACATACCACGCCATCTGTAAAGCTCTTAAAATATCAGACATGACAGGCAATGGAAAATTACTGCTGCACAACACTGTCCTTGATAACACTGAAATGAGGACATTTCCTTATCACACAGCATAATATTGAACATTAATATAAAATATAAAGTAAATTAACATTCCATTTGAAGGAACGAGTAAATATACAGCGAGAGAGAGAGATCAAGTAAAGAGATAAAGTAGAACACAGTTTTTTTTGCTCACAGACACACACAGGTGTTTTATTCATTCAAATGAGATCCAGTGTCATGTTATTACAGCAACACAAACTGAATGTTTAAAATAGAAACTGGAACACGTTCTAAAAATGAGCCCTGTCGATGTGATCCAGGTGCACTTGTGATGTGCTCTTTTTCTTCATCATCAGAACGTACTCGGCAAACTCCCGAATGGCTCCGTGGCCGGCGGATCTCTGACAGGTGTATTTAGCCGCAATGAGATCTGCCAGAGGTGCGTCACACGGGACGCCATTCAGCCCCACCTGGGATAGGATCTCTACGTCTTCAGCTTCTGAACCTGTGAGGGAAAACATCACAGACTGCTCAATAAAAAATTGCTTCATTTACACCCTTCGTTTGGACATTCAAGTGTAAAACATTGCGAAATGCTCTAGATTGAAGCTCTACCTGACAGGCCTATGATGCATAGATTAATCAAATATAAATTATTAATTAATAAAGTGCTCCACTTTATTTTAGTAATTTTACCTGTAAAAAGCATAGTTAACCCATTCAATACAAGGCAGGGTATAATGGATTTAATAAATAAATGAGCTGAACTCAAAGATCCAAGACTTTTTCTATTTACACAAAAGGCCTATTTCTCTCAAATATTGTTCACAAATCTGTCTGAATCTGTGTTAGTGAGCACTTCTCCTTTGCCAAGACAATCCATCCGCCTCACATCCGGTTGGATGTACTGCCAAATTATCTGAAATGCCTTTTGGAGACGGCTTATGGTAGAGAAATGAACATTCAATTCACGGGCAACAGCTCTGGTGGACATTCCTGCAGTCCGCATGCCAATTGCACGCTCCCTCATAACTTGTGACATCTGTGGCACCTGTGACATTGTGCTGTGTGATAAATTCATTTTAGAGTGGCCTTTTATTGTGGCCAGCCTAAGGCACACCTGTGCAATAATCATGCTGTCTAATCAGCATCTTGATATGCAGGGGCGGATTTAGTGAATTAGGGGCCCCAAGCAAAATAGAGGAATGGGGCCCTATTTGCTGCTGCATGACCCCTCCACCCCCATAAATTTAAATTAGAATGAAGGAAATTATTACACACATAAGAATTATTTCAACCAAAAGTGAAATGTGTCTGTGTGGAAAGTAACTGTGCATGCGTCATCTACTCGGGTCCTTCACAGAAATCAATGAGCGCAATTTCAAACGATAAACATAATATGCACTTTTGCTCTGTATTTAATTATAACTTCAGATGCATATGTTATGTTCATTTGTAGAGCCCTATGAAAACAGTTTTTTTTATTTTATTTTTTTATTCTGGATTATATTAAATTGTATTAATCAAAAAGCATGTCTAATTAATTGAAATCATGAAACTTATTTAACATTAATTTATTAATTTAACAGCAATTTATTAAACGTTTAACAAAATTGTCTCGGTTACGTATGTAACCCTCATTCCCTGAAGGAGGGAACTGAGACGTACATCGGAACTGACCGATGAATTGGGATCTGATCTTAGAGACCAATCTACTTTGAGTGTGTTAAAAACGAGCCAATGGAGATTGGCATGCAATTCATGCATTCCACACTCCGCCCCGCGGTACGGGTATAAATAAGGAAGTGGAATGCTTGATCATTGCTTTTTTCTGCTGAGGAGCCGAACTAGTGACTCGGCCCCCTAGCGGAAGCGCAGCACCTGGCGATGGGACGTACGTCTTCGTTCCCTCCTTCAGGGAATGAGGGTTACATACGTAACCGAGACGTTCCCTTTCAGTCAGTCACGTTCGATGTACGTCGGAACTGACAGACGAATTGGGATCCCTACCAAAACGCCAGGAGGCTGGCCCTTCCAGCGTCCTGCTTGAGCGCACTGTACCGCCTTAGATGGACGGAGGAAGTCAGGGCTCCAAGCAAGGAGGTCAGTCACTGCTGTTTCTGCAAGACCCACCCAGTGTGACTATCGGATAACGCTGGGAAAGTGTGCCTGTCTCTGGAGATAGTACGCTGCGGAGCCACGTCCTTCAGTGGAAGGATTGGTGGCAGAATACACATAAGGACTAACCTGGCAGGGCAGTGCAACATATGGCAGTCTCTGGGATGGTTCCAGCCTGGTTCCAGGGGGGAAAGAACACGCCCAGAGACGACAGAGCGGGCTCTGTCAAGGGAAAGACACGGGGCTAGCCAAGTAGGGTAGCAGGTACCGTGGAAGAATACACATATGGGGTTGCCTTGAGGGAACCGCTACATATGGAACTCAGCCTACACGCACGTTTCACAAGCATACGGATGCAGGCCTGGCGTCAGACGGCTGCAACGTCTGGTACCGAAGGGGTGACGGAGGAGCTCGACAGGGTTAGCCGTTTCCGGGGAACACAACTGGAGACAATAACGCACGTATCCGGCCCAGAGGGCGGGAGTGGCGTTGCAAGCCGACACTTAGAACGGGCACTTAGCGCTACTGGCCCCTGGGGACGAGGATGCGGGAAGATACCAGCTCTACACGGAGGCTATAGAATCTAGCGAACGTGTTAGGTGTCGCATAGCCCACAGCTCTACATATATCTGTCAGCGAGGCGCCTTGAGCCAGCGCCCAGGAGGAAGCAACACTCCTTGTTGAGTGTGCTCGCAACCCGAATGGGCAAGGCATGTCTTGGGACTGGTAAGTCAAGACGATAGCATCCACTATCCAGTGGGCTAACCTCTGCTTGGAGTCAAGTCAACTTTATTTATATAGCGCTTTTAACAATGCAGATTGTTTCAAAGCAGCTTTACAGTGTTTAACAGCAAAATAATGCAACAGAATTTTATTCAGCTGTATAGCCGTTCTGGAGAAAACGGTGATGTCATCAGTTCATTTCAATTATCATACAGTGACAGTGTGGGCTTTAGATCAGTAATTTAGTTTATATGGTTAATTAGTTTAATAATTAGATTTATTTGGATATTTAGTTGAAAAAATTAAGAACAATTTAGTGAAATTTAGTGTCCCCAACTGAGCAAGCCAAGCCAGAGGCAACAGTGGCAAGGAAACCAAAACCCCATCAGGTGACCTAATGGAGAAAAATAAACCTTGGGAGAAACCAGGCTCAGTTGGGGTGTCAGTTCTCCTTTGGCCAATTAACAAACAGCGTATGATTATTATTCTGGCAACTTTACAGGTCAGGGGTCATTATATATCGGAATATTCGAAAGATCAGAGGCAATACGCCGGAGATGGGTTTATTGAGGATGATGTGTTGATTAAATAATTATTAAAGTGCAATATTCGAAGGATCGGAGGCAACACGCCGAAGACGGGTTTACTGAGGATGACAAAGATTTAACAATTATTAAATTGAAATATTCGAACAATCACGCCGGAGACGGGTTTATTGAGGATGCCGTGTCGACGAGGCAATTTCAGGGGGAGTCTAATTGACACGGTCTCTGCAGACACTTCAGGGTCATTGGTTGGTCATGTCTGGGCGCAGATCCACCATCTAATCTGGATCCGGCCCAGATCCGGCTGACTGCAGTAAACCTCGGGATAAAACAGAGAGACTATCATTAGCGTAGATGCCATTCTTCTGATGATGTCACGAGTACATCAGGTGTTATGGGAAGTGTTCCCGGTTCCGGCTGACCTAGTTAATGCAGCCTAACAATCATTTAAAGGTCCCGTTCTTCGTGTTTTTTGAAGCTTTAATTGTGTTTACAGTGTGCAATATAACATGTGTTCATGTTTCGCGTGTAAAAAAACACTGTATTTTTCACACAATTTACTTATCTGTATACTGCTGTTTTCACTGTCCTAAAAACGGGCTGATGAGTTCCTTGTTCTATGAAGTCCCTCCTTCAGAAATACGTAACGAGTTCTGATTGTGCCAGCGGTTCCTGTGTTGTGATTTGACCGCAGCTTAGCGCACGTTGCACGGTTCCTGTGTTGTGATTTGACAGCAGCTTAGCGCACGTTGCACGGAAAGGTCACGCCTCTTAACGGGGAGATGTATGCGCTCAATGATCTCTAAGTACAGCGTCCCTGTGAAAGCCAAACAAAGGTGATTTGACTCCGGGATGAAAATAACAGCGTCTCGACGACATGGCGACAAACAAACGCAACACTTCCTCGTCTTCTCCACGCAACGCTTCCTCTTCTCCACATGGGAGAGCAACAAGACCACGCCCCCTTTTTCGCGTATTCTTGTGGGCGGAGGTTAGTCTGTTCTACTGTTCTACTGACGTAATTAAAGCAGGCTGTAACAGGATGTAGTCCAAGCCGGCCGTTCGCTGTAGGCTTTGAAAGGGAACTTCTGTTAAATAAAATATCTCGCTTGGCATTGAACTTTGAGCTTTATAATTTTACAGGTATTATTTATGCTCTAACAGCAACATTACACACTAACTAAAGTTTGAACAATGGGATCACGAAGAACAGGACCTTTAACTGAAAAAGTGTTTTATGTGTATGCCATAGTAAAAATATGTGTTTTTAGTCTAGATTTAAACTGACAGAGTGTGTCTGCTTCCCGTACAATGTTAGGAAGACTGTTCCAGAGTTTAGGTGCTAAATAGGAAAAGGATCGACCGCCTGCAGTTGATTTCGATATTCTCGGTATTATCAACTGGCCAGAATTTTGAGACCACAGTAGACGTGATGGAGTATAATGTGTTAAGAGCTCGCTCAAGTACTGGGGAGCTAAACCATTTAGTGCTTTGTAAGTAATAAGCAAGATTCTAAAATGTATGCAATGTTTAATAGGCAGCCAGTGCAGTGTTGACAGAACTGGGCTAATATGGTCATACTTCCTGGTTCTAGTAAGAACTCGAGCTGTTGCGTTTTGAACCAGCTGGAGTTTGTTTATTAAGCGAGCAGGTAGACCACCCAGTAGAGCATTACAATAATCTAGCCTTGAGGTCATGAACGCATGAACTAACTGTTCAGCATTTTGCATTGAGAGCATGTGCCGTAATTTAGATATATTTTTAAGATGGTAGAATGCAATTTTACAGATGCTAGAAACGTGGCTTTCAAACGAAAGATTGGTAACAAAGAGCACACCCAGGTTCCTCACTGACAACGAGGACTTGACAGAGCAGCCATCAAGTGTTAGACAGTATTCTAGGTTACTACTTGTGGAGGTTTTTTGTCCAATAATTAAAAATTCATTTTTTTCTGAATTGAGTTGCAGGAAATTACTGGTCATCCAATGTTTTATATCAGCTATGCATTCCAATAATCTTGTGAATTGGTAAGTTTCGTCAGGGTGCGAAGAAATATAGAGCTGAGTATCGTCAGCATAACAATGAAAACTAACGCCATGCTTCCAAATGATATCTCCCAGTGGTAGCATGTACAGGGTGAAGAGCAACGGTCCTAGCACTGAGCCCTGCATACTGCATACTGAACTTGTGATCGGTGTGACATCTCTTAATTTACTGCTACAAACTGATAACGGTCACATAGGTATGATTTAAACCATGACAAAGCAATTCCACTAATGCCTACATCATTTTCGAGTCTATTCAAAAGAATGTTGTGGTCGATAGTATCGAATGCAGCGCTAAGATCGAGTAACACTAATAGAGAGATACAGCCACGATCGGATGATAAGTGTAAATCATTTGTAACTCTGATGAGAGCAGTCTCAGTACTATGATACGGTCTAAATCCTGACTGGAAATCCTCACAGATACCATTTCTTTCTAAAAAGGAACATAATTGTGAAGACACTGCCTCTTCAAGTATTTTTGACAGAAAGGGTAGATTTGAGATTGGCCTATATAATTGACTAATTCTGTAGGATCAAGTTGCGTTTTTTTAATAAGTGGTTAAATTATAGCCAACTTAAAAGTTTTCGGTACATATCCTAATGACAAAGATGAATTAATGATATTAAGAAGAGGATCTATGACCTCTGGTAGCATCTCTTTTAATAGCCTAGTTGGTACAGGGTCAAGCATACATGTTGTTGATTTTGATGATTTAATGAGCCAATTCTTCTTCTCCTATAGCAGTGAATGAGTATAGTTTTTCCTCAGTGACACTACAATGCTCTGTCTGATGTGATACTGTAGTAGATGGCTGCATGGTTAAAATTTTCTTCCTAATATTATCAATCTTACATGTAACGAAGTTCATAAAGTCATTACTGCTGTGCTGTTTACAAACATCAGAAGTTGAAGCTTTATTTTTGGTTAATTTAGCCACTGTATCGAATAAATACCTAGGGTTGTGTTTGTTTTCTTCCAAAAGAGTTGCGAAATAAGTGAGATCTAGCAGTTTTTATGGCCTTTCTGTATGCAATCATATGCTCTTTCCACAAATGATGAAAGAACTCTAGTTTTGTTTTCTTCCGGCTGCGCTCCATTTTTCTGGCTGCTGTTTTAAGGGCCAGAGTGTGCTCGTTGTACCACGGCGTTGGACTATTTTCTTTAATCTTCTTTAAGCGCAGGGGAGCAACTGTGTCTAAAGTACTGGAAAAGAGAAAGTCAATAGTTTCTGTTGCAACATCGATTTCTTCTAAGCTATCTGGGATGCTGAGGAGATGATACTGATGAGGAAGATTATTTAAAAAGCAATCTTTGGCGGCAGTGATTGTCCTGCCATTTTTTAAGCGAGGGGGCAGCTTTGCAACCTTAGCTAAATTAAGTATACATGATACTAGGTAATGATCTGAGATGTCATCGCTCTGCTGCAGAATTTCAACAGTATCAACATTTATTCCATGTGACAATATTAGGTCTAAAGTATGATTATGGCGATGAGTGGGTCCTGACACGTTTTTCCTAACTCCAATAGAGTTTAGAATGTCTTTAAATGCTAATCCCAATGTGTCTTTTTCATTGTCTACATGGATATTAAAATCCCCAACAATTAGTACTTTATCTACGGCCAGTACTAATGTAGTATTTGCTTGTGGGTGTTCTCGGGGCTTAAATCCTAAAGTAACTGTAATTATGAAAATAAAACCCACGGACACGGACGAGCTCTTTTCTCAACCTCCCGCTCTCTTTCTTCACCTCTCTCCTCTCTCTTCCTTCCGCCCTTCCTTACCGTCCACACGTCATAATAAAAGTCCTCACAACAACATCCACTTTAACATGTAGATACTGTTGAATTAACATTCAAATATAACTTTAACTCTTACACTACTTCCCCCTTATGAAAAGAAATGTCCTCGTTTCCTGAAATACAAACAGAAAAATACATCTGTAACAAAAATATGCATTCCAGACATTAGAAAAACAAATTCTCAGGTACAAAACACAATTCAAAATGTGAACATGAATCTTTCACAAAATACCAATAGCACAAATGTCAGGTTTTTTTTTTTCTCTCTCATTTGACATTACCGTTTTCAACAATACATTACACAATCCCATACTCAGGAATTAGATTGCATATGAACAAAAAAAAAAAAAAAATATATATATATATATATGTGTGAAGATGCATACTAAGACATTATACGTCCCTAAACCGTAATGGGGGACGCACAGAACGCCCTGACCTTGTTCTTGTGCCATTTATTGGCTGTACCGTAGGGGGTTCTACATAGGCTTCAGCTCTTGGACCCCAAGAAATTTCAACCTGAGCCTGAAAAGGAGGTAATGTACCACCTCCCTCTTGAATCTGTTGAGGTGGCCTTACAGACTTGGGTACCGCAGATTCATGAAAAACGTAAGGCCTGGAGCCTGATAGTGCTGTAAGTGGAGGGCATCCTCTTCGAGGGGATGTCAGAACTGGATGTGGATCAGGTGACCACACAGAGCGGTAAGGTTTCAGCCGATTATAATGAATCACTTTAGGCTTTGATCTAGAGTCAAGCAAATCTTTCACTTCATATGTCACTCCAATGTCACCTGCCGGTGAGTCCAATCTGCTCAAGACCTTGTATGGACCAGTCCATTTTGGAGAGAGTTTGTGTCTCGACATAGCTGGAAGATCAACCCATACGAGATCATCAGGTTGATAAGCAACATGACGGATATGACGGTCGTAGTAACGCTTTTGCTGTTCTCCAGCTGTCTGGATGTTCTCTGCAACGGTGGTAAAAGCAGAGCGTAGTCGTCCCAGCATAGATTGTGCATATTCGTTTGGGGTTCCGGGTGTAGCCCTGGAAATTGCTGGGGGTACACCAAGGAGAAAATCAGCAGGTAGGCGCGCTTCTCTGCCATGTGCCAAGAAGAAAGGTGTATGTTTGGTTGAGGAATGAACACTTGTATTGTAGGCAAATTCAACTTGCTTTAGGTGGTCATCCCATTCCCCACCTTTGGCATACAGATATTTGGCAAGCTGATCTTTAATGGACCTATTGGCACGTTCAACCATACCGTCTGACATGGCATGATATGGGGATGTCCGTGTTTTACGAATTCCAAGCTGGGAACACAGTTCTTTCACCAAATCAGAATCAAACTGTCGGCCTTGGTCAGTGTGCAAACTCTGGGGCACACCATGTTGGCTCACATAGTCTTCAAACAAGCACTTGGCGACGGTCGTTGCACGTTGATCAGTAACTGCATAGAGATTGAGGTATTTGGTAAAGTAGTCCATTACTACAACCTGCAGAATCTGTTCACCTGGTGGAGGTCTGACTGTACGACAAAGGACTGAATCTACAAAGGTAAGCCTTGGGAACTCTTTCCACAAATGCCTAAATCCGTAAGCAGTACCTTTGAGGGTTGCATATGGGGGTCTCTTTTTAGTTAACACCCATTCAGAGACAATACTCAAAACGGGGTCACCTTTCTGAGCCTGTAGTATATCTTCATTATCTATACTCAGACATGCAACATCGGAAAAGGTAGAGAGAGCAGAGTTTGAAGGCTCAAATCCAAAAACTGTACCAGAAGAAACAGGCTGTGCAGAAGCAGGGTGTGATTCGGCTACCTCAGTCTGCGTCGAAGCAGTAATGAAATGGACAGGCTTGATCTCCAAGGCATTGGAAATGTTTCTCTCACTGTCAGGTCGACGAGACATGGCATCAGCATTGGCGTGTTTGTGACCATGTCGGTACTCAATGGTCCAGTCATAAAGATCAATCTCTAGAGCCCACCTTGCTCTGCGACCCGTTGGATCACCATCCAAAACCATTCGTCTCAGACTAAGCAAGGGCTTGTGATCAGTGATGATTCGAAACGAATGACCCATTAGATACTGACGGAAATGACGAATGGACCAAACAATAGCCCACAACTATCTGTCGTATGTTGACCATCGTTTTTCAGTAGGTGTCAGGATGTGACTACCATAAGCGATGACACTCTCTTTATCGTCAACATTCATCTGGGACAGAACACATCCGATAGCCGTGTTGGAAGCATCAGTGAAGAGCAAAAACTCCTTCGAAAAGTCTGGATAGGAAAGAATTGGAGCATTGGTAAGTGCATACCGCAAAGAAGCAAAGAATTGAAAGCTTCCTGTTCTACTTCGGTCCACACAAACAATTTCCCTTTCTGTGTTAGAGCATGCAGTGGCTGTGACATTTGAGCAAAGCAATGAATGAAACGCCTGTAATATGAGCACAAGCCTAAGAAGGCTCGAACTTCCGTAGGATTTCCAGGAGTAGGCCATTCCTTAACCTTCTGAATGTTTTTCTCATCAGGCTGAAGACCCGCAGAAGATACAACATGGCCCAGAAATGTCACTTGCTGTTGGGCAAAAGAACATTTAGCTGGTTTCAGCTTCAAGTTTGCTGCTCTCAAACGCTGGAAGACCTCTCTCAAGTGTTGAATGTGTTCGGCAAAACTCTTGCTGTAGACGATGATGTCGTCTAAATACACAAGACATGTCTTCCAAGACAAACCCTGCAGTACTAACTGCATCAAATGTTGAAAGGTGGGCGGAGCATTGACAAGACCCATTGCCATCACTGTAAACTGATATAAAGAACGGCCAGTAGTGAAAGCTGTTTTTGGTTTGTCTGCCTCATGAAGCTGCACTTGCCAATAACCAGATGAGAGATCCATGGTACTGAATATAGAGGAACCTCCAAGTGCGTCCAAGGTGTCATCTGTTCTGGGTAAAGGATGGGCGTCCTTAGTGGTAACAGAATTAAGGCCTCTATAATCTACGCAAAAGCGCCAGGTGCCATCTTTTTTCCGTACCATGACGACAGGTGCAGCCCAAGGGCTATGACTGACTTCCACAATACCTTTTGCCAACATGTCGTCCACCTGTGACTGAATCACCTCTTGCATCTGAGGAGAAGAACGATAGGCCCGTTTTCTAATGGGAATTGCATTGTCAGTCTTGATTCTGTGTTCGACTATGTTCGTTCTACCAAAATCTGTAGGGCTCTTACTAAACACATCACAATACTCATGCAACAATGAGTGTAGTTCATTCACCTGGGGGTCAGACAGATTCCCTCTTTGAACCTCAAATGGAACAGGTGGCACCTGTGTAGAAGGGGTGGAAATATTACATACAGAATCTGAATGCTGAATGACATCATCTTGGTGTATTGGAGTGAACTCCCCCAACTGCATACCTGGTTGCAGTACAAAAGGGCTGTTTGTTGGATTCATGACACGCACTACAGTTTGACCATTTTCAGCTACTGTAAGGGTGCGTGCAATTACAATACCATCCACTTTAGATGGGTATGGCTCGAGCAACCCACTGTAACCATCTGCTAAACCTGCATTAACTGCAAACGGGATAAGTTGAGCCGTACAGTGCATCTCACATTGGGGAGGAATGGTAGTGGCCACAGTAATTTGAGCTGTGCACAGTACAGGGGCAAGTTGAGATGTGCTTAACAATGGTAAAGTCTGATCATAAAGGCAGCAAAGTCCCTTACCCATATTCAAGATTACCTCATGCTTCTGGAGAAAATCCCACCCAAGAATGATACCCTGACTCACATTTCTGATGACCTGCATGTCATGTTGTATTGTCAGTGCACCTAATCTCAGGTTAACATTCACAGTTCCCAGAGTATCTAGATTTTGACCAGTTACAGACTTTGACAGAATGAAATTACTTTTCAATGGTCTTTTGCACAATGAAGGAATTGCCATACGGGTAGTTTCATTAATGAATGAAATGCTAGAACCAGTGTCTATCATGATGTGCATGTCAGTACCTTCAACAATACCACCGATGTGTGCTGTGCAACTGTCTGTAGCAGGAAAGTGTTCAGTCTCGGGATGGCCAGTGTCTGTGGTTGTCATCCGTACGGTGTCGTTTGGGCTGGGGGTGAAACAGCTGATGTGCGCCCCGCCGCATCAGCTAGTGGAAGTTTCCCTGATGACGGGTGTGATGGTCTGGGTAGGCGCCACCAGGACCACTTTGACGATCCAGGCTGTGCTGCTGAGGTCTGTAATGGTAGTATTTGTGTTCCTCAAAGGTGACATGCTTGTGATGAGGGCTTGGACTGCGTCGTTGAAAAGACGAGCTGTTGTAAGACATGGTGTCATTCCGTTGTCCACGTCTGTCATCCTCGTAGTAGTCAGTGCAGCCTGCAGTGGAGTATTTTGGAGAATAGCGATCCTTGAACCTCTCCCTGCGATGAGGCGAAAAATCCACTCTGTCATTATGCTGGTATGTGTTGTCGCGCCGTCTGCGAAGGTCTCTGCGATGGCTGGGAGATATGCTGTAGCTGTCAGGTGAAGGAGAACGAGCATCTGAATGTCTGGTTGGTGAATGTCCATACGGTGCACTCCATGCCATGGCATATCTCGTTGGGCTGCGCCAATGTGGTGATGGAGTCTGCCGAGATTGACTGCGTTGATCACGTAATTGCAGTTTCGATGCTGACACATCCTTACTTAAGTCTTTAACTGTGTTAGTTAAATCAACAACTGCTTGTTTCAGATAAAAAGTGTCAGTGTCAGAAATAACATTCACTGTCTGTGCTGCCGAATTGTCTCTCACCACAGACGAAACCGGCTGTATCAGTCTGGCGGCCTGTCGTGCCCGTTCAGCTTGAGTAGCGACTTGGAAGGCATCTTTGAATGTTTTCACACCCCTCTCATGGCACTTAATCTGGAGTTCTTGATCTAAACCAGCCAGAAATCTCGACAGTTTCATGTATTCTGACGCGTTCTGTTCAAAATCTGGAAAAGCTTCTTTGACCAGTCTACATATGTCTGCTGCATACACTTCCATTGGTTCATTAGGCAATTTGTGGCGTGAATTAGGAAATGTTTGAAAAGACGCAATTACATCCTTCTGGCCAAAAGCATCTTGTAAGTGTTTTTTCGCTGAAGTAAAAGAGTGCCGAATTTCGGATGGAAAATTGTCCCAAACAATAAACAGTTCAGGTGGCAATCTAGTGGGCAACTCTGCTGCTAACACTGCATCCAAATCAACACCGCTATCTTTATAGCGAGCCTCCTGAATTACCTCATAACGACGGGCCCACAGCTGAAAAGACTCGGAACCATCGTTGCGAAATGGCGGCGGTAAAGGAATGTCCTTTGGGGTAGTTTGTGCGCGACGCCCCCGCGAGGAATGAGCACTGACCTCCCGCGGCGCTTGTGCTTCCTCCCGCGGCACTTGTGCTTTCTCATCGGACATCTTTGAAGTTTATTCAGAACGCACCAACCTTCAGTGCGTCGCGCTAAAATCAGAGTCACGTACAGACTGTGTTCGCTCGAGGCGTCAGCGAGAGAACAAAAACATGTATACGAAAAGAAACTCGAATATCCGACGAAAAACACCGCTGCCACCAGTGTAGTATTTGCTTTGGGGGTGTTCTCGGGGCTTAAATCCTAAAGTAACTGTAATTATGAAAATAAAACCCACGGACACGGACGAGCTCTTTTCTCAACCTCCCGCTCTCTTTCTTCACCTCTCTCCTCTCTCTTCCTTCCGCCCTTCCTTACCGTCCACACGTCATAATAAAAGTCCTCACAACAACATCCACTTTAACATGTAGATACTGTTGAATTAAAGGAACTGTATGTAAGAAATGTATTTCAATTAATCATAAAATGGCCCTGATATGTCACTAGACATTAAGAAATCATGTTAATTTCAAATACTTATATCACTGACAACGGTTGTCCGGCCAAGATATTGTCATTTTAAAAGTGAAGTTGCAGCCCTCAACTGATGTTGATGTTGACATGTTGTGTTTTGGCCTGAAGCGCCACCCTCCACCTATCTACCAATCACGAAGTCAGTAGTGTTTCTGCATTCGGGTTGCCAGCTCTGCTCTAGTTACCACAGCTGCAGCTACAAACTTTTTGGATAAACAATGTCTAACTTTACGAAACCTAAACAACCTCGTTATGAATCAGAAAAACGTTGTGACAGTGTCCGAGATAAAACAAGGATTTGTATAAGAGATGCCTTTGAAAGATGGAGACGGCTGAAAACGGAGAATAATTTGAAGACTGATGCCAACGTTGCTAATTTTCTCCTGGACAGGTGAGGTTCATCTATGTTTGGCTAACTTGTACTTAATGTAAATGGACATTTTCAAATATTCATGACAGTCGAACAAAGTTATGCATGTTCGTGCAAAGTAACGTTAGGTTAGCGCAGATGGAGGAGGTGGGTCATTGAATTGAAAAGGTATAAAGGAATTGTTTGGTAAATAAAAACAGCGAGTCGTCATTGCTAACATTAGTAATGCATTATCAGAGCCCGTTCCTCTGTCATTATGCGGGGACGCTGAGGAAAACAACATTAGCACGCTTATTATTGCAATGTGAAAACGTATTTGAGACAGTAGCCTAACGTTACCTCGGTAAAAATGATTCCTCATTCGTTCTTCGCATATATAGTGGACAAAACATGCTGCAAGTGGACCTGTATGACCATTGCTAATGTTATTTAGCTTTGCTGTAATTTTACTATAGTATTTTTTCATGTGGGAATGTACTGTCACATACGAGCGTTCATATTTACGATTAGTTTTGGCTAATCGCCATTAGTAAATTTTTGCGATTCATAATTACTTCACAAAACATCGCTCTTGAAGCATAAACATAATTAACAGAAAGAAAAAAAACCTTGTCACTTGCCATTGAAAGCTCCTTGTAGCAGCCTACGTTCCTGCTGGATCCTGCAGCCTATCTGGCAACCTCGAGTCAGGGGAGGGGGAGAGGGGAGACCCGCTCAACAGTAATTTGAAAGTGATTGCAGTACCAGTTTTGGCCACAGTCCTACATACAGCTCCTTTAACATTCAAATATAACTTTAACTCTTACACTAACTCTGATTGAAAATCAGCTAATTCTTTGATAAAGTCTGTATTGTGCTCTGGTGGCCTGTATACAGTAGCTAACACAAATATAAACGGGTTTTATCATGTACACTACATAACGTTACATAAAGCACCAAAACTTCGAAGGAATTATATTTGAGACTTCTGAGTAATACTGAAGATATTATTATAAATTACAGAAACACCTCCCCCTTTACCTTTCAGACGCAGCTTGTGTTTATAACAATAATCTTGGGGGGTGGACTCATTTAAAGTAATGTAGTCGTCAGGTTTTAGCCAGGTTTCTGTCAAAAACAGCACATCTAGATTATTATCTGTAATGATATCATTAACAATAAGTGCTTTTGGGGAAAGGGATCGAATATTCAGCAACCCAAGCTTTATCAATTGTTCATCTGCATTATATCTGTTGTTTATTTGTTCGAAATTAATTACATTTTTACTGTTGAATGGTTTTGATGTTTTTTTGTATTTACTAATTCGGGGAACAGACACAGTCTCTATATGATAATATCTAGGTGAAAGAGTCTCTACGTGCTGGGATTTATCCCAATGTTATTTTGCGGACACCACTTAGCTTGGAGACAGTATTTCCCTTCTGCTGGCCTCGGTAACAGACGAAGAGTTGCTCTGAGGTCCTAAAGCTTTGAGTCTGGTCTATGTAAGCGTGAAGAGCGCGGACGGGACATAAAGCTAGGGCTGGGTCTGCCTTCTCTGAAGGCAGCGCTTGCAAGTTCACCACCTGGTCCCGAAAGGGAGTGGTAGGAACCTTGAGTACGTATCCAGGCCGGGGTCTCAGGACAACGTGAGAGTTGCCTGGCCCGAATTCTAGGCACGATTTGTTGACCGAAAGTGCATGCAGGTCCCCTACCCTCTTGATAGAGGCCAAAGAGGTCAGGAGCACTGTCTTCACTAAGCTCTATGGACTGCAAAGGCTTAAAGGGAGGGCTCTGAAGTGCTCTGAGCACTAGAGCCAAGTCCCAAGAGGGTAACGAGTTTGGACGAGGAGGATTTAGCCGCTATTGCTGCAACGTACACTTTGAGGGTGGAGGGAGACAGCCTTCGCTCCAGCCCGTCTTGCAGGAAAGAAAGCACGACACTAACCGAACATCTTCGGGGATCTTCCCTGTGGGAAGAGCACCATTCAACGAACAGGTTCCACTTCAAAGCTGTTAAAATAACTGTTTTCTATTTGAATATATTTTAAAATGTAATTTATTCCTGTGATCAAAGCTGAATTTCCAGCATCATTCCTCCAGTCTTCAGTGTCACATGATCCTTCAGAAATCATTCTAATATAATTCTAATATAATAAATATGATTATTATCAATGTTGAAAACAGTTGTGTAAAAAATTTTTTTTTTTAGGATTCTTTGATGAATAGAAAGTTCCAATGAACAGTATTTATCTGAAATAGAAAGCTTTTGTAACATTGTACTACCGTTCAAAAGTTCTGGGTCGGTAAGAATTTGTTTGAGTTTTTTTAAGGACTTTAAAGAACTTTATTTTCTTAATTTCTTAAGAATAAATTAATACATTTATTCAGCAAGGATGCGTTAAATTGATCAAGTGACAGTATAGACATTTATAATGTTGCAAAAGCTTTATATTTCTGAAGGATCATGTGACACTGAAGACTGGTAGCCTAGAAATCTAGACGCACCCTAGCGGCAGCAAATCTAATCTGCCGTGAATGTAGTCTAGCAACTCTCGGTAGACCTGTGAGCTGGAAAAACCAAACTCTGGTCAGGCCAATCACATCGTGTATAGAGTTGGTGGGCGGGCTTAACATAATGACGGCACGTTACGGCAGAGTTGCGGCGGTTCCGCGTGCTACCCGTAAACAAAAAAGCTGGCGAACGGCGGTCTTTCGAACCGGCTTTGGCTGCGACTCTGGAAGACTTTTAGTTAAGCTTTTCTTTGAGGAAAGAATAAAGTACGGCACTGAAGTCATTCTTAAGAAAAGAAGATGTGTTCAGAGTTTTGCTGACTGAATACAGCGAACGTTTAATCCATCAACTAGCTTCACTTCAAATTGCTATCAAATTGCTATCAAATTGCGTGCAGAGGGAATTTGAAAGACAACCGTTTATCCCGCCCCTCGGATTGAGCCCTGCCAATGGTGTGTTCCCAGACCCAACATCTTGATGTGGGTCTGGCTTGTCAGGCTAGAAGACTGGAGTAATGATACTGAAAATTCAGCTTTGATCACAGAAATAAATTACATTTTAAAATATATTCAAATAGAAAAAAGTTATTTTAAATTGTAAAAATATTTCACAATCGTACTATTTTTGCGGTATTTTTGATCAAATAAATGTAGCCTTGGTGAGCAGAAGAGACTTCTTTCAAAAACAAACTGGTACTGTACTGGTACCTCTTAACATTATATATATATATATAGGTCTTTTGAATGCACAGGAGCTCAGGAATGGAATAAATTATTATAAATGTACAGTATATCTAATATAGTCTAATATATAGTTAAAATCTTGCTTTTCAAAGGCGGGGAAAGAGTTAATTAAAGGGGTGATGAACTGAGAAATCAACTTTCCCCTGAGCTTTTGATATATAAAAGGTCATGGTAATATAAGAATATCCTGTAAGTTTCAGAGCTGAAAACTTCCTTGTTAGTCAAAGAAAAGCTTTTATTGACACCAGGCCCAGAAAACGAGAGCTCTCAGAATATGTGGATCTCTTACGTAATCCATAGTTTTCAGTCACGTGACTGTCGCAGAGCCTTGGAGGGCAAAACTGCCATAGAACTCCATAGAACGGCAGCACAAGTCTGTCAAATTTCCATCTTAAAACAAAAATATGTGAACAAGATGCACATTTTGGGCACTTATCATCCATATACAGCACCTGCTGCAGTATTTCAATCACTGAAAACAGCGGGACGTTTTTAAAACGCTTAACGTGAAAAACACTATAGGGTGAGTTGCACCAATAAGGATTAAATTAAGCAAAGTTTAAAGGATTTGTTGATATGGGTTTTATTTTAAATCGAGTCGTTGCAGCACTTCATTTTAAACACAGATAAATTACACAGTAAAACCGTTAAAGAGCTGATCAAGCCGCAGACGGAGGTGAACTGAAGACCACCCTGCAGCCCACCCTTAAAGAGCTGTAATGTACTAAAACAGTGATATTAAAAGATCAAATTCAGTTTACACCTTTTTGATGATGCATACTATATACAGGCAAGTAGATGAGGCAAGAATATGAACGCAACGTGTTTTCTTTATAATGGGTTTCGATGGGGAAAACACCTAACGAGAAACCTTGTGTTGTACTAATATTCTGTGTTTGTCTGCTTTCCTGTACAAAGTATGCAACATCATTAAGGTGTATATTGAATTTGGTATTTTAATATCACTGTCTTACCGCATTAATAAACGTTATATTTGATGATATATGCATGATTGATTCTGTTATTTTCCTGTTTATTACTTTGAAAACAATCTGTGTTATACAAAGTGATAGATAAATAAGGGTGACTTGACATGCTTAAAACTGGTTTAGCTGGATTTTTTTAACATGACTCTCACCCATGAATGCCACCTCATCCCACCGCAGTTTCTTCTCTCTCATCAGCTGCTCCACCTCAAGCCCCTTCTGCTGCTCTCCAATCCTGAGGTCACATCCGGCCTGCTGGGCGACTTTCTCCAGGAGACCCCTGGACAGGGGCTCATTCACACTGGATATGAGGATCACCTGTTGAAAGTTATGAAACAGGTGATGCTACATTGTAAAAAATAAATTCCACAAGCTGAGATACAGTGCCCTCCAATAACATTGGCACCCTTGGTAAATATGAGCAAAGGCCGAATTTGAAAAAAAATCTGCATCGTTTATCCTTTTTAGAAAAAAATTTAAAAAATTCACAAAATTCTAACCTATCATTAAAGTAAAACTGTTAAAGTGGGAGGAAACTCACATAATTAAATAAATGTTTTTCTCCAATGCAATTGGAGCACCCCTAGATACAATTGGAGCCCCCCTAAATACAATTATTGGCACCCCTAGAAACTCTTATGAGTAAAATATCTCTAAAGTATATTCCCATTCATATTTATGTTTTTTTAGGGTGTCTAGGACGAAATTGTCCAGTCATGACTTCCTGTTCGACAGGGGTATAAATAAGAGGAAACACAAAGGTCAAATTCCCTTAATCATTCCTTAATGAGTAAACCAAAGAATATAGTTCTGATGTGCAGCAAAAGATTGTTGAGCTTCACAAAATAGAAAGTGGCTTTGAGAAAATAGCTAAAGCATTGAAAATCCCCATTTCCACCCTCAGGGCAATAATTAAGAAGTTCCAGTCAGCTAAAGATGTTACGAATAGAGGACGTGTGTCTATATCGTCCTAATGCACGGCGAGGAGGAGAGTTTCAGTGGAGAAAGACTCTCCAAGGAGCACAGATGGAGAATCGCAGAGATTATTTGAGTCTTGGGGTCAGAAAGACAAAAATGTTGTATCTTTATTCAATTTTATCTTTATTCATTTAAAAATGTATTTTGTAAACAGCCCCTACATCACCACATGTTGTTTGGGAGGGTTTCAAGAAAAATCCTCCTCGCACATCCAGAAACAAACTCCAGCAGATTCAGTTGGCAGACACGACTGGAACTTCAAACAGGACCAACGGTCATATGGTCAGATGAAACTAAAAAAAGAGCTTTTTGGCCCCAAACCCAACAGATGGGATTAGTGCAACAAGGGATAAAAAGTACCTCATACCCACGGTTAAATACACCGCTGGATCTGTGACATTTTTGGCCTAATTGTTTGCTGGAAGTCCTGGACGTCTTGTTCCGATCCATGGTTTCATGGATTCTAGGAAATACCAGCTGATAAAAAATCAAAACCTGACGGCTTCTGCTAGAAATCTTATAATGGTAGGATTTTCCATCAGGACAACGATCCAAAACAAACATCAAAATCAACACACAAATGTGTCACTGAGCACAAAATGAAGCTTCTGCCATGACCGTCCCAGTCCCCTGACCTGAACCCTATGAGTGAATGAGTGGGCTGAACTGAAGAGAAGAAGCACCAACATGGATCTGGGAATCATACGGAGGAATGCTCTCTGATATCCAAACTCATCAGGCATTATAGGAGAAGACTCAGAGCTGTTATCTTGGGAAAGGGATGTTGCAATAATTGGGTGCCAATAATTGTGGCCAACGTGAACTAGAGAAAAACATTGCTTTCATAATGTGAGTTTCCCCCCACTTTCAATTGATTTACTTCAATGAAAGGTAAAAGTTTGTGCAATTTTTTTTTGAATGATTGTGCAATTTTTTTTGTGAATGAAAGATTTATTTTCACAGCCACCTTTGCTCATATTTACCAAGGGTTGCAAATATTAGTGGAGGGCACTGTAGATCCACCTCAATTGAGCACATACGTTTTTTTAATGCAAATTATTATTATTATTTTTTTGCATCTTGGGTTTCCATTCAGTGTTTTTTTATGCCAAATCCCATAATTAGCAAAAAATAAATCACAGGTAAAAATAGGTGGATGGAAACATAGCTACTGTACATTATAAGAGGACTGCTTGTTTCCGCATCCAAAGTCTGTACATTTAACAGTATTTTAATGTAAACTTACACTTAAAATATCCTGTTATATCCTTTACATTTTTTACTGTAGTAAAGGAACTTGCCATTTATAAATTATCAGGTTTTTACCGTAGTATCTTTACAGTATTTTATGTTACTTTTTTTTTACACTGTACAGGAACTATGCCCCATTATTTGTACTACACAACTTCACCTCTATATCTTCTCTCTGCAGCATCTGTATGCCTGTCACGTCTCGAGCATTGATGGCCACAAGGTCCTCCCCCGAAACCGACGTGTATATCTGACCGTTCGTCAAACAGCCAGACACTTTACACAGAAACAGCCTGACCACCGCTTTCTCCTCTCGGCCGAAGTAGCCAAACCTGCACAAAAAGGCTGCGTTTATATCGTCATTATTGTGTTTTGTCCGACCTCAGTGTTTGTTGAAATATCGCACCTCAGAACTCTCTGCTCAGCGATGGGCCAGTCGATGTCCACGTCGATATCAACGCTGTGCTCAGCCAGCATTTCATAGTAGGCGATCTTGCCCAACTAAAAAATAAATCAATTGACAAGCATTTTTTGCAAACTGTTTATATTATTCATTGTTTATTTTAATTAGGATTTTTTTTTCTTCATTTGGATTCTTTTGTATTTCAGCTTTAACCTCTGAAAAAAGATTTAAAAAATAACTAAATGTCATAAGTGGTGTACCAGATGAAAGGGGACAAGGGGCATTTCGTGGACTTAAAGGGGTCATGAACTGGATATAAAATTTTTTTTATACTGTTGTCTGAGGTCAACTTATGACGTTTGCGTGGTTTTTACATTCAAAAACATCATAATGAATAAGTAATAGGCTATTTTCTGCCCTGGTTTTAAGGCTCTCTGAACAATGGTTGGTTTTGATGGGCGTGCCGCACTGAAGAAACTGAAGTAAACGCCCACTGAAGTAAATGCCCACGGCTAGGATTGGATAAGATTTGCATATTTAATGAGCTTCAGCTCCCCTGTCAGTTCATGTGGTAATTGTTTTGAAAGCGTGTGGGGAAACGGCAACTGGAATCCGCCCACAGGGCTCGCAAAATGTCTTTATCAAACGAACACAATGATTTATCTCTCATCCACCCATGATTGATTGGAGTGTTATTTTTTTATTACTTAGCCCACCCAATCGGTGGATATAACCGCGAACCGTACACACACACACGCGCGCCCTTCAAGTCAAGAGAGCGAACAACGCACATCAAGAAAGGAATGTTATTTCACTATTTAAGATAGACTGTTCTCAAGCTTATGCTGTATTTTTATTGCTTAGAAATTCGATCCGGTTTAGCTCTATGTAGACCTATATCATCTCAGGCACAGTTCGGTGGGCGGGGCTACAGAATCAGGCGTTGTTCTTTTTCTGTTGAGGCGGTGTTTCACCACACAATGACGTCAAGGTGTGGCATATTCTGAGATCGAGCGTTTGCTGGGCCTGGTGTCAATAAAAGCTTTTCTTTGACTAACAAGGAAGTTTTCAGCTCTGAAACTTACAGGATATTCTTATATTACCATGACCTTTTATATATCAAAAGCTCAGGGGAAAGTTGATTTCTCAATTCCTGACTCCTTTGTGTAACACAATATAGAGTCAATTTTATATTATTATATTTTTATTACATAATAACTGTTTTTCCATGACTGAGAAGTTCAGGTTTGTCCATATTTTGATAATGACCCACCTGTTTAAGGCCGTTTTCCAGGGCTTTTCTCTTACTAAAATAGAAAGAGCCATTTTCATAGAGTTCCCCAGGCCAGTCTTGACGTCGAGGTCTATGCGCCACATCGATGTTCAGAGGAGTCGGATTCTTACCCGCTAATTAGGCAGAAGTGAAAGATATGTGAACTTCATGAATTTCAGATTTAGCTCCTGGCCTGGCATCTAAACTATTTAGACTGTCACTAAAAAAATCCAGCTGTTTCCTTGTGAGATGTTTTCGAGATACCTTTCTCATGAACCTCGTCCCACCGAAACTGGTGTCTGCGCACCACTGAAAACACGTAGTCACAACCCTCTTCGGTGATCATCTGCAGGGCTTCTCTGATATGATGAGGGTGCAGGCATGGAGACGTAGCCTGAATATGACAGACGATGTCCACCTCTAAAACACAGACAGAAAATAAATGACAGCGAATACAATAAAGCTGGAGGATCATAAATGATTTTTGATAAAGGCAAACCCTTAAATATGTTACATCTTTCAATTGTTTGTAATTGCTCTATATTCCAGTTCTCCCTCTTTAAGTTACACAAATGCATACTGCTTACTTATGAAACATCATTTCAACAAATATCATTTTCTCAGCAAATTATGATTCAACTTTTTATCAAATATTTAAAATGACATATTTACATGGAAAATACATGCAAAAACAAAAAATGACAAAAATGATTGGTTTCTACTAGCCTCACTAACATTTTCACCGGCCCTAACGCACACATTATTAATTACTCAAAAATAAATAAATATTGAAATAAATTATCTAAAACATATTTAAACTGTTAACTAGACATACAAATCATTCAATTAATTAATTAAATCGCCAAACAATTTAATAAATGTAACTTTAATTTCATTTTATCATTTGTTTGCATATATATATATACAGTGAGGTAAATAAGTATTTGAACACCCTGCTATTTTGCAAGTTCTCCCACTTGGAAATCAAAGAGGGGTCTGAAATTGTCATCGTAGGTGCATGTCCACTGTGAGAGACATAATCTAAAAATAAAAATCCAGAAATCACAATATATGATTTTTTAACTATTTATTTGTATGATACAGCTGCAAATAAGTATTTGAACACCTGTCTATCAGCTAGAATTCTGACCCTCAAAGACCTGTTAGTCTGCCTTTAAAATGTCCACCTCCACTCCATTTATTATCCTAAATTAGATGCACTTGTTTGAGGTCATTAGCTGCATAAATACACCTGTCCACCCCATACAATCAGTAAGAATCCAACTACTAACATGGCCAAGACCAAAGAGCTGTCCAAAGACACTAGAGACAAAATTGTACACCTCCAAAAGGCTGGAAAGGGCTACGGGGAAATTGCCAAGCAGCTTGGTGAAAAAAGGTCCACTTTTGGAGCAATCATTAGAAAATGGAAGAAGCTAAACATGACTGTCAATCTCCCTCGGACAGGGGCTCCATGCAAGATCTCTCCTCGTGGGGTCTCAATGATCCTAAGAAAGGTGAGAAATCAGCCCAGAACTACACGGGAGGAGCTGGTCAATGACCTGAAAAGAGCTGGGACCACCGTTTCCAAGGTTACTGTTGGTAATACACTAAGACGTCATAGTTTGAAATCATGCATGGCACGGAAGTTTCCCCTGCTTAAACCAGCACATGTCAAGGCCCGTCTTAAGTTTGCCAATGACCATTTGGATGATCCAGAGGAGTCATGGGAGACAGTCATGTGGTCAGATGAGACCAAAATAGAACTTTTTGGTCATAATTCCACTAAACGTGTTTGGAGGAAGAAGAATGAACGAGTACCATCCCAATAACACCATCCCTACTGTGAAGCATGGGGGTGGTAGCATCATGCGTTGGGGGTGTTTTGCTGCAAATGGGACAGGGCGACTGCACTGTATTAAGGAGAGGATGACCGAGGCCATGTATTGCGAGATTTTGGGGAACAACCTCCTTCCCTCAGTTAGAGCATTGAAGATGGGTCGAGGCTGGGTCTTCCAACATGACAATGTTGGAAAAAGCACACAGCCAGGATAACCAAGGAGTGGCTCTGTAAGAAGCATATCAAGGTTCTGGCGTGGCCTAGCCAGTGTCCAGACCTAAACCCAATAGAGAATCTTTGGAGGGAGCTCAAACTCCGTGTTTCTCAGCGACAGGCCAGAAACCTGACTGATCTAGAGAAGATCTGTGTGGAGGAGTGGGCCAAAATCCCTCCTGCAGTGTGTGCAAACCTGATGAAAAACGTCTCAGGTTACAAATGTAACCATTGTTCCCTGAGAACCGGGAACGAGACGCTGCGTCAGCTTTGACACTACGGGGAACGCCTCCGGCATGACAGGTGCCTGAAATCACAATCAAAACGCGTCAATCCTATTGACCGGCGACAGCCTCTGACGTCATCAAGGTGCAACCAGGAAGTATAAAAGGGCACCTTGCCAACATGACAGCATCCGATCGTCTGAAGGGACTGTTTCGGCAGGCAGGCCCTGCGGCATGGCACAGCGACGCAGCGTCTCGTTCCCTGTTCTCAGGGAACAATGGTTACATTTGTAACCTGAGACGTTCCCTTTCGAAAGGGAACTCGCGCTGCATCAGCTTTGACGCTACGGGAGCGATATACCCACGCCGCCATGCCGATGGGAGTGCATGCCCATTGGCAGTGACAACTGTCAAGACAAGCAAATTCTGCTGAAATGCCTGAACCACTCCCCTTCTGGTCACATTAGGCTGTCAGTGACAGCGCTCCCTACGGTCATAGCCCAAGCTATCGCCTGAGAAGGAAACCTTCACACACATGAGGTCCTTCCCAGGCCTTGCTCGAAGGCCTGGAACCAACCCATTCGACTTAGAAGGGATTCCTTTACGGGAACGTGGCAAGGGAACAAGCGAGGGAACCCTATGCCAGTCACTATTCGGGAGGTCCTCTCACCGAATGCCACCAGGGAGACCTGACCTGGTGACCCAGTCTGCTATGGGACACGTAATACGGTCAACCCTGTCTGTACAGTACAGAGCCTCTGGTACTCGCCTCCGAAGAGACATCCCGCTAGGGTGCTGCTAGAAAGGCAGTATCATCCACTAGACTCGTCCCCAGGGCCAATGACGGGTCACTGCTGATGTCGACACCAGTGGAGAAGAGCCTCCTAAGCCCACTCGTGTCGGGACTTTCCTGCAAGGAGGCCGGTTAGCGCCTACTACCTGTCTTGAAGTTCTGCTGCCCAGACTGCCAGGCTGACCACTAACAACCAGCCGGCTCCTACGCCCACACCTGGGGCTGGCTCCATCCCAGAGGCAGCTAGGGACAACTGCTTCGCCGTGTCCTAGGGCCCCCAGGACGGCGCAGTCTCTCGGGCAGTGCCTACAAACATGGACCTAATCACATTGCCAACAGCAGTGTACTCAGCGAAAGTGCTTAAACAAAGACCCTCTAAAGCGAGGGGAGTACAACTTACGTCACCTGCATCGGGGCGGCTGTCTTACTTTCCATGCAGCGGCCAACCTTGATTGTGAGGGCGTCAGCCATTGGCAATGCTCGGGCCTCAGGGGAGCACCCGACTAGAACCGCATAGACAGAAGGATCATCCGATGTTCAGCTCGACCCGGGCCCTAAAGGAGGTGAAGCAGAGACATAAAGCAAGGGAAAAAAATCAAAGAAATGTGAAATCCGCCGTCCGAACCATCCTCCTGGAGGAGGCCGGGGGCCGCCAGCAGATGGCAGCCACCAAGCTCCGAAAGGCGGAAACAGCAGATAAAGTCTAGTCGCAAACCGGCGAAAGACGCTTAATTCCACCCCACGACCACTGGCAAAGTCGCTGTCTCCTGCAACACCTCGTCTGCATTACACGTGACCCCAGAACGCAGAGAAGGGGGCGGGCCTTGGCCGGACGACTCTGTAACAAGAGGAGGCTGAAACAAGGATGTATAAACAACGCCATGTTCTTAACAAAGGACAGGCCAGGGGCGACCGACTTCCATTAGAAGGGAACGCCCCCATCCTTGACAAAGCCTAGGCCAAGTGGTGCGACATAAGTCCGCACTAGATCTACTCAGGGCCCGGGAAAGAAATATTATCACCTCTAATATTACACAATGAGGCCCCAAAAACCCTTTTCCCAAAGCCCCGCAGAGCTGGGTGCAGATCTCACTACAGCTCGCGCATTAGCGTGTACCCGGTCTTCAGCTACTTCCCACTTCACGCTAGGAAAACACAGCTCTCCCCCTACACTACAAGCCCTCGGGCAAGAGCGCGACTTCAGTTACCCACATAGTGGGGAAAACATAACACGGAGAGGCGGCAAACTCTACTAGCAAAAGTGAGGCAATCACACACAACCACATAATGTTGCAAAGAAGATCGTTCTTAGCTTACTCACGGGGAGCTGCAGGCCCTGCGAAATCCAGCGACGATCCAAATCTCCCCAAGAAGCCTCTCAGGCGAGCGAAGGTGCGGAAGTCCTGAAAAACATTGTTTTAAAAATGTTTCGCCCTATAGAGAGGGACTCACCAATCGCTCCTCGCGGTGCTTCAGACCAGCCGAAGGGCTAGTATCTGCCCATCATTCTGAGGGGGCGCTCTTACAAACAAGCCAGACGGGCCGTCAGAACCTTACATTTCTGCTCATCATGGGCCCACCGGCCTGATGTAATGCGCCTGGGGAACAACCGGAGGAAGGGAAAAGAGGCAGCGTTCACCTGCGTCCTCTCGGGGGCGGAGTCCGCTGCCTGCGCTGGTCCCGGTTGCCAGCTCCAGCTTCCTTCCTCCTCTTGTAGCGGGTGTCCCGCCTCTTCTGCGCCGCGGACCTCCGTGGGGGCGCTCGAGAGGCGATGCTGGCTCTCTGCTCCCGTCTCCAGCCCTCAGACTGAGACGAGAGAGGGACACCCGACTGCCTGGGCGCAGTCCCGGACCTCAGCGGGATGCATGTCTTAAATGCTGCTGAGCCTGCCCTCGCCTCTCTAAACTTACCCACCACCGCCTCTACGGAGGTACCAAAAAGTTCAGAGGGCGAGACCGGGGCATCGAGGAGAAAGGCTCTCTCTTTCCCCACGATGTCCGCCAGGTTCAGCCACAGATGTCTCTCCGTGGCCACCATAGCCGCCATCGGTCGCAGTCGGAAAGCAGTCTGCTTGGTGGCCCGAAGAGACAAATCTGTACTGCGGCGCAGCTCAGCCACCGCATCAGGGATTAGTCCCTCCCCCTGATCGAGGTCCCTCAGCAGGTCTGCCTGGTAGGCTTGTAACACTGCCATCGCAGTCTACCCGCAGCGCGCTCCATGACCTCCAACAGCTCCCCATACATGGGACAGGGTGGTTGAGAAGTCTCAGCCTCAAGTACTTCACTTGGCTCCTCAACCATCCTTTGCTCAAACGGAAGAGCAGCAGACGAGGAGGAGGAGCTCAGATCCCGCTCCTCCTCCAAAGTCCGCCCCTCACGACCTGGCTCGTTGTCCGAGAGCCAGATCCAGATCCAGCTGGGAGCCCCAGGACTGAAGCCGCCGCTCGGCCTCAGCTCGAGCGGGGCCGCTCCCAGCTGCTGAACTCTCTCCCCTCGAGAAGAGAGCCAAACGAGAGCGGAGCGTACTCATTGGAAAACGCTCGCAGTTCGCACAGGAGGCTCCCTCGAGAACCTCCCGTGCGTGCTCTTCCCCCAGACAGTATACACAGAGTGAGTGTGTGTCATCAGGTGTAAGGTACCTGGTACACGGCTCTGCGCACCTGTGGAAGTGGCATGACTTCTTAGCACACTTCATGTTCAGGCTTTCTGGTTGACGCTTCGGCAATAACATGCAAAACAGTCACTGAAGATGAAGAGATGCTGTCATGTTGGCAAGGTGCCCTTTTATACTTCCTGGTTGCACCTTGATGACGTCAGAGGCTGTCGCCGGTCAATAGGATTGACACGTTTTGATTGTGATTTCAGGTACCTGTCACGCCGGAGGCGTTCCCCGTAGCGTCAAAGCTGATGCAGCGCGAGTTCCCTTTCGAAAGGGAACTACAGGAAACGTTTGACCTCTGTAATTGCAAACAAAGGCTACTGTACCAAATATTAACATTGATTTTCTCAGGTGTTCAAATACTTATTTGCAGCTGTATCATACAAATAAATAGTTAAAAAATCATACATTGTGATTTCTGGATTGTTTTTTTTAGATTATGTCTCTCACAGAGGACATGCACCTACGATGACAATTTCAGACCCCTCCATGATTTCAAAGTGGGAGAACTTGCAAAATAGCAGGGTGTTCAAATACTTATTTTCCTCACTGTATGTATATATATATATATCCACATACATATGCATGCATACAGTCAAACCTAAATGTATTCAGACACCTTCAACATTTTAACAGACCTTCAACAGACCGGTTTATTCACTATAATTTAGAAAATGGTAATACAATGACAAGAACTCTTGATAATGTCAGATCACTTTGATATAAAATTAATGGATTACAGTCAACCAATCAGCTGTTCAATTACAGTACACAATTAAATATTATCAAATTAGGTTAACCAATGACCAAGCAATGCTTCATTTTGTTCAGTTCAAAGTCCTTTTTTTTAACTGTTCAATTTTACTGTTAGTCACTGTATGAAGACTTGTTGGGTATAATATGTCACAGTTGACTTTATTTTGCTATCCTCACTTACATAAATGAACTATAGTGTCCTGCACTAATAAACAATTATATCTGGTGTCTGGTATATCTGGATAAATCTATATTTAACTTTAACTTAATTTATACATTCTGTAAAAGTTTAAAGGCTTCATACACCTCTTTTACTATTTTATTGTTGTGCATCCAAATCTTGAACTCCTCATCGACTCTTCTAATCAGATCATACGTAAACAAAGGGTCTGTGTTATGCGGCTATCTAAAGTTAATTAACACCCAAGAAGCCCCTGTCTCTTGAAGAGATTCGAGCGTTGGAATTTTATAGCCCCAAGGCTTTCACACACATACCCTTTGTGCGAATGGACACATATACTTGTGGTGAACATCAGTTAGGATGGCATTTCAGAGACCAGTTTATGGCAAGGCCCCTCTCTAACTACCGGTGTGGAGGAAGATGTGCCACACTGTGATTGGACCCTTGGTGAATGAACATAATCAAATGTTCAACAACATCAGATAAGATGCCAAGACAACTGCCAGATACCTCTTACTGGGCAGGAAGGGGGACCTTCTGCACCCACCACCACCACCAAGGAGAGGACTCTCATTGGTCTAAAAGTTGACTTTAACCACCAAACTCATTCCTAAGGTTTAGGCAAGAGCTGCCATAAAAATTCCTTCAGGACCTCCTGGATGCAGCAGCAAAAGAGAGGCCACAGAGATCTATCTAAATCCATTCATACACATGTTTGGAGGCCTTAAATGTATATAAACTGCAACTCTTCCACTTCATCTTCACACAAAGCGCTGTTTATGTTAATGGTCATTGACTGTAAATGCAACATACCACGGGACAGATACATTAACAGATAAACAAATGCACGGACGATGACTTAACCGTTTCTTATCATGTTTGGTCTCTATCTGTTCCATATGATGCCTTTTATATTTTAAAAGAGGTTTGGTAAAGAAATAATGCATGGGTAAAACATTAAAGACATTGTCTTGACATGCCACTTTATGCTATGCAAATGAGTTCCACACTAGGGTGGGCAACATCGGGGCTACTTCGGACATCAATGGCCAATCACACTCCAGGATCGGAAAGGCGCCGGATTTCAATCTCCTCCTCATCAGAAAGGGATAAATATGTCCCCCGGGTAGACACACCCTTGTTCTGCGTTTCTAACCCGACGGGGAAGGAGACACTAACAGACACATCACGTCCTGAGTTTCTGACCTGACGAGGAAAGAGACTACAAGACGGTTGAGGTTAAGCTTTTGCGAGCAAAACCTTTTATATTGCTTTCTGCTGTACTCTAGCTGCAAGAAGGGCTCTCTCACTGAGAGATCTTATCTGACCCTTTCGACTCCTCCAGCAGCACAGCCCAGTCCCCCAAGGACCTCTGAATCGGCAGACATTGCCTGTCCCACACGGCTCCTCAGAGACGCAGCCAGCCTGCAACGGACCCTGTGAAGATTCAACTGACCCAGCTGCCTGGTCCATTTCCTAAGGACCCTCTCGGCGCAACCAAAGTTCTGCATCCTTCAGCCCAGCGTGGCAACGACTACTGGATCGCATCTTTGTGCCCCCCACTGCACGCTACCCGCATAACCAGTGGAAGACGTCTCTACTGCCGGACCGATCACCCGACTGTGTGGAACGTAAATATAAACTTACCAAACCTCTGTCTAGAGACCTTGGCATTAGTTTATACATGCAGCATATGTTTTTCTAACCTGTTTAGATAACAGTTACCGGAGGTCAGCTTGTTACAAATAATAGGTTTATTATTTGTTTAATGATAAATAATAATTTATTTATCACCATTTGCTAGAACCATTAGGTGGTTTCCATAGGAAGCATTCCCATTCGATTCTCTTCCATTGCTACATTCTGTTCAACAGCATTGCATTTATCCATTCTGTGTTCACATCATTTATCAGTTTTATTGTTTCACTCATTACTTTTATTTTTGGTTATTAGTTTACTATCCTTTAGAAGTGTATATTCATTACTAGCATTGTTAATCATTGAAGTATTTACTCTTGCATATCTATTGTTAATAAACTTAATTCATTTTATTACACTGTGTCTTCATTGTGTTGATGATCAAAGACTCTACTAGTTATCCAGACTCACAAATCCTTCAGATAAATCAGCTGACCAACTCCCTCCAATTTACATTAATTCTGAATTGTTGAACCGCTCCTTTGGGAGTGTTCTTATATTGTTAAGATAGTATTCTTAGCTGGTGCCCCGTATCAAAAAGGGGGAGGGGTCATCTGATACACTCATAACCACACCTTAAGTGACACGTGATCTAAAAATCACTGACGTCATCGGTGAATTGAGTAATAATCACTACATAATGTCACGGAGCGCGCGTCTTCACCTCCCTCCGGTCTCACACGCTCCTTGTCACCGGAGTTCTAGAACTGCAATTCCCATCATTCCCCTCTGCTGTCATTAGTTCCCAGGCCTGTCTGGTTGTCTACTCATTATCCTCACATCCACCTGTTTATCATTATCCACCCTTTATCTGGACTGCTTTGTTCTTTGTTCTTTGTGAAGTGTTGTTTCGCCACGCTGCATGTTTCTACGTGGTTCATATCAGTGATTCCTTGTTTCCTTATTTGAGTTAATAAAGTTCTGCAGATGGATCCGCCTGCCTCTACCTCGTCATTACACATAATTTGTGCAACAGGCACACAATACATAGACACGGGACTGTTTTGCTGACTTCAGCGCACACACACACACGCAGTTGACCACGTGAAATTCGAACACGCACACACACACACACACCCATTCAGCCATTCATGGACTTTTCACCAAAAACAGCCTCCAGAATGTTTAAATATATATAGTGTGTTGATTTGATGTCTTTATACGATGTATTAAAATAGCTAGGATGTTTACTGTATGTAAAATTAATTTGGTATGCCACTAACTGTAAAAATGCCTGTATCTCTGTATTCTCAAATCACGGAACGATAGTGTTTGGTATCTTCTCAATCGCAGAAACCCGACTGTACCGAATCTTGTTCACGAATTACCACAAGATGCATTATTACAAAAATACCAGCTTTCCAGCTGAGACAGCTAAGAAAGAGTTTCAAAACGATCACCCCTTTTGATTAGCCAAGAGGAGGGGGGTCCCAGCAAAGGACAAAGGACAATGAAAAACTTGCGCCCTTGGTCTCTCGTGCGCGATTGGATCACTCCAGGATAAGGGCGTTGGCCATTGTGTCCATAAGAACGGGGACTGACCGTTAACTCTTTGCATTCTTGCCATTGAGAGAGGCCCTGGGCATCCCGCCACCACTACCCTTTTCTCCCCGCCACGGAGAAGACCGGCAGCCTTCCAAAAGCTTCAGAGAAATCCTCCTGGAATCCAAAGAGCCGTACCGAACTACCCTGACGACTCGAGCACAGAAACTTACACACGAAAGGCCATATTAATGCAAGTATTTTTATTTCACAATCGAACTGCGTGTAAAAAAGAATTATTCCTGGAGTGTTAATTTCTTGAGGTCTCTTGCGAAAGGACTGTCTCTCTCTCTCTCTCTCTCTCTCTCTCTCTCTCTCTCTCTCTCCCTTGTTAACTCTATCTTTCCATCATTCTCTTCCCATTTATATCATTTTGTTAAGATTGATTTTTCGTTGTTGGTACCATATTGTTTTGTTTTCTCCTACATGTATATGCATATTTACCCCGTGTGAATCGTAGCTTGTATACTTTAGTTGTTTTATTAAAACCCAATAATTTCATTGGAACTGAATCTGTATTGTTTTGCTCACAAGCTCGAAGTCAATGAGATGTAAGATCTTAGCTACCAACTAAGCTTGGTTTTCTTGTTACTATTTCAGTAATACAAATTGTGCAAACATAGGAAATATTATTTGTCCTGATCAAACAGATTAATGTTTCTTAAGGTTTGCAAAATTGACAATTGATTAAGAAATCAATTTGGATAAGGGTTACTTTTACATGATTAAAGGTTCCGTTATAAATTAAAATTGACCTGTACAACAAGCAAATCATATTCATAGACTCATGAATATTTACACCATTTGAATTAATTATTCCCCGAAACTCATTGTTGTTACAGTCTGGTGGAGAATGCGGGCAGATTTCAAACTTTGTTTTTGTGAGCATATCAATATTCATATTCACGTGTAATTTTGGGTATTAATATTATGCACGCGCGTTCCCATTCATTTGATTGAACTGTGAGACATCGCGAAGAGCGAACTCACTCACTGACGAGGCACAACGCCGAGCTCAGTTTAAGCATATTAACAGATGCTAAATCGACAATATTATGCGTCCTGCAAAGATAAGGAAATCTCTGCACAGCCTGTACATGCGTAATATTGTTTATCCCGCTTTATTTGAACGAAGAAATCTTCTGTCAAGCGTAAGATTGAAATTGAGCGAGTTTCCTCTTTTCAATAATAGGCCTAATATAATATTATATCGTTAAGATAAACGATAACTCCTGGTTGAACATTGGCTTAGCTAACCAATCAATAGACCTAAAACATTTAACTCATACATGCTGAACAACGATCAGCCAGTTTAATAAATGTCTATTGGAGTTCTGTTAAATGTGAAGTAAGCAGATGTAAATTCCTGTATCCACATTTTCTTTCTGTGCAAAATTGCACAAAGAGACCCGCCGCGGTCTGAAGGGTAAATGGTGATTTGTGTTAAATATATGTGCAACCATTATTCGATTTTTGGTCACATAAGCAGGTGTTGCAACTCCGCGGGCTAGACACCAGAGGGCAACCTGACAGCTCTCGAGTAACACTTCACCATAACTTTATCCCGAACGGGCGCAACAGCGCCATCTGGTGAGCAGTCCTCCTAACTAACTCTAGTCTGGGTGGACTCGACTGCGCCATCGCGTGGGGAATTTCAGATAGTTCTCTCCGCTATTAATTTTGTCTTAACAAAATTTCCTTCCTAAGTAGAGCATGTGAATTGTTTATGGATTACTGTTATAAACGTTTTCATTTAGGCAATTTTACTAGCATTAGGCAGCAACCAGGTCTCCGTTCTCGCTGATTAAACACACTTATTTGAATTTGAGTTTAAAAGGAAAAATTAATTTCCTTTAACTTAAATTGAGATTAGATCTCTTCAAGTCACTAACAGTCCGCTTGGAAGGAAGGACGCCACCGTGTGGCCTCACTCTGCTAAGTCAGCATACCGCTCTCTCGCTCTTTTCCACTTCCTTCCAATTCTGTATGAAGGCTTATTCAAATTCTAAAACTCGTTTTAAATTTAATTTGAATTAAGCTGGACTTCTCAATTGTGATTTTTTTTTTATTTATTTTTTTATATATATATATTTTTTTTTTCTTTAATTAATTTTTTTTTCTTTTTTCCTTTCTCTTATTTGGGTTAGGTTCATTTTGATAATTACCAACAGTATCAAAATTGCCTTTTTGGTTTTATCATTATTTGCCTGGGTCTAAATCACTTGATCTGGTAAACAAGAGAGTCTTAATTCATTTTTGATTTCATCTGTTTACCCTTTCATGCATTTATTATAGGGCGCACCAGCATCTGTGGCGAATTGAGAATCGTCTCAAATTGGTCTCCACGAGCAAGGTTGTCTGACCGACGTGACCAACACCGGCTGTGTGTGAATCTCGGTTTCTTTTACCTCTGTCCGTCGTTGCGGCCCGCAGTGGCGACATCAGCAATTTGACACTCCAAAGCCAGTCAACCAGTCCAGTTGACACACACAAGGCAATTTCTGGGACCAGTACCTAAACCGGGGCCTAAAAGTGGGCCACTCTTGAAAAAGAGGGTTCTAGGGAACGTGCCGATTTTGCTGTGCTGGCTGGCGGTTGACGGGTTGGTGTTGTCAGGTTGTGTTTAAAATCATAAGCTGTTTGAGTGGGCGTAACGCGATACAGAGTAACGAAGGACTGAGGACACGGCAGTTGGGTGTTTGGGAACGCCCGGAAGGCCGACTGCGCCGCTGGTTTCCCACCTGAGCGACCACAATTCGCCCCGGATAAACTAAATGTGTTAAAACCCACATTATAAGCCAAATATTAGATACTCCCCCGAGTATAGCCTAAGCGTTTGGCCCACCTTTCCTCTCTAAGCCGCACCCTCTTACTAGGTTTCCTACTCCGATAGCCACACATGCTGTAGGCCCTATCAGAAACTCCTACGAAGGGTAGCAGGTTTAGTCCTTTTAGTGTTTCCCCAACACTCCCAGCGTTCACGCTTATTTCCCTTTTTAGTGCAGACCAAATGTTTTGTGTTTGTTTTCACTGTGCTCTTTCCTACCTTCACTGTCCGGACTGTTGTAAATTTTGTTTCTTTCAGTTCACCAAGAGACCCCAAGGAAAGCTAAGTAATAGAGTGACAACCAAGCAGCCGGCGTCACCAGGTGACCCACAGGGCTACCGCCTGTCAAAGTCTCTATTTTTAGGCCAACCCAAAACTTGGCCCGCCTAATTGCCTAACTATCTAACTGTCTACAGCAGTTAGCCAAAATTCTTGTCGACGGCATAGTCCGTACAAGAGCTCGTTAACCTTAGAAGACACTTGCATTGGCCTCTTTGTGTGTGTGTGCTGTGTTTCTCTCGCCCACAGTGAACCAGTATGTCCCGTTCATCCAGTCCCGCTGTCCCTTGGGACCGCCTAGCGGTATGGCTGGAAGCGATGACGAGCACTGTTCTGTCTAAGGACGCCAGTGATCTGCAACAGCTGAGCCAGGAGGAACTGGACACCGAGCTAGACAAGCTTACGGCACATGACCCGACGCAGAGTTACTCTCACAAAGAACTCGCCAAGATCCTCGGGAGTCTCACCCACAACCTCGTCGCCCAGGCACGGCTAAGAGAAAAGAGCCACACCGACCAGGAACAGGAAGCAGCAGCGCTAAAGCTCCAAGCCGAGGAGGCCCGGAGAAACCAGGCCCTCACCCAGCGTCATCTAGATCAGCTACTTCTAGAGACAGAGAAAGAGGGTGAAACGGACACAGAACGAAAGAAAGAAGTAGAAAGACTTCGAAAGACCCTGGAAAATCTGCGTCTAGACACAGACCGCAGAGAGCAGTCGGAGAAAGACACCAGAAAAAAACTCAACGAACAGCTCCGGCAAGGCGAAGCTCTCCTAGAGAGAGCCAACACTGCTCTTAAAGACAAAGATGCTAGAACCAAAGCCTCCGAAAAACACTTGCAGGTTGCCCGAGCCGAGATCAATGAGCTTGTCCAGCAAAGACATGAGCTCAAAGATGAACTTGACCTTGTTCACAGAGAACTGAAACTGCAAAGTGACCGGGAAGGGGAAACACACCACACAGAGTTTCCCCCGACCAGCTGGTCCGCACCTTTTAGCCAAGAACCAAGAGCTAGAAAGGGGGGTGACAGCCCACCATTCAGACTGTCACCCACGAGCCTCCACGAATTCCCGCCAGCAGCTGAGGAAGGGAAGCCCTTCCAGGAAGTCAGGGTCAGCAGCCATGTAGCTCATAAAGACCTTGACAAGCTGGCCAGGAATATCCCTACGTTCAGCCCAGACCCTGCAGGAGGACACAACGTTCACGCCTACTTGCAAGACATAGACTTTCACCTGCAGACTGTCGCTAACGCGAACACCTGGGACAGATTGTACCTACTCAGAATCACGTCTAACCGGGACGTACGTAGCTTTCTAGACCGTCATCCAGAGGCTGTCAAAGCGGACTACTGGCAGCTACGACGAGCTCTAATTCGTGAATACTCTGATCCAGAATCAGACCTGGGGCTCATCGCTGCTGTGGACCTCAGGCAAGGCCGACTTGAAACCCCACAGAACTTTTATAACCGACTGCGACGTGTCTACTTCGGCGCACGAAACGAACCAGGCATGGAGGAAGACCTCAGCTTCAGAACCCTGAAGGGCAGCGTGGTCATGGTAATGCCCATGCGAAGCACCAGAACGATCACTCTGGAGGATCCTGGGACCGGCCTCGCCCCTCCCACAATCAAAAGGGAGGGGGGCACATGGGAAGCCGGCCGGCAACCCAGAAGGAGCCGAACTCTCTCTCCCAGAACGTCAAGCCCAGGAAACCGGCAGAGGGGCCACTCTCGACGTGATACTGATAAGCGCGGATCTGAGCCCATGGCTAACGAGAAGAGTACGGCCGAGTCCGAAACCGCAGAACTACGGAAGATACTGAAAGAGTTTCTCCAAAAAATGGTCAAGAAGAATGAACCAGACACCGCATGACTGAACCGGATGCCTGAAATCAACCTTCCCGACCTTTCTGCAACTGAACCAAAAACCCAGAACACTGTCTCCCAACCACAGACTATCGAACTAGCTGTTGCACCCCCACACGTCAGCAACACCCACTCACTCCAGCTGACGGCAACACCTCCTGACCGAGACAGCGTCACTCCGCACACCAAGGTACATGAAAGTGCTGTTCTGGTTATCTGCACTCACAGTGAATCACAAGAGACATATCCCGACTGCTTACCAATCAGCACACAGACCCCAACACCCAGACTCTTGGGGAACCTGATCGAGAAGGGAATGGCTCGGAAACTCTACCTAACCATCACCTTGGAAAAGGAACTGAGACTCGAAGCCCTTGTTGACACCGGCTCCGACCTAACGTTGATATCCGTTCAACTGTTTGACAAACTCAAATTTGAAGCACAGAGACAGAATCGCACTCTTAACTTTCACATGTGTAAGCTGAATGTGCAGTCGTACAGCCAAAACGACATCCAGCTCAAAACCATAGCTCCTGTTCACCTGGCAATTGGTCCTATGAGTCTTGTACATCCTGTCTATGTGTCACCTATGAACACTTATCCGTTCCTCATCGGCAAAGACCTGCTGGACCGCTTTGAGCCTTTACTAGATTTCAAACAGCTGAAATTCTGGGCGCAAGTGCGAGACCCTCTTCCCCTCCAGACGCACAGGTCGTCCGAGCAAGACTGCCAGGTCACAGAGGTCACGGAAACCCCCACAGAACCAGGCTGTCAAGACACAGAGCTCACGGGAACTCCTGCAGCCAACCGGGAGAACACAGCCCCAGCCCCAGAGCAAGCTTCAAGTTTACTACTCTGCACATTTCAGCTCACCATAGACTCTGATACCTACAGCCCCAAGGTCATGACTGACCTGCAGCTGAATGATATCACCACAACGAACACTATTCTAGCACTATGGGCAGACAACTCAGCCATTAGTCTATCACTGTTCAACACAATCAGTGAAAACGCACCGGACCCGCCTTATGCCAGCAAGCGCACCCGTTTCCCTTTGAAGCCACACCCTTCCTCTATGGTGTCCGCCAGAGGAATCTGTGCGCTACGCTTGACATGGAATCCCCGGTGCCTGACCCATTATTTCCTGGTCCTTCCGGACCCGCTCCATGATGTTTACATCGGAGCAGACATTTTGGTTCGCCTCCGGGCTCAGGTGGACACGTTTAATGAAGTGGTATGGGCCCCATCGACTTTACAGCCACACGTATCCATCAGTCATGACAACCTCATGTCAGGACAGACCATCCCGGAGGTCTGCACCCTTGTCAACGAACAAGGAACGGTGATACCAGCATACACCAAAGGGGTCACTGTTCGACTCAACATGCGATGTGGTCAAACCTTAAACCACACGCTGGGTTTCTTCCAACCATCACCTGAGTGTGTAGAACTCGGACTCACACTTGAAGCCACACCCCTCACTGAAGTGTCATCTCGTGTAGTCTACATCCTCTTCAACAACTGCACAGCAACTGACATCAACATTCCCAAGGCCTACCGGCTGGGATGGCTAGTGAGCCATGACTTTCATGACTTTGAACTGGTACTACCCATCATTGGGCCCATTCCACCTGCACTGATACCCGAAGGGAGTACAGATAACACACTGTTCACTGCACCCTTCAAGTTCATTGCCATCACGTCTGTCATGCCGATGACCAAAGACCAAGTGTGCCGAACGGAGCTGACCGAGGACAGTCACCTTGCAGTATACACAGTCTCCCACCAGCCTGTCGGTGAGACTGATGAACCTGCTACACCTCTCACACACAATCATTTGCCAAAGACTCGTTAGACTGTGGTCTCACCAACCTCCACATGGTGCGCATCCCAACGCACCCTGATGCGCCTCCCACCTTCGTCAAGCAATACAAGATTCCCATCGCCTCACACGAACCAGTGGAGGAGATCATCGAATCCATGCTTGAGAAAGGTGTCATCCGTCCTTGCAACAGTACCTATTCGAGTCCGATCTGGCCGGTTCTGAAATCCAGCGGGAAATGGAGACCCACGATAGATTACAGGAGACTGAATCAACAGGTGCCGTTGTCAAGATGGCCTATGACCCAGCTAGAACAAGAAATACCCCGAATCAGGGGAGCCACAATCTTCTCTACACTCGATGTGGCCTCTGGATTCTGGACCATTCCGGTGCACCCAGAAGACCAACACAAACTAGCATTTACATTCGGCAACCGACAATTCACCTTCAACAGGTGTCCGTTCGGCTATGCCAACTCACCAGCTGAGTTCAACATGCACCCAGAAGACCAACACAAACTAGCATTTACATTCGGCAACCGACAATTCACCTTCAACAGGTGTCCGTTCGGCTATGCCAACTCACCAGCTGAGTTCAACATCTTTCTGAACAAAGCCTGCCCAGACGCCAGAGTAAGAGGCAACCTGATCTATGTAGACGACGTTCTCATGAAGAGCACAACGGTGGCCGACCACCTGAAAGAAATAGAATATGTTTTGAACCAACTATCCGCAGCTGGTGCCAAGATCGCCCTCCACAAAGGACAGTGGTGCCGGACCAAGGTCAACTACGTGGGCCTGCTTGTCGGATCCCAAGGCATTGAACCTCAGTCAAACCGTATTCATGCCATTCAAAACATCAAGCCTTCTACTAATGTCTCTGAGCTGCGCAGTTTTCTAGGGGTATGCAATTACTCCCGACAGTTCATCGAAAACTACTCAGACATTGCCAGACCTCTAACAGCCCTGCTGAAGAAAGACTGCCCTTTCGTCTGGTCAGACGCTCAATAACACGCCATGACGGCACTAAAAATACATTTATGCACAGCTCCATGCCTTTCTTACCCTGATCCACAGAAGGAATTCTACCTGGAAGCCGGGTTTTCCGACCAATGTCTCAGCGCTGGCCTATATCAACGACATGACCAAGACAAGAAGGTGGTCGCATATGCCAGCAAAACGCTTCTCCCACCAGAGTGCAAGTTCTCAGACTGTGAAAAAGCTCTGTTCTGCACGGTGTGGGCCATTCAGCGATTCTCCAACTACATTGGGGCCCAGAAAGTTATCATTGAGACTTGCCACCAGCCCGTAATGTTCCTCAACAGCCAACGCATCCGAGATGGCGTCGTCACTAATTCACGTATAGCCACGTGGTTGATGGCCCTCCAGGGACGCAACGTTGAGGCACGGTACGCACAGAATCACAAGTCTGCACTGGGCAATGGCCTGGCTGCATGCCAAAACTGCTCTGATAACACACCTGCTGCTGCAGCGGATGCACAAGAACCCCAACAACAACAGCTGACCTGCCACAGATACTTCGAACCGAATGCGTGCCAGGGCATGCCCACGGCCTACGTTGATGGGTGCTCCTACAACCATGACAGCATCCTCAAGGCAGGTGCAGGAGTGCTGTGGGTGAACGATCAGCCGTGCCCACCACAACGCTTCAAGTTGGGTCCCCAGTCATCACAATATGCAGAGATAGCAGCTGTCCTCATAGCCCTACAGATCGCATCAGCCCATGACATCAGAGAACTGCATCTGTTCAGACACTAACTATGCCAGACTCAGTTTCGTGTGCCACCTTCCAAGCTGGAAACAGAATGGTTTCAAAACCGCTAACAACAAACCAGTCAAACACCAACACCTGTTCCAGGAATGTGACAACATCACAAGAACACATGACCTGACAGTGTACTGGAAGAAGGTAAAAGCACACTCGAAGCTACCAGGTCTCGACAAAGACTTAAACGACCAAACTGACGCCCTCGCCAAGACGGGCGCACTACACGGCGTCATGTGGGTACCCCCAAACCCCACATCCAGGCCCAACGTTGCAGAGCTAACCCGCAGCAAGCCACCGACACCGGCTACAATGCCCGCCTCGCAGCCGCTATCGCTAACTACGCAGATTTCCAACAATGACATTGCGGATATGCAAGCCTCTGACACTGCAATAAAGACAATTATCGACCACCTCTCTGACCCCTCCTGCCACCCTATCGCTGACTCTGAGCTCACTGATGACTCAAGCCTCAGAAATGTACATAACTCCAGACACATGTTGCGTCTACAGGACAACATTCTGTGGTTTGTGCCCGATGACAGCACAGCGCCAAGGCTTGTGGTGCCACGGTCGCACAGGGGGGTGATGCTAATGTACGCCCACGACACACCATGTGCTGGACACCACGGCACAAGAGCCACGTATGACACACTGAAGCAGGTGGCATATTGGCCCGGGATGCAACAAGATGTGGCAGAGTATGTCAGAGAGTGCCTGGTTTGCTGCCAGTTCCAACCAGCGAACCCGAACCACAGAGCCCCACTGCAACGCAGAGGGATCACGTTCCCGTGGTCAGACCTACAAATCGACTGGGTGGGACCCCTGCCCAGGTCCGCAAGAGGCAACATGTACTTCCTCACGGTGGTGTGCCAATTTACCAAATGGGTAGAGTGTCTGCCAGCACCCAACGACACCGCCCAAACCACGGCATACCTCCAGATGAACCACATTTTCTCCCGGTTTGGATTGCCACTGAGAGTCAACTCAGACAGAGGCACCCATTTCACGGCCGAGATCATGCAACAGATCTGGAAATGCCTAGGGGTACGGGCTAAACTTCACATAAGCCACCATCCAATCTCGTCCGGCCAGGTCGAAAGATCCAACTGAACGGTGGTCGCCATGTTGAAAAAGTATGTGTCTGCTAACCAGAAGGACTGGGATATGAAACTCCCCCTCGTTCTGATGGCTCTCAGAGCTACCCCGCAGGAATCGACACGGGTGTCCCCCTTCGAACTCATGACTGGGCGGCAGATGACTCTGCCACTCCACTTGCTGTACCAACCTGGAGACTCCAATCTTGTCACCGCGTACACCACATTCCAGTACCTCAAGGAGCTCCATAGACACCTAAAAGCAACCTTCGCTTTTGCCCAACAACACCTGCAGAAAAGCGCTGAAGGTCAGAAAGCATACTACGACCGGAAAGCATCACACCAGGAACTGGATGTGGGCGACAAGGTCTTGTACTACAGCTTCAATCCGCCACCTTTGACAGGCCCCCGGCGGTTGTCAAAGAAATTTCTGCCTCACTGGACGGGACCCCATGAGATTATGAACAAACTCTCCCCAGTAGCGTACCAAATCCAGCTAAACCGGGGACACAGAGAACCAGTTCTCAAATGGGTCCACCGGAACCAGATTAAGAGCAGAGAAAGACAGGGAGGGGCCAATGCAAGCTAAACACAACCGCCGTCACCGAAGCGGAAAGACTGTCCCATCCAACCCGGGACAAACCTTGCTGACCTGTTTCTTTCTCTCTCTCCCCTGCTCCTCCCTACCGCTCTCTCTTACCTGCAATAGGATGCGGCTGTGGATCATCCTCCTGTGCCTCCAGTCAACCAGAGGCCAGCCGCCACCAGACATCATCACTCCAGGTCCAGCCTTGGGCATTGTGTTGAGAGGACAACCGGGGCTCCTGATCACCAATTGCCGGACGCACACCCAGAAAGTGTACGTCCGACTCGACCCTCGTAACGTCTACAGAACACACTACCCCCATGCAGTAGCCCAGTACAGCCGATGTCAAGCACATACTCAACCAATTGGAGAAGATGACAGTCACCCAAGCGGAGTTAGGCGGACACAACCGCCGCTCAAAACGGTTCCTGGGAGCATTGCTCGGAGCCGCCGCCGCCATGGGAACTCTGTTTAACATTGGCATGTCCAGCGTCAACGCCGTAAACATAGCCACGATAAGACGGCATGTGGCTGAACGGTGGTCATTCTAAACACCCACAGTGTCCTGTTGAACCAGACTGTGAACTCCATGAAACAGCTGTTTACAGTCTTCCAGAACGACTTTGCTCAAACGCAGCTGGTCACCACCTTGATGACTGACATGCTACGGGAAGTAAGCTCCTCCATCGACAGCTTAGCCATGGGTAGAATCCCACCATACCGTATACCCTTAAGCCTGGTGCAAAGTGTGCTGGCGTCCGCTATCAACGCACCCACCGACCCTCTGCAAATACACCTTGCCTACTCTCTGGGTAGCGCCATTCCTCTGTATGTGGACCCCGAGCAGAAGGAGATGGGCTTCCTTCTTAACTTACCCATCATCGAGTCGAGCCGAATCTACCGACTCAAAGACATTGTCAATGTGGGTTTTTGGAAGCGCACTCCCGAAGTGGTTGCCTACCACGACAGCGATACACAGCTGTACTTAGCCCCGAACCTGCACATGTGTACCCTGACCAAAGACATTCATTATCTCTGCCCCAGCAAGCCATTTCTCAGAGACAACACCGAGGGGATCTGCGGATTGCAACCGATGATCAGCGACACCCGCTGCCCTGCCGACGCCACACCTCGTATCCAAGTCACCGAGACACAGGCAGAGATCGTAGGTGACAGGTGGCTCGTCAACACTCCGGTGCGTACCGCTACGCTGATCTACGACCAGCATGACACCGCCACCCGCATCAACTTGCTTGACCAGAGCATGTGGATCCAAGTACCACGAGGGGCCATCCTCCACCTGGACGATTTGGCTTTGTACCATCTTCCGAGTGAAGAGTATCAGTCGGAGCTAGAAATCCCAGCCTTTTTCAAGGACCACAACTTCACCCTAGATCCAGAACTGGAACGGTGGATTGAAAAAGGGGGGCCTCAGCTCATTGACATTGCTTCCCTCGACACAGCCCTCCAGGCATTGTCTCGATTGCCTATCCTGAATACCTTGCCTGTTGTCCAAACCTGGACCGCAGCTGACACTGCGCTATGTATCTCCATGATCATCGGCAATACCCTAACCCTGGGCATAGCCTTCCTTCTGTACAGGAAATTCAACGAGGTGAGGACCTCTACAGCCAAACTCACGACTGCTGTGTCTGGAGGTCTCCGATGGAAATCCTGGAGGGAGGTTCCCACGCCAGAAGCAGATGCGAACCTCATCGAGCTGGCTCCTCAGCCATAACGAACACCTGCTCTCCAACCGTCCCGATTCACCTGCCATCCGACCACTGTGATGAGGGGTTGTCCGATAATGTCCATCGGACATCATCCGACAAAAAGGGGGACTGTAGCAGCATTGGCATCTGGCAGGATGTCCAAATCTTGAACTCCTCATCGACTCTTCTAATCAGATCATACGTAAACAAAGGGTCTGTGTTATGCGGCTATCTAAAGTTAATTAACACCCAAGAAGCCCCTGTCTCTTGAAGAGATTCGAGCGTTGGAATTTTATAGCCCCAAGGCTTTCACACACATACCCTTTGTGCGAATGGACAAATATACTTTGTGCAACAGGCACACAATACATAGACACGGGACTGTTTTGCTGACTTCAGCGCACACACACACGCAGTTGACCACGTGACGTTCGAACACGCACACACACACACCCATTCAGCCATTCATGGACTTTTCACCAAAAACAACCTCTAGAATGTTTAAATATATATAGCGTGTTGATTTGATGTCTTTATACGATGTATTAAAATAGCTAGGATGTTTACTGTATGTAAAATTAATTTGGTATGCCACTAACTGTAAAAATGCCTGTATCTCTGTATTCTCAAATCACGGAACGATAGTGTTTGGTATCTTCTCGATCGCAGAAACCCGACTGTACCGAATCTCGTTCACGAATTACCACAAGATGCATTATTACAAAAATACCAGCTTTCCAGCTGAGACAGCTAAGAAAGAGTTTCAAAACGATCACCCCTTTTGATTAGCCAAGAGGAGGGGGGTCCCAGCAAAGGACAAAGGATAATGAAAAACTTGCGCCCTTGGTCTCTCGTGCGTGATTGGATCACTCCAGGATAAGGGCGTTGGCCATTGTGTCCATAAGAACGGGGACTGACCGTTAACTCTTTGCATTCTTGCCATTGAGAGAGGCCCTGGGCATCCCGCCACCACTACCCTTTTCTCCCCGCCACGGAGAAGACCGGCAGCCTTCCAAAAGCTTCAGAGAAATCCTCCTGGAATCCAAAGAGCCGTACCGAACTACCCTGACGACTCGAGCACAGACACTTACACACGAAAGGCCATATTAATGCAAGTATTTTTATTTCACAATCGAACTGCGTGTAAAAAAGAATTATTCCTGGAGTGTTAATTTCTTGAGGTCTCTTGCGAAAGGACTGTCTCTCTCTCTCTCTCTCTCTCTCTCTCTCTCTCTCTCTCCCTTGTTAACTCTATCTTTCCATCATTCTCTTCCCCTTTATATCATTTTGTTAAGATTGATTTTTCGTTGTTTTTACCATATTGTTTTGTTTTCTCCTACATGTATATGCATATTTACCCCGTGTGAATCGTAGCTTGTATACTTTAGTTGTTTTATTAAAACCCAATAATTTCATTGGAACTGAATCTGTATTGTTTTGCTCACAAGCTCGAAGTCAATGAGATGTAAGATCTTAGCTACCAACTAAGCTTGGTTTTCTTGTTACTATTTCAGTAATACAAATTGTGCAAACATAGGAAATATTATTTGTCCTGATCAAACAGATTAATGTTTCTTAAGGTTTGCAAAATTGACAATTGATTAAGAAATCAATTTGGATAAGGGTTACTTTTACATGATTAAAGGTTCCGTTATAAATTAAAATTGACCTGTACAACAAGCAAATCATATTCATAGACTCATGAATATTTACACAATTTGAATTAATTATTCCCCGAAACTCATTGTTGTTACATCTGTCTCACCGGGTCTCAGTCGGATGAACTCCTGGATGGTCTCCAGAGAGCTGGAAGAGTCTTTGGAAACTTCAGGACTGCGGCGATGAACTTTCGCGCCCCAGACTTTAGCGACCCACTCAATTTCATCGTGATCTGTGGAAACCCACACGCTGCCACACACAGTAACATCAGTCACAGTTAATAAAAATAAAAAATTTTACTAACAAAACACAAAGCAAGACTAAAATGCTATTTTCATCTTTGTTAAAAGACTAAAACAGGCTAACTTTAATGCGCATATTGGGGAGTGCGGGGAACAGCCTAACACACATGGTTTAAATCTTTCCACACATGCCAGCATGAGGAAACTGTATTTACTAGTTGCCATATCAACATTATTTAGAGAAAAAATTGTACCAAAATTTAACAAAACCTTTGGAAGATATATTACATTTTCATCTCTGTTTTTATGTTTTTTTTTTAATGAGACAAATCTGATATTATTGTAATCTTCTATCTGTTATTTAGGAGTTGAGATAGTTCTTTAATGTTTATCTAACCAGCAGAAGACACGAGCCGGGGTTAAATCCCTGTTGAACAGGTTAAACACTGCCTTAGTGCCTTACAATGAGCCCCTATTAGAACTATGCTATTATAGTCTATACTTTTATGAATTCTTTTGAGAAACCATAAGCAAAAAGGTGAATAATGACAATGTTCATGATAATGAGTCAATGTTCAGAAATGATTACTATTATGTTTTTAACTATGCTATATAGCTTTATCTAGCGATGTTTTTGTTGTCAAAAAAAAAGATGATAAAAAAAGCCATTATTTTATTTTTAAAAGTTAATAATTGTATTTTATTGACAAAATTAAACAATATATATTATATCAGATATATTAATAGATATATACTATTTTAAGCTGTCATTTGGTCATGTTACAATGCCCTTCACGTGTTACAATGTGCCCCTCAGGTTACAATGTACCCTCACATGTTACAATGTGCCCCTGACATGTTACAATGTACCCTCACATGTTACAATGTACCCCACCTATGTGGCATGTTGTCACATTTCACTTCCATTCTTTCGGGGTAAATCAAGAAAAAAGTAGGCTATATACTGTATTAATAAAACAAAACCACATAATTGTACTAGACTGTAGACTGTGAAATTAATGTGAAAAAATAAATACTCTGAACCCCAAGTGGATTTACACAAACTGAGAAAGTCGAAAAGCGTTAGGTTGTGCCCTGCTCCCTAAATGTCACTTTTTATGTAGGCAAATTTAAGCCTGCTTTCTTACAAATAATTAAATGTATCCTATAATGAACACTTAAAAAAGCACATTTGTAGTAAAACAAAACCTGTCAACGACTCCTGAATCCAAGGCAGCTCTCAGAACCCATCCGATGAGAGGAACACCGGCCAGATTCTTGATGTTCTTCAGAGGGATTCCCTTACTGCCACCCCGCGCCAGAACCAGAGCCGCCCGGTGAGGGAGTCCAGAGCTCGCGCACCTGTTGCTCTCCATCGCCGCAGAAACGTCAGGGTGCTAATTGGACAAACTTTTATGATAACAATTTTATTTATTCGTTAGATTATTCTTAGTTTGCTAGACTTAACAGCATATGTTTAGCGACCAGAGTCGTTTCACGGGGTTTCCTCTGTGACAAATGGATCATCATCAGTATCTACAGATTTCATCTCTCACAACCGGTGCTACTTTTACACCTCTCGTATCACTCCGCGTTCTCCACTTCTTTTAAACCAGAGATGTCCGTTACAACATGATTATAAACAGTCACAGACAGTGAACATAAAACTAGATGGATGAACTGATAGATGAATTGAAGGCGAAGAGTATCCAGATAAAGGAAGAAAACAAAAACATCCCTATAGGAAGAAAAACAAATGTTTAATAATCAATATTGTTATTAATAATCTATTTTAATTGCTTATATATATATATATAGTAAATTAAATTTATGAAAGGGGGTTGTTGGTGATTACTGCATGATGACTGAAATTGTGAAATTGCCTTAAACAATTACTAAAAATCGACTGCAGAATATTACAATTTCTAATACATGCACAAAAATGGTGCGTATTCTGTTAACGCCGCACGAGCTCACGTCAATCACAACAGTCTGAGGACAACAGCGCCACACCACGGTCTCATGCCGGAAGTGGGCGGAGCTGATTTGGAGCGTTTCAAAATCAAGTTTAAAACCATGTTAATAATGTCAATTATTTTATTAATACGTTCTAATTGAAGAGAGATATTGAAAGATAGATATACTCACGTTTCATTAATAGTAGATAGTTAAATCATAAAAATACACACATTACACTTTGAATAAATATATCTATCTATATATATAACCCCATTGCAACGTTTTGTTAAGGATTTTTAAAGTAAAAATTTGCTATTTATATTATTTCTTAAAAGATTATATTAGATCAATTGAACATAAAGCTTAAAACACTAAAAATTAAAACAAAGATTGAGCATTTGAACATTTAGACAATACTTTTTACTCAAGCATTTCAGAATGAACCTTTTTTCATAGTACATAATACACATTACACAATTTTACATTGGAATGCATAATAAAAGCAGATTCAGATTAATCAAATCCCAAAACAACACACAAAAATTATTTAATTTTAATAAATGTACTCCCCCAAAGGCATCATATACTAGCTGTGGTTTGCTTAAAAAAATACTCAATCAGACCAAAGAGAATAAATTGAACTAGGTTGAAAGTTATTGCACAGCAGGTACATGACAAATTAAATCTAAAATAAATGAAATCTCCATAAATATGCAGTTAATTCTGAGACTCCTTTTGTCCAAACACTAAACACTTAAAAAACACTAAAGGCTCTTTGGCAAGTTGTTGGTCAACCATTTCAGCCTGTGAAAGTTGAAGGGCTTTTTCCTGGTCTTCAGAAATCACGGCTCTTCCGCTAAACCTTTGAAAACTTTTGGTTGTTCCACAGTCTTTCAACTACAGTGCCGAGGTCTTCTGTGGTCCGTGGCTCCTTCATGAGAGAAGGGTACAAAAAATGGGATGAAATGTTGGAAGTGTTTTAACAATATTGTGTGTTGAAGGATGTAGCATGTATAATTAAGTTTTGAAATTCAATTTCCCTCATGTCTATATTTGTGACATAAATCATACCCTGTCACAAATCAAATGAATTAACCATTTTCAGTTCAAAATGTATACACACTCTAAAAAAAAAAAAAGGTTCTATATGGCACCAAAAATGGTTCTTGGCTCGTAATCATAGGGGAACCTTTTTTAGTGCTATATAGCACCAATTTTGGTGCTTCAGTGGTTCTTCAGATGTTCTTAACCGGTTCTTTGACTAAGGTGCTATATAGCACCTCTGAAGAACTGCTGAAGAACCACTGAAGCACCAAAATTGGTGCTATGTAGCACAAAAAAAGGTTCCCCTATGATTACGAGCCAAGAACCATTTTTGGTGCCATATAGAACCTTTTTTTTAGAGTGCAGAAATCAAAGGCAAGCTTTTCACACTGAGCTTATCGTCGTTTTAAACACACTTTTAACCCCGGGTAAAGTAACTTTTCACACTTTTATATTTACGTGCTTTGGACAGTCACTGAAACACGGTGCATTCTATATAAATAATAAATTCAGCGTTGAAGAGGAAAAACATCAAATGCTGACAGAAACGCAACAATTGCAGTGAAGAAGAGACCATTTTAATTATGTTATAGTCTGAAATGTCCATTCAGGATAAACTTGTAATAGAGGACATGCAAAGCTTGAGCATTTATGTAAACACATTGTGTGCGGTGTTCGTCCAATCAGAGACACTGACACTGCAAATAAGGATGTTATCCCATGGTTTAGTACAGTACAGTGTGGAACGGCAGTGTATGAATACCCAGGATTAATTGTTCTTCTCATGTAAATGATGATCAGTGTGAAACGTGAAGATAACCCAGGATTCCTGGGGTTTACTATTTCAAGTGTGAAAAGTCCTAATGTTTTTCATCCTAATGAAGAGAAGCCATGTTTTTTTTTTTTTTTTACATTTCTTACCATTAACATGAATATACCACAGTTAATAGAGCCGACCAACTGTTGTGGAACAGTCTAAAACAATAGAACATTATTAAGTTATTCCTGGAAAAGATGTGACAGATATAACAACACACAATCTGTATAAGTAGCGAATGTCTTTATGAGAGCCTTTTAAAACTAACCTTGTTTTTGATCAGCTTCCATTGTCCTGTCCTAGGGTGAGTCTGCTTGTCAATTTACTGCAACAAAATCAAACAGAAATATATTATATATAAATAATGTAACCATAAAAATTGTACAAGAGAGCCAAGTTTCATTGTTCTAAAGCAAAAATTACCACTTACTGCATTGCAAAAACAAAATGTTAAATTCAGAATATCATCCAAATGAACAATATCTATATTTGGCAATACATATCACATGTTTGGTTGTGTATTTGATTTGATTTTAATAGGACACATTCAAACACATTAAATATTGTTTGTATTTTGTTAGCTTAAGCACATTATGCTTAAATATAAATATATATACTTTAAACTTTGAAGATGAGATGACATTTTTGACCAAATCATGCAGAAAATCAACTAATTCCAAAGGGACAACAAATAAATACCATTTCTTGCCACTGTATATAAACAAATAACTCAAAACCTTCATACCTTCATGGACAGCTGCTTTTTTAAGTGAATTTGAAGGTGTGCATTCAACTTGTGCCATCTGGTCAGTTTAAAAACACTGGGCAGTGAAAACTGTTGCAGAATGTCTTGCATCGATGAAAATGAAGTAAAGCTGAGCCTCTCCAAATCGTAATATGCCTCTATAAATTAGAAAAAAATCCACATAAAACATTGGTCAGTATCAGAAAATGTAATTTAATAAAAAAAAATACAGCGCCAACAACAAAGCAAAATCACAAACATGTAACTTAAAGCAATACCATATCAACAGACGGAATAGAGACATCGTAAAGCTCGTTAAAAAAAAAGATTAGAGCCGCGTGCTGTATAGCGTGTTAATACAACAACGATGGATCAAATACACAACACAAATAAACTTGATAGATTAAAAACACAACACAAAAACAACTGTTTACCGTGTTCTCTTCTTCCGCCATGCCGATTGTTTATTTTCGTTACCTCCGCCCACTTCCGATCTGAGCCTGCTACACCGCCCACTTCCGGCATGAGACTGTGGCGTGGTGCTGTTGTCCTCAGACTGTTGTGAGTGACGTATATGGGTTCTGCTGTTCTGCATGTTGTATCTCAGATACAAAGGGAAAACTCAGAGAGGAATAAACTTTCTAGATGGTCTTTTATTTGGGACACATCTCCATAGCCAACCACACACCCACATGAGCACACACACTGCCCGTTCTTCTCTGCTTTTAACAGTGCTACAGACCAACACCACAATGCGCCACCGCCCCCTATTGGACAAACCCAACACCACCCAACATTATCCGTCTGCAATACCGGAGGCTGCACTTTCAGGACCGCATTTCTAGGACCGCATTTCTAGGACCCTATTTTTTTGTGACAGCGCCACCTACCGAATCGGAGAACCGCAATCCCAGGAACGCATTTCCAGGACCCTAGTTTTGGAGATCCGAAAGTGCCACCAAGGCAGTATTTTAACCCTTTTTTTTGTTGAGGTTTTTAAAGATTTATTACACCCAAATGCTGCTTTCTTTATTGCAATTAAATCTGGTTTCTAGGAATGTTGAGTAATTATTGGGTCCAAGTTGCATATCATCAAGTAAAATAAACAAGGAATGGTATAGCCTTTTCAGTCAATCACATTTTCAAGTACAGAGGGAATACACAAGGATGACTCTGGGGGTAGATTTAGAATTGTGTACATTTTATAAAATATTGCAACAGTTGAATTTGAACACACAAAAACAAATTTATTCATGATGTGAACCACATAGGAAGAACTTCATGGACAACGTCTTCACTGACTCCTAAGAGAGAGAAAGATAGAGAAGTGAATGAAATAAGGAACATTGAGTTGAACTTGTTCAACTCTCTAATTTTTAATTTCAAATTTTAATTTTTCAAATCTTAGGTCACCACAGAGCACACACATTATATACAATACAAAATTATATCAATCTTCATACCAAATAATGTTCATATTACTGTTATTGCATACTGTTCAAAGATTTGGGTGAACAGGTTCTTGAAACATTCATGTCAATAAAGCGCATCTGAACCGAGAAAAAAATAATAGTGAAAGATGCAAGAAATCTGAATAGAAATAACATGTTATTTCTACAATAATATGACTTTTCCTGTCCTTTAAATATTTAAAGCACACATTGAGATGCATTAGATTAGATTAGATTCAACTTTATTGTCATTACACAAGTACAAGTACAAGGCAACGAAATGCTGTTTAGGTCTAACCAGAAGTGCAATAGCAGCAAGTGCAGGATATATACAGTGGTTGCGTAAGTACAGGACATGGAAATGTACTGAATATATATAAATATGTATAAATAGAGAGATGGATATTACTATGAACAGAACTGAATTTACAGGTGAATATGTACAGTGAATAAATATACAGATGGCTATTACTATAAACAGAATTTACAAGTGAATATGTACTATGAATATAATATACAGATGGCTATTACTTTAAATAGAATTTTACAGATAGAGGTATACAATAATATGTTAGGCTAATATGAGGAATATAGCAGTGGATTAAGGTAGTGCAATAAATTATGGACAGAGCTATCTGAAAGAAAGTGTAAAAGTGCAGTGGAAAGTGGTTGCATAGGGGGTAACAACTCTAATCTGTCCAATCAGGAACTAGTTACAAATCACCTGATTCACTTCGCACATGCTCAGTTTAGTCCTTATTCCACATGTGAAAAAGTAGATCTCTGTGGCAGACATAGCAGATGCTAGTGTGAAAAAAAAAATGTTGAGGTAAGAAAGTTACTTTTTTTACTTTGTTTATTTTTGTTATGGGAATTTCTGCTTTGTAGTTAAACTCATCAAATGTAAATTATGTTTATTGTGTGTCTGTGTAGATATTTTTCATGCAAATTGTTAGTGCTAATGTTTAAGCTGTTAGCTGTAAGGTGAGCTAGTTCATGGCTACATGACTCTGGGTTAGTTGTAACATCAAGACTCAGGGTTAGTTGTAACAATAATGAAATGTTACAACCTACCCCAAGAAAATTTTGTTGAATTTATTTATTTTTTATTTGAATTTCAATATGCCTAGGTCTTGGAAGAGAAGGACAGACAGAGGGGTGTCTCATGATTTTGAAGAGAGCATCAGATGATGTAAAAGAAATGGGAAAGTCTATAAGATCTGTGGCAAAGTTGTATGGCATTTGCCATGTAACCTTATACAGATTCTGTAGAAAGAGGAGGATGTCAGAAGAGAAGGGTTCAGCTGAACTTCCAAGAGTAGGCTACCACAGTGAAAAGAGGGTCTTCACTGAGGATCAAGAAAAACAAGACACACACACACACGTTCAATCGTTCAATTTCAATATATTACTATGGCCAATACTATGACTGACAGTTACAAACGTGCTTACACACAATGTTTGTGTTAAAGTTCAATTTATTATGGTCGATTGCTATCACACACACACACACACACACACACACGTTCAAGTGGTTAATTTCAATATTTTACTATGGCCAATACTATGACTGACAGTAACAAACGTGCTTACACACAATGTTTGTGTTCAAGTTCAATTTATTATGGTCAATTACTATGACTGAGATGACTGACAGTTATATTGTCAGTCAGTGTTGAATAAAAAGCTTTCAAAATTTTTTGTCATAATGCTTATTTCATTGTGTTACATATCACCCCAGTGGATATCATAATGTTACATCTCACCCCAGGGTATGTTACAACTAACCCAGACTATGGGGTGAATTGTAACATTTCACTCCTCGTGTTTAAAACTAAACCATGCATTTTCTGTTTGTGTTGAGAAGATAATAGCTATGTAATTTAATAGCTATGTAATTTAATAGCAGACACTTGTAACTAGTTTAAATCACATTTTGAACACACTGGCTTAAAAGTACTCTAAGATATAGACAGAAAGGTACATTTTACAACCATCCCCGGTCTCCCCCTACAGCAGCACTACCTACCAACTGGATGCTCTCCCCTCTTTTCAACAAGTTCATTTTATATAAATAAATAGACATAAATTAGGGCTAAGTCTATAGGACTTGACCAATTAATTCTTCTTTTGTCATACTTCTGCCTGTCCTGAGCTGTGTCCTTGAAAGCACTTCATATAGAGTACAGTACACAGTAGGCCTACATGACACAATCTAACACGTGGTAATACAGCCCACTCCACCAATCTGGCCACACCTGTGTACTACCTACAACATGAGAATGTTTATTGCTACTTTGTTAGGATGATTTATTTATTATTTGGTATGTGTTTGTTTTGTGTACGTTACTTATTAAATGAATTAACTGGACTTGACACTCTGGTCTTGTCATATTTCATAGCTATATCTTTATTTATTATTTGGTATGTGTGTTTTGTGTATCCCAGCCAGCACAGTCATGTGGGGCCCATATGGGCGTCACCTGGGCTGTCTAACTGGGGCCCAGCCTGTTTTGTCCTCAGTTTCCATGGAGGCCCCACATGGGCTAGCCCAGATGAACTGAACACTACTCAGTGTGCACACTACAGGCTGTTAAATGTAACTGAATCAGTGTTGGAGTTAATGAGATAATTAAGTGATTAATAGAGTAATGACTGAATATTACTGAAGACTCCTGATGATAACAAGCAGAATCACTGAAGGACAGAGAAACACAAAAGACTTCAGACACAACTTCACAAAAGCATTATCAGCTTCCCTTTTTACCTATTAGATTGAAGTCTAGAATCTGATGTTGTGCTTTTGAGTTTTATGTTCTTGTTCGGCAAATAATAATTTGTTTATATACTATAACCTTGTGAATCTGCTGTCTTGACACCAATAGCAATAAACAAATCACTTATCCTGAAAGATGAAAAAAAACAGCAGGTGCACATTGTTTTGAGAAAATATTTCTCATAGTCACACACAGACATCAAGATTTTGCATATGATTCACAACAACGGTGACAATCAAGCATGAGTTTTGTACTTTGAAGCTACCCATCATGCATTGCAGCATGAAGCTTTTTTTTTGTTATGATTGTCACCGTTGTTGTGAATCATATGCAAAATCTTGATGTCTGTGTGTGACTATGTGAATTATTTTCTCAAAACAATGTGCACATGCTGTTTTATCATCTTTCAGGATAAGTGATTATTTTATTGCTATTAGTCCCGATACAGTGTATTCACAAGGTTATAGTATATAAACAAATTATTATTTGCCAAACAAGAACACAAAACTCAAAAGCACAACATCAGATTCTAGACTTCTGATGATTTAGTCATCAACAAGGAGCTGACAACACCTGAAGTGGCTTTATCTTTGCTTTCTCAGCCATAAGTATTGTGTTTCACACACACAGTTACACCTGCCAAAGAAAAGCTAACTCAAGTACAGGGACCAAGAGACCAACTAAAGCAAACGCTTCCCACCACAATGGTGACTTCAAATTAACCATAAATATCAACATCTAAAGCTCTGTTAATTGTCAGTAAGAGCTTCTGTAGACATCTGACAGAAATAGTCAAAGTGTGTCTTATGTCTGTGATTAAGGGCAGCACCAGTGTCTCAGTGGGAAACACTGTCTCCTCACAGCAAGAAGATCCTGGATTGAATCCCACGATTCTCTCACGATCCAAAGATGTGTGAATTACAGATGCTAAGTTGTCTAAAGTGTCTAAAGGTGTGAGCTAAGTTTCTTTTATTTTCATGATTTCTGGACAAACACACACTGTCTGTGAGTTGCTTTGCAATTACAAATGAAAAATATGTCCATAATGAGCACATTTGAACTAGTTTTTAACCTTGAGGTTCCATGAACGTCTATATCGGACGTGCAGAACACGTCAAAAACAGACGTCATAAAAACTTTCATTCTGGCTCCTCAGTGGACGTATTTTCAACGTACACCTTTGCTCAGTGGGAATTATCAATAAAAACTAAGATGACAGAAAGTCAATCTAATAGGTAAAAAGGGAAGCTGATAATGCTTTTGTGAAGTTGTGTCTGAAGTCTTTTGTGTTTCTCTGTCCTTCAGTGATTCTGCTTGTTATCATCAGGAGTCTTCAGTAATATTCAGTCATTACTCTATTAATCACTTAATTATCTCATTAACTCCAACACTGATTCAGTTACATTTAACAGCCTGTAGTGTGCACACTGAGTAGTGTTCAGTTCATCTGGGCTAGCCCATGTGGGGCCTCCATGGAAACTGAGGACAAAACAGGCTGGGCCCCAGTTAGACAGCCCAGGTGACGCCCATATGGGCCCCACATGACTGTGCTGGCTGGGATATTACTTATTAAATTAACTAGACTCAACACTTTGGTCTTGTCATATTTCATAGCTATACCTTGGGTATCTCCCTACAACAGACGTTCTCTACCAGGGACAGTGAACTGCAGTGTCCACACGTGCACATGTTGAGACAGAATCATTTGTAACTGTAGAGGGAGACTTGAAATCTTTTTTTGTTTGTTGCTTAATTAACACTAAATCATACCAAAATTAACCTAAATGCATGGGTTTGAAATGTTTTAAAGTTTGTTAACATTTGCTATGAGCATTAGCCACAATGCTAATGTTTTACCACTCGGACACTGGTCCCATTCTCTCTTGCGCTGCTGTTTCGTTAGTATCGTTGGTATCAGGAGTTAACGCAGTTTGAGCCAGCGGCTCGAATCGATAAGGCTCTGGCCCTGCGTCTTCAGACAATTCACCGTCCTCCACTTCAGGTGAAGGTGGGGGAGAAAAGTCCTCTACTTCAAAGGATCGCTCTGTTGCAAAACTACTGGTGTCACTCCAGTCATTCTCCATATTTTCGAGTCAGACAGCTGTCAATCAATCCGTCACTGCGCCTGCGGGTCTCAGGTGCACGCCCTCCGCTCAGCCCCGCCCTCGGTTCATCCCCTCTGTGTCCGCCGGGCTCTGCCCACTTTTCCAACATTTTTTGAAAATTGCCAGTGGGCGGAGTTAAGCTCTGAGCAGGGGTTTAGTTACCCTTTAACAGTCAATTATTATGATGGCCTCTCTTATGCCTGACTATAAAAACGTCATATGTCTCAATCAACATTATAAAACCATGTCAAAATGAAGAGACGTACTCATAACATGTATTGTGTGGTAACGTTAAACAGGCTGACTGTGAACATGTGACAGCTAACTAACTAACAAGCTTCCACAACGAACGTAATATAGTTGTCTTAAGACACAATTGTGCTGTCACTAAGTCAACACAAACTTGCATGCAAGTTTAGTTAAACGTATGCGCTAAATTCATTTACAGCACTATCTAATATACGTATGATACGAAATGCATCACGATTGTTTTTAATGTTAAAATAAAAACTGAATATCACATGTGATACACTCTGATCGTCATCCATTTTTGCAGGTCCTCTAATTCGCTAGGTGGCGTTGTCAATAAAAACCTAGGGTCCTAGAAATGTGGTCCTAGGACTGCGGTCCTGAAAATGCAGCCTCCGGTTGTGCAGGCAGATGCTACTCATACCACCCTTAATATTACAAAACTTCCCCCCACACTTAACTCAGAAGAAATCTTTCCCCCAAACAACCAATTCTTCTGAAATAAATTGTACAGGAATTTTTTTTTCCAGACATTTCATAACCTTCATAATTCCATGCATGATTTTTTTTTTTTTTTTTAATCTTTCAGATGTACAGTTTTTTTTATTTTTATTATTATTATTATGGCACAAAGTCTTTTAAATATGCTGGTGGTTTCCTCTCTCTTAGTAAACGTCGTAGACCTCCAAAAGGTGCACTTTCAGACTCTTGTCTATCTGCATTTTCAGACATTCCTTGAGCACTAGGTGACTCTTGCAACCGAGTTCGTGGCGGACTCTCAGTTGTCCTGCTGTCAACAGTTGGATTCAATTCACATGTTGAATTAGGAAGTGATTCTGCCTCTATGATAAGCATCCCTGGCCACCACCTCAGTATCATGAGCACCCAGGGCAGCTTGAAAGTCTTTAGTTAGCATTGCCTTTTGTTGTCGACTGAATACTTGATCCACATGACGTCGTACTACTTGAGAATTTTCTAGTGCTATTCTATAGGATACAGGTCCTGTGATATCTTGAATTACTCCCTGCACCCATTTTGGTCAGTACCCGAAGTTCCTGGTATACACAGTGTCTCCTACTTCAAAATAGCGAGCTCTGACATGTTGGTCATGGTGTTCTTTTTTAACTTCTTGTTTGGCTTCTATTTTTCTGGTGAAATCAGGGTGCATTTTGTCTAAAGTGCATCGCAATTTCCTCCCCATCATCATTTCTGCAGGTGACAGTCCCGTTGTAGACTGGGGTGTAATACGATAACTAAACAATGCTCTGTGCAACCGGGTCTCAATAGTATGCCCAGAAGTTCTTTTCATGAGTTCCTTAAAAGTTTGCACTGCCCGCTTAGCCAGACCCTTTGATGAGGGATGATACGGTGCAGAGGTTACATGCGTTATTCCATTCCTAGACATAAATTATTTGCTTGTTTCACTTACAAAACACTGAGCATTATCAGACACCATCATTTCAGGAATGCCATGTGTACTGAAACTATTTCTGAGGCACTCAAGAGTGGTAGCTGTTGTCGCAGAATTTACAGCATATGCATCAATCCACTTAGAATGAGCATCAACTAAGATGAAAAACATCTTCCCAAGAAATGGACCAGCATAGTCCATATGCACTCTTCTCCAGGGCTGTCGTGGCCACTCCCACGGATGAAGTGGTGCACCTACAGGGGCTTTTCTCTGTTCTTGACACACAGGGCAATCTTTTACTCTTTCCTCAATATCCGCATCTAAGTTTGGCCACCACAAATAACTCCTGGCCAGACCTTTCATCCTTGACATACCTGGGTGAGATTGATGCAACTGGTTCAGCAACCCTGAACGTCCTAGCTCTGGAATGACGATGCAGGCTCCCCACAGCACACACCCGTCCTGGACACTGAGCTCTTGTCGTCTCTGTTTATAAGGTGTAAATTCAGTTGTATTACTATGATCAGGCCAACCTTTAAGCACATACTCACGCACTCTAGAGAGAACAGGATCTCGAGTAGTCCAACGTCTGATTTGCTCTGATGTCGTCAAAGGACTAACAACACTGTCCAACATCAAGACAGGCTCCTCCCATTCTTTCTCAGGAATCTCGGAAACAGGGAGACGACTGAGGCCATCAGCATTTCCATTGTCCTTGCCTGCTCGGTAAGCAATGACATACTCATATGCCCCCAACATCACTGCCCATCGCATAATTCTTTGAGAAGCCATTTGTGGCACAGCTTTCAGTTCATTCAGTAAACTGAGTAAAGGTTTATGGTCTGTACAGATCACAAATTTACGGCCATACAGATATTTATGGAATTTTTTCACCCCGAACACTACAGCTAAACCCTCTTTTTCTAGCTGTGAGTAGTTTTTTTCTGCTACTGAAAGTGTTCGTGATACAAACCCGATGGGTCTCTCAGTTCCATCTGCCATCCGATGGGCCAACACGGCTCCCACACCGTATGCTGAAGCATCACAGGAAAGCACTAATTCTTTGTTTTCATCATAATGGATTAACACCCTATTAGATTGCAGTAACTCTTTCAATTTTTTAAAAGCTTTTTCTTGTTCCTCTTTCCAACACCAGGGGACCTCCTTCTTCAAAAGTTTGTGCAAGGGAGCCAGCAGTGTTGAGAGGTTGGGTAGGAATCGGTTATAAAAATTCAACAATCCCAAATATGCTTTCAGCTCTGTTACTGTTGTTGGTCTTGGTGCATCCTGTACTGCTTGAACTTTTTCAGGAACTGGATGAATACCAGTGGCATCCACTTTGTGTCCCAAAAACATGACTTCCTTCTCCAAGAATTTATACTTTGCCCTCTTCAACCGCAAACCATACTCATTCAATCGTGTCAACACGTGATCCAATGTCCTCAAATGCTCCTGATCATCTCTTCCTGTCAGCAAGATGTCATCCAGATATACCGTTACTTTTGTAATGTCTTTCAGGACCCCTTCCATAGTCCTCTGGAAAATTGCTGGACTGGAACTAACTCCAAAAGGTAATCTGGTATACGTGAACAATCCTTTGTGGGTATTCACTGTCACATACTGTTTTGATGTTTCATCTAACAAAATCTGTTGATATGCATGACTCATGTCTAACTTGCTGTATTTTTCTCCTCCAGCTAAAACTGCAAACATATCCTCCATCCGGGGAATAGGATACTGCTCCAGTGATGACTCTCTGTTAATAGTTACTCTGTAGTCTCCACAAAGTCTCACTGACCCATCTGGTTTTAACACCGGCACAACAGGTGCTGCCCACTCTGAGAATTTCACAGGCTCAATGATTTGGTCTTTAATCAATCGATCAAGTTCAGCTTCGACTTTCTCTCTCATAGCGAACGGTAGTGACCTTGCTTTAAAAAAATGGGGCTTTGCATCCCTGGGTACATGAAACTTAGCCGTGGCCCCTTTTAATGTTCCTAGTTCTTCTTTGAAAACAATTTCATGTGTTCTTAACATGTCCTGCAACCACTCTGAACTGTCTTTAATTTTACTCACATGTTCCCAGCGGAGTTCCAGTTCTGTGAGCCATGATCGCCCTAATAAATTAGGCCCAGATCCGGCCACCACCACTGCTGTGAGTTCTTTGGTAAGCCTTTTATGCTTGACTTTTACTTTGGTGGTACCCAGCACGTTCACTGATTGCCCTGTGTATGTTTTTAAACTGAGAGTGCTTGTTTTCAGTTCAGGCAGTTTCTTTTTAGCTTCCATTTTACCATACTCCATCTGTGATAACACAGTCACACTGCATCCCGTGTCGATCTCAAACTTCACAGGAGATTCATTTACAAACAGCATCTGTGTGATAGGGGGCACATGGGGCTGTGGAGTTTCTATACTATACATGGTGAAAACTTCTTCAGGCTGATCTTCCTCCTCCTCCTCTTGAAAGTAATTGGCCCTCTTTGATTGTTTTCCTCTCCCCCCTGTCCAAGCTTTCCTGCCTTTATCAACACTTGTTTCTTGTGGTTTACTTCTACATACTCTTTGCACATGTCCAATTTTACCACACTGATAGCACTTTTCTTTCGCAAACTTACAGTCTTTCGGCCCATGGTTATGTCCCCCACATCGATAGCACATTCCTGTATCCATCTTGAAGACAGTAGTGCTCAGTCGATGTCCTTTGTCTTTGTGCAAATCAGCCATATCCTTATTAGCAGCTTCAATAGCCTGAGCTTTTCTTAGTGCAGTCTCAAACGTCAGTCCATCCTCAGCTAGCAATCTCCGTTGTATGCTGTCGTCATTAACACCACACACTAATCTGTCTCTCAGCATCATCGTAAGCGTGTCTCCAAAATTACAATCTTGTGCCAGCTTCCTCAGTTCAGCCACATATTCGACTATGCTTTCATCAGAGTGTCTGTTACGTGAATTAAACTTCCACCTTTGCACTATTTCACTGGGCTTCGGATTAAAGTGATTTTTCAACAAACTCACCAGTTCCTCATAACTTTTTGATCCCGGTTTCTCAGGACTCAACAGGTTCCTCATCAGTGTATACGTCTGTGCTCCCACACTGCTCAACAGTATAGCTGGTTTGTTTTTCTGGCAGTTCAATATCATTTGCAATGAAGAAATGGTTTAATATTTCGCAGTACTCTTCCCATGACTGTGATTTGTTGTCAAATGGTGCCACGCATCCCTTCATGCCAGTCATCGTTCTGTTCTCAGTACTTCAGGTGGTAGTTACTAACTTTCCTTATCTCCCGCAGTCGACGTCCTTTTCCTTTAGTTCTCAGAAAACAGCTGCTCCTCCGTTTTGACTTTCATCCTCGTCGCCGTATGTTGTGTCTCAGATACAAAGGGAAAACTCAGAGAGGAATAAACTTTCTAGATGGTCTTTTATTTGGGACACATCTCCATAGCCAACCATACACCCACATGAGCACACACACTGCCCGTTCTTCTCTGCTTTTAACAGTGCTACAGACCAACACCACAATGCGCCACCGCCCCCTATTGGACAAACCCAACACCACCCTTAATATACAACACTGCAGTTGGTTAATATTGGAGACATCTGCTGGAAACACTTCATTTAGCTTGATTGTTTGCCAGGCTTCAAAGTGCATTAGGCATTAACCAATCTCACTGCTAGTGTCCCTTACATCGATTTCGCTTCGATGTAAACGCATTAACCTGCATTCTGTCGGCTTATTGAAGTGCATATTTTAATGTAATGTGTTCTCACAGGGCGATTTATTTTCATAAAACATCAGATTTATATTGAAATCAGGTTTATTTTTTAATTGCAAGCAAAAATTAAAGCTGCTAGCAGCGATGAAAGGGCCCTCGCACATGCACCGCCACCCGGTGGCTTCAGGAAAACAGTGAATAGTGGGCGACATGCATTTAAGCAGGTAAATATAGGAGAAATTTGGCTAACTCACTTCAATGTGCCACACATCCTTCTGCTAGCAGGTGGCGCTTTTACTATAATTGAATATTACCATATAGAGTCTTCAGGTCAGGACTATTATCAAACATGTGAAGTTTGGGGCATATCGGTCCTTGTATGCCTGAGTTACAACAACTTCCTGTTTCATGGCGTAAATTGCATACATTAGCATGTAGTCTCGTGTTGCAAGATTGAATATGTTTCTAGCATGTTTGGGATTTCATGGCATATTTAAAAGTGTTTGTGGGAGTGAATTATAGGGTAAAGCATGTTATTTCTTGTTGCCAGCAGGTGGCGCTATGAATAACTGAATATTGGCATGTAGATGTGCTTAGGTCAGGACTGTTATCGAACATATGAAGTTTGGGGCAGATCGGACATTGTATGCCTGACTTACAACAACTTCCTGTGTCATGGCGAAATATCAGATTTTGTCAGGCTGCCACGGACACGCCCTTCAGGGAAATCTCAAGATTTTCACAATTTAACATCACCAAGGCCTTTAGATTTGACTGACCAAATATGATGTTGATCTGATTAAATCTCTATGCGGAGTTGATTAAAGTACAACATCTGGAAATGGGAAAATTTGCAACAATTTAGTAAAGAAAAATCAAAATATCTCACTTCCTGTTGGTTTTCAGATTATGTACCAGGAGACTTTTTTGTAGGTATTGGGCTGTTCCATGTGTGTACCAAATTTCATACCTGTACGTGAAACGTAGCGGGAGGGGCACTTAGTTGAAATGTTGTAGGTGGCGCTATGGAGCCATTTTGCCACGCCTAATTCTGAAACTCATATGTAGATGTCTTCAGGCCAGGACTCTTATCAAACATATGAAGTTTGTGGCAGGTTGGACATTGTATGTCTGACTTACAACAACTTCCTGTTTCATGGCAAAACATCAGATTTTGCGAGGCCGCCACGGACACGCCCTTCAGGGAAAACTCAAGATCTTCGCAATTTAACGTTGCAAAGGCCTTTAGATTAGACTGACCAAATATGATGTTGATCTGATTAAATCTCTACGCGGAGTTGATTAAAGTACAACATCTGGAAATGGGAAAATTTGCAACAATTTAGTAAAGAAAAATCAAAATATCTCACTTCCTGTTGGTTTTCAGATTTCGTACCAAGAGACTTTTTTTGTAGGTATTGGGCTGTTACATATGTCTACCGAATTTCATACCTGTACGTGAAACGTAGCGGGCGGGGCACTTAGTTGAAATGTTGTAGGTGGCGCTATGGAGCCATTTTGCCACGCCTAATTCTGAAACTCATATGTAGATGTCTTCAGGCCAGGACTCTTATCAAACATATGAAGTTTGTGGCAGGTTGGACATTGTATGTCTGACTTACAACAGCTTCCTGTGTCATGGCGAAACATCAGACTTTGTCAGGCCGCCACAGACACGCCCTTCAGGGAAAACTCAAGATCTTCACAATATAACATCACAGAGGCCTTTAGATTAGACTGACCAAATATGATGTTGATCTGATTAAATCTCTAGGAGGTGTTAATCACAGCGTAAAACATGCCATTTCCTGTTGCCCACAGGTGGCGCTATGACTGTCACTAAATATTGGCATGTTGATGTCTTCAGGCAAAGACTCTAATAAAACATGTGAAGTTTGGGGCAGATCGGACATTGTATGTCCGAGTTACAACAACTTCCTTTTTCATGGCGAAACATCAGATTTTGCCAGGCCGCCACGGACACGCCCTTCAGGGAAAACTCAAGATCTTCGCAATTTAACGTCGCAAAGGCCTTTAGATTAGAATGACCAAATATGATGTTGATCTGATTAAATCTCTAGGAGGAGTTCGTTAAAGTACAACGTCTGGAAATGGCACATTTTGCAACAAAAAATTAAAAATATCTGACTTCCTGTTGGTTTTCAGATTTTGCACGTAGAGACTTTTTTGTAGGTATTGGGCTGTTACATGTGTATACCAAATTTCATAGCTGTACGTGAAACGTAGCGGGAGGGGCACTACGTTAGGTGGCGCTGTCGAGCCATTTTGCCACGCCTAATTCTGAATACCATAACAGACGTAAATTTTCGCCAATTTGGATGAGTTTTGAAAGTTTTGTGAGTTTTCGAGCATGTTTAGGCCTCCAAAAAAGCTATTCATTCGGGAGAAGAAGAAGAAGAAGAAGAAGAATTAAAGCTGCGAGCAGCGATGACGGGCTCAAGCCGGTGGCACCGCCACGCCGGTGGCATCAGCTTAACTGTGCATGGCAGGCAATATGCATTTAAATAGGAGAGCATTTTAAAAATCACTCGAATATGCCACATTTACTGCAGCAGCTGGTGCCATTATGACCATAAGCCACACCCATGATGTAATTTAAATATAGATGAATTGTAATGTCATAGGATCACATATAGGACCACATCTATGAGATCAATTACATTTAAATTAATTTCATGTCAGATGATGTCAAAGGTCAAATCATAATGAGTTCAGAATACCATACAATCTTAATTTAATTGAAATCAAAATATGATTTTACAAGATATGAGAGAATTTCGGTTTCCCTTTTTTGTCCTTATTTAATCCCTCGCCATGGCAACACCGTTTGAGATATCCAATATTCGTTCGCATTTTAGCATCTTCCAAATCTTTGTTTCATGTTGACCGAGTTTGGTGGAGATTGAATAAATCGCCTACGAGGAGAACGTAAAAACTCAGACCCTGAATTATACAAATATTCCCCATCAAATCAAAATATCTGACTTCCTGTTGGTCGGAGCTAATGACTGTAAATTAGAAAGTTGTCCGGCTCGATATCCAATATTCGTTCGAATTTTAGCATCTTCCATATCTTTGTTTCAAGTTGACCGAGTTTGGTGGAGATTGAATAAATCGCCTACGAGGAGAACGTAAAAACAGAGAGAGAGAGACAGAGAGATAGACAGAGAGAGACAGACAAAGAGAGAGAGAGAGAGAGAGAGAGAGAGAGAGAGAGAGAGAGAGAGAGAGAGAGAGAGAGAGAGAGACAGGGTATCTGCAGGTTTCACCAAGTCAAATTTAAGACTTTTTAAGACCTTTTCAATACCATTATGAATTAAATTTAAGACCTATATCACGCAATTTAAAAAAAAAAACGTACAAAAGGAAATGCAGAATCACAAAATTACTTGCAAAGCAAATTAATTTATTCAAATTGAACAAAGTATTAGTAATCTTGCACTTCCTCATAGCTCAATCCCACCAGGATTAATATACAAACACACTACCGGTCTAAAGTCTGAGAACGGTAAGATTTTTAAATGTTTTTACATTCTGCTCACCAATGCTGCATTTATGTTATTAAAAATACAAAAAGCTGTAATATTGTGACAGTTCTGTTGTGACTGTTTTCTATGTGAATATATAGTAAAGTGTCATTTATTCCTGTGATCAAAGCTGAATTTATCATCATTACTCCAGTCTTCAGTGTCACATGACCCTTCACTAAATCACTAATCATTCTCATATGAGGATCTGATGATCAACAAACATTTATGTTTATTATCAGTGTTGAACACAGTTGTGTAAAACATTTTTTTTTGGATTCTTTGATGGATAAAAAAAAGTAAAAAAAAAAAAAAAAAGATTTCTGAAGGATTATGTGACTCTAAAGTCTGGAGCAATGATGCTGAAAATTCAGCTTTGAATCACAGAAATACATTCTATTTAAGATATATATTGAAATATAGTTATTTTAAATAAAAAAATAAAAAAACATATTCACAATAATACTGTCTTTGCTGTATTTTGGATCAAATAAATGCAGCCTCGGTGAGCAGGAGAGACTTCTTTAAAAAACATTTTAAAAATCGAACCATTCTCAAACTTTTGACCGGTAGTGTGTGTGTATGTATATACATTTTTTGTGAGATCAAAATTACTGATTTTGTGAAGTTATTTTCAGAAATGTGCATGTTTCTTTTTTTTTTCATAATTAGGATGCCACATTTACCATATCATTATATTAGATGCACAATAGTCACACATGGCAATAAAACAAACAAAATGCATGAATCTTGTTTGACAATAGGACAAATAAATACAACTTAAATATACAGATACAAACAGTGCTTTAAGTTTAGGGCTACTGTTTGTTTTTCCCCGTTGTTGTTGTTTGATTAATACTAACGACACAGGCAGGAGGGGGTATAGGCTCGGCTATATTGGGTTGCTTTCACTTTAAGACCTACAGTAATGATGAGCCCATAGATATGGATATGTATGAATATGCCTAGATTCGGTTCACTCGCGCGAGCGCTGACCGGCGGCAAACGCCTGCAGAATCCGCGGCCAGTCTGACATCAGTCCGTGTGTCAGTAGCGAATGAGTTCGGGGTTTTCACCGCTTTTTAAACTCTTTGTTTAGTGCTATCGGGCATATCAAACTTTTATTTGGTCATTATACGAGATGGCAGGTGAGAAAGATTCGCCTTTGCTATCACGATCGCGTGAACTGGAAGAACTGGAGAACTGAAGCTGAAGAGGGGGATTGACGGAAGTGGGCGTGTGTGTACTTTTATTTACTTTTGTTTTATACAAAATATTCAATCAACTATCACAAACTATACATCATTTGAAAGCTAAAACACTCAAGATTCATGTTCTGAACTTGTTTTTGCAATAAATAAACCAGAGAGGAAAGGGTTAAATGAAACGCTAAAGGACCGGCCATGTAAACATTAGCATAATATTAGCGGTACTCATCTTTCATCTCCTGTCGTTCAGATCAGATCGGACGAATCCAATAAACACCCGCATACATCTCTGTGTAAGAGTCCACTCTTCAAAATGCATCCCACTTTTTAATCCAAAACAACGAAAAAATAGGGAAAAAACAAAAAATCCTTCGTTGTTTGCAAGGGAGTTTTGAGTTAGCGTAATCAATCATGTCCATTTTCAATGAAATATCGATTCTAATCCTTTTCTGGCAAACTCCCCCTGCTAGAATAGTCTCTCCCACGTATTATAAACCATCCCTCGTTTCTCTCCTCCAATCAGAGACTCTACTGGGATGCATCATAAAGAGGAAGCGCCTTACAGGCTTGGTGAGCTGTCAATCATTGCGCCCATGGTTTTCGTTGGATAAAGGCACTCGGTGCCCAGCCAATGCCTTTCCAACAAAGGTTTGATTGATGGACTTAGTAACCAATCAAAAGGCATTATCTTGCGCAGTTTACGTAAGTGGGCTTTGGTGAATACTGTTTGTGCGCAGTCTGCGCGTTCTCAATGGCGCAACTGCAGTGGAGCGCGCAGACTCTTACTGACGCTTCCCATCAGCTAAATTAGTTTTTTACACTTTGTAATCTCTGTAAATAGTTGCTTTAGTTTTTCAGTAACTGTTTATCCATTATAATTAGCAGTTTATTGCAGATTTATTTGAATGAAAAACTACTCTTTACAATTACAAATTTTTCTGAAATAAATGGCCTTTTTGAAATTCGCCTAGACTTTTCTTGACATAAAAGCTCACAGAAGCTCCATTACTGAGAGAATCATTCTCATATTTGAATCATGACATGATTAGACATTCAGTTTTATATTTAAGTTATTTTCAGGCTCTTAACATTAAATTATAATATTTTTTTCCCTAAGTAAAAAAAAAAAAAAAAAAAAAACGTGAGTCACTTACATGTATATTTACATGTATATTACTCTGTTCCCATATTACTTTGAGTTATTATGACTCTTGGGTAGCAACATTTCAAGTGTCTAGTTTAAAATAAGACCAGATTTATGAATATAGACCATAGGGTTTAAGAGCTGCAGACATTTTCATTTGGGTATGTCGTTTTCAAAGAATTCTCAAAAAATGGGGCACATGTTAAGAGGTTAAAGACAATTAAGACTTTTTAATATCCCGCGGGGACCCTGGAGAGAGAGAGAGAGAGAAACAAGGTTTTTTCTATCCTGCTTCAAAACTAACACAATGCTGCCATCTTCTGTTCATTGAGGGGAGGGCACACTGGCACATTAGATTATTTAAATAAATATTTATAAAAAATATATATATTCATCTGAAAAATAGTATAGTAATTTTAAATAATCTAAGTTCAATTACCAAACATACAATCTTAATTTAATTGAAATCAAAATATGATTTTACAAGATATTAGACAATTTCTGTTCCCCTTTTTTGTCCTTATTTAATCCCTCGCCATGGCAACACCGTTTGAGATATCCAATATTCGTTTGCATTTTAGCATCTTCCGTATCTTTGTTTCATGTTGACCGAGTTTGGTGGAGATTAAATAAATCGCCTACGAGGAGAACGTAAAAACTCAGACCCTGAATTACACAAAAATTCACCTTCAAACCAAAATATCTGACTTCCTGTTGGTTGGAGCTAATGACTGTAAATTAGAAAGTTGTCCGGCTCGATGAGGTCTATATATATACTGAGTTTGGTGATTGTAGATGAAACGAAGCCCTTCACTTTTGTCAAAAGGTGGCGCTAGAGAGCCCCTCATTCCCACTCGTTTCTGAGGCTTTGCCAATGTGTACTGACTGACATGTCTGATGTGTGTGTTGAGTTTCAAGCAGTTTGAAGCAATTTCAAGGATGCTAAGAGCCTCAGAACAGCCAAAAGATTATTAAACTTTGACACGTTGCCATGGCAACATTATTTCAAATTTTAGGAATCCATTCATATGTGTATATCTGCCATGTTTTCACATTATACTGATGAAGTTTGAAGTCACTCAGGTGAAAATAAGACCGTGATTTAAAGCATTTTTGAAAGTGACACACTTCCTGCTGCCAGTTGGTGGCGCTATCACTTTGACTCACAAAAGTCATATCCATGTGATCGGCTTCTTACAACGAACACACAGCTGAAGTTTCATCCAGATCAGTCAATGTTTGCACAAGTTATAACACACTTCCTGTTTCCCTTTTCTCGCCATAAATTCGTTGCTTCGCCACGGCCAAACCGTTTGAGATATCACAAATCCGCTCGCAATTTAGCATCCTGAATATGTTCTCTTCATGCTGACCGAGTTTGGCGATGATCGAAACAATGGCCTCGGAGGAGTATGTTAAATTCCAGAGCATGGGTTTTCCGAACAACCCATTATAGCTCACTTCCTGTTGGGCTGACACGTAACTTAGAGCACGAAAGTTGTTCGGCCCGATGAGATCTATATGTGTACCGAGTTTCATACATGTACGTGCAAGTGTGTTTGATATATAGACCAAGTTTTCAGACCCCACCTTAGGGGGCGCTGTCGAGCCCCCCTGCCACGCCCGGGTACCAGCTTCAGCCCGGCTCTGATGGCCGCGCATTCCGACGTGTGTGCAAAGTTTCAAGAGTTTTCGAGCATGTTAAGTGCCCCAAAAGTACCCGAGAAGTCAAAAAAAAAAAAAAAAAAAAAAAAAAAAGAATAATCCTTAGGGGAACAATAGGGCTCTGCGCCCTTTCAGGCTTGAGCCCTAATTAAAGCTGCGAGCAGCGATGACGGGCCCAAGCTGGTGGCACCGCCACGCCGGTAGCATCAGCTTAACTGTGCACGGCAGGCAATAGGCATTTAAAATGGGAAAACATAAAAGGACTATGTCAATGTCATCTGAATTCACCACATTAACTGCAGCAGTTGGTGCTGCTATGACCATGAACCACAACAGCCACATCTATGAGATCAATTTAATTTAAATGAATTTCATGTCAGATGATGTCAAAGGTCAAATCGTAATGAGTTCAGAATACCATTCAAATGCTGATGTTGAATTATCATCATCAAGAGAGAAAGGCACACACACAAACTCACAGGGTGAGAGAGGGACCCCACACACACACACACCCAGGCTGAGCCTGAGAGTGAGGGGGGAGGGGAAGGACTGAGAGAGAGGCACTCTGCACATTGAACAAGATTCACAAGATTTTAACAACAAAAATAAATAAAATCTAAATGGTGGGAGAAAGTTTTTTTCATTTCACTCTCTGAAAAAAATATTTTGAATATATTTGAAATCAATATGTGTGGTCCAATATAAAAAATAAATTACAAAATTAATAAATTAATAAATGGAGTCAAATCACAGAAACAGCAAAGATGATTTTAATATCAGTGTCAGGTAAGAGTAAGATACGTGTCTAGATTTTATGGAAGTTTATTATAAATAGCCACTTTTATAAAATCATGTGAAATTTATGTTTTAATACATTTATATTATATCAGTGTGCTGTGTAGTGTGCATAGTTTATCCTATGACATTAATGTGCATCATACGTTATCTTGGCAAACACATCACATGACGTTTTTATTTCAAGTGATAGTTATTTGTGATAGCCTGTATGAAAGGGTTAAATTATCATCATCAAAAGAGAAAGTCACACACACACACACACACACACACACACACACACACACACACACACACACACACACACACACACACACACACACACACACACACACACACACACACACACACAGTGAGAAAGTGAGAGTGAGGGGGGGAGGGGAAGGAAAGGCAGAGGACATTGCATAGACTTAATGGTTTTTATACTGTACAAACTGTACATTCTATCCCCCTACACTACCCCTACTCCTAAACCTACCATCACAGAAAACATTCTGCATTTTTACATTTTGAATAAAACATTGTTTAGAATGTTTTTAAAGCTAGACAGTGAATTAAAGCATTTTTGAAAGTGACACACTTCCTGGTGGTGGCCTGGCCCCACACACACACACACACACACACACACACACACACACACACACACACACACACACACAGACAGACAAACCCTTTAGAGAGAAAGAGAGATGGGATTTTTTTATATCCTGCTTCAAAACTAATACAATGCTGCCATCTTGTGTTCATTGAGGGGAGGGCAGCACAGACACAGAATAGATTATTTAAAGAAATATTTTAAATAAATAAATATATTGATCTGAAAAGTAGTATAGTCATTTTAAATAAATCCAAGTTCAATTACTGAACATACAATCTTAATTTATTGAAATCAAAAAATGATTTTACAAGATATGAGAGAATTTCTATTCCCCTTTTTTGTCCTTATTTAATCCCTCGCCATGGCAACACCGTTTGAGATATCCAATATTCGTTCGCATTTTAGCATCTTCTGTATCTTTGTTTCATGTTGACCGAGTTTGGTGGAGATTGAATAAATCGCCTACGAGGAGAACATAAAAACTCAGACCCTGAATTATACAATTATTCACCTTCAAACCAAAATATCTGACTTCCTGTTGGTCGGAGCTAATGACTGTAAATTCGAAAGTTGTCCGGCTCGAAGAGAACAATATATGTACCGAGTTTGGTGACTGAAGATAAAACTAACCCCCCCACTTTTGTCAAAAGGTGGCGCTATAGAGCCCCTCATCCCCGCCCGTTTCTGAGGCTTTGCCAATGTGTACTGACTGACATCTCTGATGTGTGTGTTGAGTTTCAAGCAGTTTCAAGCATTTTCAAGCATGCTAAGAGCCTCAAAACAGCCAAAAGATTATTAAACTTTGACACGTTGCCATGGCAACAGTATTTGAAATTTCAGAAATCAATTTCATACGTCTCTATCTGTCATGTTTTCACATTATACTGATGAAGTTTGAAATAAATCGTGTGAAAATAAGATGGTGATTCAAAGCATTTTTGAAAGTGACACACTTCCTGCTGCCAGTTGGTGGCGCTATAACTTTGACTCACAAAAGTCATATCCATCTGATCGGCCTCTTACAACGAACACACAGCTGAAGTTTCATCTAAATCAGTCAATGTTTGCACAAGTTATAACACACTTCCTGTTTCCCTTTTCTCGCCATAAATTCGTTGCTTCGCCACGGCCAAACCGTTTGAGATATCACAAATCCGCTCGCAATTTAGCATCCTGAATATGTTCACTTCATGCTGACTGAGTTTGGCGATGATCGAAACAATGGCCTCGGAGGAGTATATTAAATTCCAGAGCATGGGTTTTCTGAACAACCCATTATAGCTCACTTCCTGTTGGGCTGACACGTAACTTAGAGCACGAAAGTTGTTCGGCCCGATGAGGTCTATATGTGTACCGAGTTTCATACATGTACGTGCAAGTGTGTTTGATATATGGACCAAGTTTCAGAAAGCATTCTAGGGGGCGCTATCGAGCCCCCCTGCCACGCCCGGGTACCAGCTTCAGCCCGGCTCTGATGGCCGCGCATTCCGACGTGTGTGCTAATTTTCAAGAGTTTTTGAGCATGGTAAGGGCCCCAAAAGTGCCCGAGAAGTCGATAAAATAATAATAATAATAATAATTAAAGCTGCGAGCAGCGATGACGGGCCCAAGCCGGTGGCACCGCCACGCCGCTGGCATCAGCATAACTGTGCACGGCACGCAATACGCATTTACGAAGGAGAGCATTTTAAAAATCACTCGAATATGCCACATTTACTGCAACAGCTGGTGCCATTATGACCATAAGCCACACCCATGATGTAATTTAAGATAATTCAAGATATGAGAGAATTTCTGTTCCCCTTTTTTGTCCTTATTTAATCCCTCGCCATGGCAACACCGTTTGAGATATCCAATATTCGTTCGCATTTTAGCATCTTCCATATCTTTGTTTCATGTTGACCGAGTTTGGTGGAGATTGAATAAATCGCCTACGAGGAGAACGTAAAAACTCAGACCCTGAATTATACAAATATTCCCCATCAAATCAAAATATCTGACTTCCTGTTGGTCGGAGCTAATGACTGTAAATTAGAAAGTTGTCCGGCTCGATATCCAATATTCGTTCGAATTTTAGCATCTTCCATATCTTTGTTTCATGTTGACCGAGTTTGGTGGAGATTGAATAAATCGCCTACGAGGAGAACGTAAAAACAGAGAGAGAGAGACAGAGAGATAGACAGAGAGAGACAGACAAAGAGAGAGAGAGAGAGAGAGAGAGAGAGAGAGAGAGAGAGAGAGAGAGAGAGAGAGAGAGAGAGAGAGAGAGAGACAGGGTATCTGCAGGTTTCACCAAGTCAAATTTAAGACTTTTTAAGACCTTTTCAATACCATTATGAATTAAATTTAAGACCTATATCACGCAATTTAAAAAAAAAAACGTACAAAAGGAAATGCAGAATCACAAAATTACTTGCAAAGCAAATTAATTTATTCAAATTGAACAAAGTATTAGTAATCTTGCACTTCCTCATAGCTCAATCCCACCAGGATTAATATACAAACACACTACCGGTCTAAAGTCTGAGAACGGTAAGATTTTTAAATGTTTTTACATTCTGCTCACCAATGCTGCATTTATGTTATTAAAAATACAAAAAGCTGTAATATTGTGACAGTTCTGTTGTGACTGTTTTCTATGTGAATATATAGTAAAGTGTCATTTATTCCTGTGATCAAAGCTGAATTTATCATCATTACTCCAGTCTTCAGTGTCACATGATCCTTCACTAAATCACTAATCATTCTCATATGAGGATCTGATGATCAACAAACATTTATGTTTATTATCAGTGTTGAACACAGTTGTGTAAAACATTTTTTTTTGGATTCTTTGATGGATAAAAAAAAGTAAAAAAAAAAAAAAAAGATTTCTGAAGGATTATGTGACTCTAAAGTCTGGAGCAATGATGCTGAAAATTCAGCTTTGAATCACAGAAATAAATTCTATTTAAGATATATATTGAAATATAGTTATTTTAAATAAAAAAATAAAAAAAAAATTCACAATAATACTGTCTTTGCTGTATTTTGGATCAAATAAATGCAGCCTCGGTGAGCAGGAGAGACTTCTTTAAAAAACATTTTAAAAATCGAACCGTTCTCAAACTTTTGACCGGTAGTGTGTGTGTATGTATATACATTTTTTGTGAGATCAAAATTACTGATTTTGTGAAGTTATTTTCAGAAATGTGCATGTTTCTTTTTTTTTTTCATAATTAGGATGCCACATTTACCATATCATTATATTAGATGCACAATAGTCACACATGGCAATAAAACAAACAAAATGCATGAATCTTGTTTGACAATAGGACAAATAAATACAACTTAAATATACAGATACAAACAGTGCTTTAAGTTTAGGGCTACTGTTTGTTTTCCCCCGTTGTTGTTGTTTGATTAATACTAACGACACAGGCAGGAGGGGGTATAGGCTCGGCTATATTGGGTTGCTTTCACTTTAAGACCTGCAGTAATGATGAGCCCATAGATATGGATATGTATGAATATGCCTAGAGTCGGTTCACTCGCGCGAGCGCTGACCGGCGGCAAACGCCTGCAGAATCCGCGGCCAGTCTGACATCAGTCCGTGTGTCAGTAGCGAATGAGTTCGGGGTTTTCACCGCTTTTTAAACTCTTTGTTTAGTGCTATCGGGCATATCAAACTTTTATTTGGTCATTATACGAGATGGCAGGTGAGAAAGATTCGCCTTTGCTATCACGATCGCGTGAACTGGAAGAACTGGAGAACTGAAGCTGAAGAGGGGGATTGACGGAAGTGGGCGTGTGTGTACTTTTATTTACTTTTGTTTTATACAAAATATTCAATCAACTATCACAAACTATACATCATTTGAAAGCTAAAACACTCAAGATTCATGTTCTGAACTTGTTTTTGCAATAAATAAACCAGAGAGGAAAGGGTTAAATGAAACGCTAAAGGACCGGCCATGTAAACATTAGCATAATATTAGCGATACTCATCTTTCATCTCCTGTCGTTCAGATCAGATCGGACGAATCCAATAAACACCCGCATACATCTCTGTGTAAGAGTCCACTCTTCAAAATGCATCCCACTTTTTAATCCAAAACAACGAAAAAATAGGGAAAAAACAAAAAATCCTTCGTTGTTTGCAAGGGAGTTTTGAGTTAGCGTAATCAATCATGTCCATTTTCAATGAAATATCGATTCTAATCCTTTTCTGGCAAACTCCCCCTGCTAGAATAGTCTCTCCCACGTATTATAAACCATCCCTCGTTTCTCTCCTCCAATCAGAGACTCTACTGGGATGCATCATAAAGAGGAAGCACCTTACAGGCTTGGTGAGCTGTCAATCATTGCGCCCATGGTTTTCGTTGGATAAAGGCACTCGGTGCCCAGCCAATGCCTTTCCAACAAAGGTTTGATTGATGGACTTAGTAACCAATCAAAAGGCATTATCTTGCGCAGTTTACGTAAGTGGGCTTTGGTGAATACTGTTTGTGCGCAGTCTGCGCGTTCTCAATGGCGCAACTGCAGTGGAGCGCGCAGACTCTTACTGACGCTTCCCATCAGCTAAATGAGTTTTTTTACACTTTGTAATCTCTGTAAATAGTTGCTTTAGTTTTTCAGTAACTGTTTATCCATTATAATTAGCAGTTTATTGCAGATTTATTTGAATGAAAAACTACTCTTTACAATTACACATTTTTCTGAAATAAATGGCCTTTTTGAAATTCGCCTAGACTTTTCTTGACATAAAAGCTCACAGAAGCTACATTACTGAGAGAATCATCCTCATATTTGAATCATGACATGATTAGACATTCAGTTTTATATTTAAGTTATTTTCAGGCTCTTAACATTAAATTATAATATTTTTTTCCCTAAGTAAAAAAAAAAAAAAAAAAAAAAACGTGAGTCACTTACATGTATATTTACATGTATATTACTCTGTTCCCATATTACTTTGAGTTATTATGACTCTTGGGTAGCAACATTTCAAGTGTCTAGTTTAAAATAAGACCAGATTTATGAATATAGACCATAGGGTTTAAGAGCTGCAGACATTTTCATTTGGGTATGTCGTTTTCAAAGAATTCTCAAAAAATGGGGCACATGTTAAGAGGTTAAAGACAATTAAGACTTTTTAATATCCCGCGGGGACCCTGGAGAGAGAGAGAGAGAGAGAGAAACAAGGTTTTTTCTATCCTGCTTCAAAACTAACACAATGCTGCCATCTTCTGTTCATTGAGGGGAGGGCACACTGGCACATTAGATTATTTAAAGAAATTGTTTATAAAAAATATATATATTCATCTGAAAAATAGTATAGTAATTTTAAATAATCTAAGTTCAATTACCAAACATACAATCTTAATTTAATTGAAATCAAATTATGATTTTACAAGATATTAGACAATTTCTGTTCCCCTTTTTTGTCCTTATTTAATCCCTCGCCATGGCAACACCGTTTGAGATATCCAATATTCGTTTGCATTTTAGCATCTTCCGTATCTTTGTTTCATGTTGACCGAGTTTGGTGGAGATTGAATAAATCGCCTACGAGGAGAACGTAAAAACTCAGACCCTGAATTACACAAAAATTCACCTTCAAACCAAAATATCTGACTTCCTGTTGGTTGGAGCTAATGACTGTAAATTAGAAAGTTGTCCGGCTCGATGAGGTCTATATATATACTGAGTTTGGTGATTGTAGATGAAACGAAGCCCTTCACTTTTGTCAAAAGGTGGCGCTATAGAGCCCCTCATCCCCACTCGTTTCTGAGGCTTTGCCAATGTGTACTGACTGACATGTCTGATGTGTGTGTTGAGTTTCAAGCAGTTTCAAGCAATTTCAAGGATGCTAAGAGCCTCAGAACAGCCAAAAGATTATTTAACTTTGACACGTTGCCATGGCAACATTATTTAAAATTTTAGGAATCCATTCATATGTGTATATCTGCCATGTTTTCACATTATACTGATGAAGTTTGAAGTCACTCAGGTGAAAATAAGACCGTGATTTAAAGCATTTTTGAAAGTGACACACTTCCTGCTGCCAGTTGGTGGCGCTATCACTTTGACTCACAAAAGTCATATCCATGCGATCGGCTTCTTACAACGAACACACAGCTGAAGTTTCATCCAAATCAGTCAATGTTTGCACAAGTTATAACACACTTCCTGTTTCCCTTTTCTCGCCATAAATTCGTTGCTTCGCCACGGCCAAACCATTTGAGATATCAAAAATCCGCTCGCAATTTAGCATCCTGAATATGTTCACTTCATGCTGACCGAGTTTGGCGATGATCGAAACAATGGCCTCGGAGGAGTATTTTAAATTCCAGAGCATGGGTTTTCCGAACAACCCATTATAGCTCACTTCCTGTTGGGCTGACACGTAACTTAGAGCACGAAAGTTGTTCGGCCCGATGAGGTCTATATGTGTACCGAGTTTCATATATGTACGTGCAAGTGTGTTTCATATATGGACCAAGTTTTCAGACCCCACCTTAGGGGGCGCTGTCGAGCCCCCCTGCCACGCCCGGGTACCAGCTTCAGCCCGGCTCTGATGGCCGCGCATTCCGACGTGTGTGCAAAGTTTCAAGAGTTTTCGAGCATGTTAAGTGCCCCAAAAGTACCCGAGAAGTCGAAAAAAAAAAAAAAAAAAAAAAAAAAAATAATAATTAAAGCTGCGAGCAGCGATGACGGGCTCAAGCCGGTGGCACCGCCACGGCGGTGGCATCAGCTTAACTGTGCATGGCAGGCAATATGCATTTAAACAGGAGAGCATTTTAAAAATCACTCGAATATGCCACATTTACTGCAGCAGCTGGTGCCATTATGACCATAAGCCACACCCATGATGTAATTTAAATATAGATGAATTGTAATGTCATAGGATCACATATAGGACCACATCTAAGAGATCAATTACATTTAAATTAATTTCATGTCAGATGATGTCAAAGGTCAAATCATAATAGGCATTTAAAATGGGAAAACATAAAAGGACTACGTCAATGTCATCTGAATTCACCACATTAACTGCAGCAGTTGGTGCTGCTATGACCATGAACCACAACAGCCACATATATGAGATCAATTTAATTTAAATGAATTTCATGTCAGATGATGTCAAAGGTCAAATCGTAATGAGTTCAGAATACCATTCAAATGCTGATGTTGAATTATCATCATCAAGAGAGAAAGGCACACACACAAACTCACAGGGTGAGAGAGGGACCCCACACACACACACACCCAGGCTGAGCCTGAGAGGACTGAGAGAGAGGCACTCTGCACATTGAACAAGATTCACAAGATTTTAACAACAAAAATAAATAAAATCTAAATGGTGGGAGAAAGTTTTTTTCATTTCACTCTCTGAAAAAATTATTTTGAATATATTTGAAATCAATATGTGTGGTCCAATATAAAAAATAAATTACAAAATTAATAAATTAATAAATGGAGTCAAATCACAGAAACAGCAAAGATGATTTTAATATCAGTGTCAGGTAAGAGTAAGATGCGTGTCTACATTTTATGGAAGTTTATTATAAATAGCCACTTTTATAAAATCATGTGAAATTTATGTTTTAATACATTTATATTATATCAGTGTGCTGTGTAGTGTGCATAGTTTATCCTATGACATTAATGTGCACCATACGTTATCTTGGCAAACACATCACATGACGTTTTTATTTCAAGTGATAGTTATTTGTGATAGCCTGTATGAAAGGGTTAAATTATCATCATCAAAAGAGAAAGTCACACACCCACCCACCCACCCACCCACACACACACACACACACACACACACACACACACACACACACACACACACACACACACACACACACACACACACACACACACACACACACACACACACACACACACACACACAGTGAGAAAGTGAGAGTGAGGGGGGGAGGGGAAGGAAAGGCAGAGGACATTGCATAGACTTAATGGTTTTTATACTGTACAAACTGTACATTTTATCCCCCTACACTACCCCTACTCCTAAACCTAGCATCACAGAAAACATTCTGCATTTTTACATTTTGAATAAAACATTGTTTAGAATGTTTTTAAAGCTAGACAGTGAATTAAAGCATTTTTGAAAGTGACACACTTCCTGCTGCCAGTTGGTGGCCTGGCCACACACACACACACACACACACACACACACACACAAACACTCACACACACACACGCACACACGCACAGACAAACCCCTTAGAGAGAAAGAGAGATGGGATTTTTTTATATCCTGCTTCAAAACTAATACAATGCTGCTATCTTGTGTTCATTGAGGGGTAGCACAGACACAGAATAGATTATTTAAAAAAATATTTTAAATAAATAAATATATTGATCTGAAAAGTAGTATAGTCATTTTAAATAAATCCAAGTTCAATTACTGAACATACAATCTTAATTTATTGAAATCAAAAAATGATTTTACAAGATATGAGAGAATTTCTATTCCCCTTTTTTGTCCTTATTTAATCCCTCGCCATGGCAACACCGTTTGAGATATCCAATATTCGTTCGCATTTTAGCATCTTCTGTATCTTTGTTTCATGTTGACCGAGTTTGGTGGAGATTGAAAAAATCGCCTACGAGGAGAACGTAAAAACTCAGACCCTGAATTATACAATTATTCACCTTCAAACCAAAATATCTGACTTCCTGTTGGTCGGAGCTAATGACTGTAAATTCGAAAGTTGTCCGGCTCGAAGAGAACAATATATGTACCGAGTTTGGTGACTGAAGATAAAACTAACCCCCCCACTTTTGTCAAAAGGTGGCGCTATAGAGCCCCTCATCCCCGCCCGTTTCTGAGGCTTTGCCAATGTGTACTGACTGACATCTCTGATGTGTGTGTTGAGTTTCAAGCAGTTTCAAGCATGTTAAGAGTCTCAAAAACAGCCAAAAACATTATTAAACTTTGACACGTTGCCATGGCAACAGTATTTGAAATTTCAGAAATCAATTTCATACGTCTCTATCTGTCATGTTTTCACATTATACTGATGAAGTTTGAAATAAATCGTGTGAAAATAAGATGGTGATTCAAAGCATTTTTGAAAGTGACACACTTCCTGCTGCCAGTTGGTGGCGCTATAACTTTGACTCACAAAAGTCATATCCATGTGATCGGCTTCTTACAACGAACACACAGCTGAAGTTTCATCTAAATCATTCAATGTTTGCACAAGTTAAACCACACTTCCTGTTTCCCTTTTCTCGCCATAAATTCGTTGCTTCGCCACGGCCAAACCGTTCGAGATATCAAAAATCCGCTCGCAATTTAGCATCCTGAATATGTTCACTTCATGCTGACCGAGTTTGGCACTGATCGAAACAATGGCCTCGGAGGAGTATATTAAATTCCAGAGCATGCGTTTTCCGAACAACCCAAAATAGCTCACTTCCTGTTGGGCGAAGTTTATGACTATGAGTGCGGAAGTTGTTCGCCCCGATGAGATCTATATGTGTACCGAGTTTCATACATATACGTGCAAGTGTGTTTGATATATAGACCAAATTTTAATAGGGGGCGCTGTTGAGCCCCCCTGCCACGCCCGGGTATCAGCTTCAGCCCGGCCCTGATGGCCGCAGATTCTGACGTATCTGCAAAGTTTCAAGAGTTTTTGAGTATGGTAAGGGCCCCAAAAGTGCCCATTTAGTCGATAAAATAATAATAATAATAATAATTAAAGCTGCGAGCAGCGATGACGGGCTCAAGCCGGTGGCACCGCCACGGCGGTGGCATCAGCTTAACTGTGCATGGCAGGCAATATGCATTTAAACAGGAGAGCATTTTAAAAATCACTCGAATATGCCACATTTACTGCAGCAGCTGGTGCCATTATGACCATAAGCCACACCCATGATGTAATTTAAATATAGATGAATTGTAATGTCATAGGATCACATATAGGACCACATCTAAGAGATCAATTACATTTAAATTAATTTCATGTCAGATGATGTCAAAGGTCAAATCATAATAGGCATTTAAAATGGGAAAACATAAAAGGACTACGTCAATGTCATCTGAATTCACCACATTAACTGCAGCAGTTGGTGCTGCTATGACCATGAACCACAACAGCCACATATATGAGATCAATTTAATTTAAATGAATTTCATGTCAGATGATGTCAAAGGTCAAATCGTAATGAGTTCAGAATACCATTCAAATGCTGATGTTGAATTATCATCATCAAGAGAGAAAGGCACACACACAAACTCACAGGGTGAGAGAGGGACCCCACACACACACACACCCAGGCTGAGCCTGAGAGGACTGAGAGAGAGGCACTCTGCACATTGAACAAGATTCACAAGATTTTAACAACAAAAATAAATAAAATCTAAATGGTGGGAGAAAGTTTTTTTCATTTCACTCTCTGAAAAAATTATTTTGAATATATTTGAAATCAATATGTGTGGTCCAATATAAAAAATAAATTACAAAATTAATAAATTAATAAATGGAGTCAAATCACAGAAACAGCAAAGATGATTTTAATATCAGTGTCAGGTAAGAGTAAGATGCGTGTCTACATTTTATGGAAGTTTATTATAAATAGCCACTTTTATAAAATCATGTGAAATTTATGTTTTAATACATTTATATTATATCAGTGTGCTGTGTAGTGTGCATAGTTTATCCTATGACATTAATGTGCACCATACGTTATCTTGGCAAACACATCACATGACGTTTTTATTTCAAGTGATAGTTATTTGTGATAGCCTGTATGAAAGGGTTAAATTATCATCATCAAAAGAGAAAGTCACACACCCACCCACCCACACACACACACACACACACACACACACACACACACACACACACACACACACAGTGAGAAAGTGAGAGTGAGGGGGGGAGGGGAAGGAAAGGCAGAGGACATTGCATAGACTTAATGGTTTTTATACTGTACAAACTGTACATTTTATCCCCCTACACTACCCCTACTCCTAAACCTAGCATCACAGAAAACATTCTGCATTTTTACATTTTGAATAAAACATTGTTTAGAATGTTTTTAAAGCTAGACAGTGAATTAAAGCATTTTTGAAAGTGACACACTTCCTGCTGCCAGTTGGTGGCCTGGCCACACACACACACACACACACACACACACAAACACTCACACACACACACGCACACACGCACAGACAAACCCCTTAGAGAGAAAGAGAGATGGGATTTTTTTATATCCTGCTTCAAAACTAATACAATGCTGCCATCTTGTGTTCATTGAGGGGTAGCACAGACACAGAATAGATTATTTAAAAAAATATTTTAAATAAATAAATATATTGATCTGAAAAGTAGTATAGTCATTTTAAATAAATCCAAGTTCAATTACTGAACATACAATCTTAATTTATTGAAATCAAAAAATGATTTTACAAGATATGAGAGAATTTCTATTCCCCTTTTTTGTCCTTATTTAATCCCTCGCCATGGCAACACCGTTTGAGATATCCAATATTCGTTCGCATTTTAGCATCTTCTGTATCTTTGTTTCATGTTGACCGAGTTTGGTGGAGATTGAATAAATCGCCTACGAGGAGAACGTAAAAACTCAGACCCTGAATTATACAATTATTCACCTTCAAACCAAAATATCTGACTTCCTGTTGGTCGGAGCTAATGACTGTAAATTCGAAAGTTGTCCGGCTCGAAGAGAACAATATATGTACCGAGTTTGGTGACTGAAGATAAAACTAACCCCCCCACTTTTGTCAAAAGGTGGCGCTATAGAGCCCCTCATCCCCGCCCGTTTCTGAGGCTTTGCCAATGTGTACTGACTGACATCTCTGATGTGTGTGTTGAGTTTCAAGCAGTTTCAAGCATGTTAAGAGTCTCAAAAACAGCCAAAAACATTATTAAACTTTGACACGTTGCCATGGCAACAGTATTTGAAATTTCAGAAATCAATTTCATACGTCTCTATCTGTCATGTTTTCACATTATACTGATGAAGTTTGAAATAAATCGTGTGAAAATAAGATGGTGATTCAAAGCATTTTTGAAAGTGACACACTTCCTGCTGCCAGTTGGTGGCGCTATAACTTTGACTCACAAAAGTCATATCCATGTGATCGGCTTCTTACAACGAACACACAGCTGAAGTTTCATCTAAATCATTCAATGTTTGCACAAGTTAAACCACACTTCCTGTTTCCCTTTTCTCGCCATAAATTCGTTGCTTCGCCACGGCCAAACCGTTCGAGATATCAAAAATCCGCTCGCAATTTAGCATCCTGAATATGTTCACTTCATGCTGACCGAGTTTGGCACTGATCGAAACAATGGCCTCGGAGGAGTATATTAAATTCCAGAGCATGCGTTTTCCGAACAACCCAAAATAGCTCACTTCCTGTTGGGCGAAGTTTATGACTATGAGTGCGGAAGTTGTTCGCCCCGATGAGATCTATATGTGTACCGAGTTTCATACATATACGTGCAAGTGTGTTTGATATATAGACCAAATTTTAATAGGGGGCGCTGTTGAGCCCCCCTGCCACGCCCGGGTATCAGCTTCAGCCCGGCCCTGATGGCCGCAGATTCTGACGTATCTGCAAAGTTTCAAGAGTTTTTGAGTATGGTAAGGGCCCCAAAAGTGCCCATTTAGTCGATAAAATAATAATAATAATAATAATTAAAGCTGCGAGCAGCGATGACGGGCTCAAGCCGGTGGCACCGCCACGGCGGTGGCATCAGCTTAACTGTGCATGGCAGGCAATATGCATTTAAACAGGAGAGCATTTTAAAAATCACTCGAATATGCCACATTTACTGCAGCAGCTGGTGCCATTATGACCATAAGCCACACCCATGATGTAATTTAAATATAGATGAATTGTAATGTCATAGGATCACATATAGGACCACATCTAAGAGATCAATTACATTTAAATTAATTTCATGTCAGATGATGTCAAAGGTCAAATCATAATAGGCATTTAAAATGGGAAAACATAAAAGGACTACGTCAATGTCATCTGAATTCACCACATTAACTGCAGCAGTTGGTGCTGCTATGACCATGAACCACAACAGCCACATATATGAGATCAATTTAATTTAAATGAATTTCATGTCAGATGATGTCAAAGGTCAAATCGTAATGAGTTCAGAATACCATTCAAATGCTGATGTTGAATTATCATCATCAAGAGAGAAAGGCACACACACAAACTCACAGGGTGAGAGAGGGACCCCACACACACACACACCCAGGCTGAGCCTGAGAGGACTGAGAGAGAGGCACTCTGCACATTGAACAAGATTCACAAGATTTTAACAACAAAAATAAATAAAATCTAAATGGTGGGAGAAAGTTTTTTTCATTTCACTCTCTGAAAAAATTATTTTGAATATATTTGAAATCAATATGTGTGGTCCAATATAAAAAATAAATTACAAAATTAATAAATTAATAAATGGAGTCAAATCACAGAAACAGCAAAGATGATTTTAATATCAGTGTCAGGTAAGAGTAAGATGCGTGTCTACATTTTATGGAAGTTTATTATAAATAGCCACTTTTATAAAATCATGTGAAATTTATGTTTTAATACATTTATATTATATCAGTGTGCTGTGTAGTGTGCATAGTTTATCCTATGACATTAATGTGCACCATACGTTATCTTGGCAAACACATCACATGACGTTTTTATTTCAAGTGATAGTTATTTGTGATAGCCTGTATGAAAGGGTTAAATTATCATCATCAAAAGAGAAAGTCACACACCCACCCACCCACACACACACACACACACACACACACACACACACACACACACACACACACACACACAGTGAGAAAGTGAGAGTGAGGGGGGGAGGGGAAGGAAAGGCAGAGGACATTGCATAGACTTAATGGTTTTTATACTGTACAAACTGTACATTTTATCCCCCTACACTACCCCTACTCCTAAACCTAGCATCACAGAAAACATTCTGCATTTTTACATTTTGAATAAAACATTGTTTAGAATGTTTTTAAAGCTAGACAGTGAATTAAAGCATTTTTGAAAGTGACACACTTCCTGCTGCCAGTTGGTGGCCTGGCCACACACACACACACACACACACACACACAAACACTCACACACACACACGCACACACGCACAGACAAACCCCTTAGAGAGAAAGAGAGATGGGATTTTTTTATATCCTGCTTCAAAACTAATACAATGCTGCCATCTTGTGTTCATTGAGGGGTAGCACAGACACAGAATAGATTATTTAAAAAAATATTTTAAATAAATAAATATATTGATCTGAAAAGTAGTATAGTCATTTTAAATAAATCCAAGTTCAATTACTGAACATACAATCTTAATTTATTGAAATCAAAAAATGATTTTACAAGATATGAGAGAATTTCTATTCCCCTTTTTTGTCCTTATTTAATCCCTCGCCATGGCAACACCGTTTGAGATATCCAATATTCGTTCGCATTTTAGCATCTTCTGTATCTTTGTTTCATGTTGACCGAGTTTGGTGGAGATTGAATAAATCGCCTACGAGGAGAACGTAAAAACTCAGACCCTGAATTATACAATTATTCACCTTCAAACCAAAATATCTGACTTCCTGTTGGTCGGAGCTAATGACTGTAAATTCGAAAGTTGTCCGGCTCGAAGAGAACAATATATGTACCGAGTTTGGTGACTGAAGATAAAACTAACCCCCCCACTTTTGTCAAAAGGTGGCGCTATAGAGCCCCTCATCCCCGCCCGTTTCTGAGGCTTTGCCAATGTGTACTGACTGACATCTCTGATGTGTGTGTTGAGTTTCAAGCAGTTTCAAGCATGCTAAGAGTCTCAAAAACAGCCAAAAACATTATTAAACTTTGACACGTTGCCATGGCAACAGTATTTGAAATTTCAGAAATCAATTTCATACGTCTCTATCTGTCATGTTTTCACATTATACTGATGAAGTTTGAAATAAATCGTGTGAAAATAAGATGGTGATTCAAAGCATTTTTGAAAGTGACACACTTCCTGCTGCCAGTTGGTGGCGCTATAACTTTGACTCACAAAAGTCATATCCATGTGATCGGCTTCTTACAACGAACACACAGCTGAAGTTTCATCTAAATCATTCAATGTTTGCACAAGTTAAACCACACTTCCTGTTTCCCTTTTCTCGCCATAAATTCGTTGCTTCGCCACGGCCAAACCGTTCGAGATATCAAAAATCCGCTCGCAATTTAGCATCCTGAATATGTTCACTTCATGCTGACCGAGTTTGGCACTGATCGAAACAATGGCCTCGGAGGAGTATATTAAATTCCAGAGCATGCGTTTTCCGAACAACCCAAAATAGCTCACTTCCTGTTGGGCGAAGTTTATGACTATGAGTGCGGAAGTTGTTCGCCCCGATGAGATCTATATGTGTACCGAGTTTCATACATATACGTGCAAGTGTGTTTGATATATAGACCAAATTTTAATAGGGGGCGCTGTTGAGCCCCCCTGCCACGCCCGGGTATCAGCTTCAGCCCGGCCCTGATGGCCGCAGATTCTGACGTATCTGCAAAGTTTCAAGAGTTTTTGAGTATGGTAAGGGCCCCAAAAGTGCCCATTTAGTCGATAAAATAATAATAATAATAATAAGAAACCGAGGAAGAACAATAGGGCTCTGCGCCCTTTCAGGCTTGAGCCCTAATAATAATAAGAAACCGAGGAAGAACAATAGGGCTCTGCGCCCTTTCAGGCTTGAGCCCTAATTAAAGCTGCGAGCAGCGATGACGGGCTCAAGCCGGTGGCACCGCCACGCCGGTGGCATCAGCTTAACTGTGCATGGCAGGCAATATGCATTTAAACAGTAGAGCATTTTAAAAATCACTCGAATATGCCACATTTACTGCAGCAGCTGGTGCCATTATGACCATAAGCCACACCCATGATGTAATTTAAATATAGATGAATTGTAATGTCATAGGATCACATATAGGACCACATCTATGAGATCAATTACATTTAAATTAATTTCATGTCAGATGATGTCAAAGGTCAAATCATAATGAGTTCAGAATACCATACAATCTTAATTTAATTGAAATCAAAATATGATTTTACAAGATATGAGAGAATTTCTGTTCCCCTTTTTTGTCCTTATTTAATCCCTCGCCATGGCAACACCGTTTGAGATATCCAATATTCGTTCGCATTTTAGCATCTTCCATATCTTTGTTTCATGTTGACCGAGTTTGGTGGAGATTGAATAAATCGCCTACGAGGAGAACGTAAAAACTCAGACCCTGAATTATACAAATATTCCCCATCAAATCAAAATATCTGACTTCCTGTTGGTCGGAGCTAATGACTGTAAATTAGAAAGTTGTCCGGCTCGATATCCAATATTCGTTCGAATTTTAGCATCTTCCATATCTTTGTTTCATGTTGACCGAGTTTGGTGGAGATTGAATAAATCGCCTACGAGGAGAACGTGAAAACTCAGACCCTGAATTACACAAATATTCACCTTCAAACCAAAATATCTGACTTCCTGTTGGTCAGAGCTAATTACTGTAAATTAGAAAGTTGTCCGGCTCGATATCCAATATTCGTTCGAATTTTAGCATCTTCCATATCTTTGTTTCATGTTGACCGAGTTTGGTGGAGATTGAATAAATCGCCTACGAGATGAACGTAAAAACAGAGAGAGAGAGACAGAGAGATAGACAGAGAGAGACAGACAAAGAGAGAGAGAGAGAGAGACAGACAAAGAGAGAGAGAGAGAGAGAGATTTGAGATTTAAACAACCGTTTTATTTACTACACAACAACATCAGAAAACCAAAAAACATCACATTAAAAAAAATAAATAAATAAAAAAAAATAAAAAAACACATACAATTAAAACCTCTTAAAATTACTCAAATTCTTCAACAAAGTGCAATGCATCATTTTCAATCCAACACAACATTCTTTCTACACTCCAAACCTCTTCAAAGTTCTCCAATTTTTCCATATGAGAGTAGAAAATAAAATCATGCTTTATCCTTGCTTTTATAAGCCCCTTAAACAGCATGTTAACATTTTTACTATTTCCATGAGCAATTTTATATTTCCTACTAATATAAACTGCCATTTTGGCTTGACCTAAGATGAAATTTAACAACCGTCCTTTCTTCTTTTTTTCTTTACAATACTTAAAACCGAAAATAAACACAATCATTGTAAACATTTCATTAACATTAGCAAATAAAATCTCCAATAAAACAAACAAAGGTCTTAGTCTCTCACAGTGCATAAAACAATGAAATATGGTTTCTCTTTCATCACAAAATGGACATGTATCTTGCACATTTGGGTTCAACACTGAGATAAAAGCATTTATAGCAACAATTCCATGTAAAATGCGCCATTGAAGATCACCCACATTTTTAGTCAATGGTGGTTTGTAACAAGAGCCCCAAAAAGGTTTGACTTCAAAATCAACACTTAAATGATTTCTCCATGGTGTATCCATACGTTTTAATTTCTCTTTATTTATCACCTTGACACAAACTTTATATAAACTCTTTCCTCCTATTGTTTCAAACATGATATCTCTCAAATCCTCAGAGTTCATTAAGGAATTTTCATTTTCTATTACACTTTTAGAGATCACCATACAAGGAAAATTATCAGTTTTATCAGGAAGTGCCGTACTTGACAAAAATTTCCAGTCTTCTTCAATCAAATTTTCTCTGCATTTCTTTAATAAAAAATGGACTTTCCTTGTTGATTTAATTCCAAGTCTCTGTGCAAGTGCATCAGCATTGTCCAACGCGTTACCAGCCACTTCTAATAAGTCTTTCATTTTAACAACTTTGGCTTTTGTTAAGAGTTGCATCAACCATAAAGTTGTATCGCCACATAAATCCATTCGAGCACCATTAACCAACGGTTCTTCCAGAAACCAATACAGTGACTTATATGACAATGATCTTTTAACCTGTATGATACACCATGCTTTTCTTACACTCTCATAAAAGGAAGAAATGAATTTTAAATTAAAACTCCGACAATCTGTCCAAAAAATATTTCTTTTAAAACTCCACCCTCCAACCTTGCTTAAAAGGCAACAGGCTGGTCCAAACCATGATATACTTGGACTGTATAAAAACTTTTGAACAAACTGAAGCCTGAAGGCTACTTTCCTGCTTATGAGGTCAACAACTCCTTGACCACCTTCTTCCTTTGGAAGATAAAGAACACTCCGTGGTAACCAATGTAATCTATCCCAAAAGAAATTGGTCAACTTGACCTGTATTTTCCCCAAAACCCCTTCAGGAGGTTCTAAAACTGTTAATCTATGCCATAATGAGGAGGCTACTATATTATTAACAATCAATGCTCTTCCTCTAAATGACATTTTGGGTAAAAGCCATTTCCACCTTCCTAATCTTCCTTCTACATTTTCAAGAATATTTTCCCAGTTCCTTTGCATCATTATTTCATCACCCAAAAAAAACTCCAAGATATTTAAGACCTCTTTGTGACCACACCATTTCACCTGGTAAAACCAGTTCTCCTTCATTCCATTTTCCAACACTATATGCTGAACTTTTAGCCCAGTTTACTTTTGCAGATGAGATTTTTGCATAAATATTCACAATATCAACCAGTTTGTCAATATCATCCTGTCCACTGGTTAAAACTAAAACATCATCTGCATATGCTGATAGTTTTATAGGTGGAAAAGAACTCCCATATGTAAAACCATCTAAAATAGTCCTAATTTTATTAAGCATGGGTTCTATTGCTATTGAGTAAAGCATACCCGACAAGGCACATCCTTGTCTAATCCCCCTTTGTATTTTAAAAGGGCTACTCAAACCACCATTAACCTTCAGTACACTTTCAATATCTTCATAGAGCACTTTAATCAAGGCAGTGAACACGGGTGGAAAACCAAAAATTTCAAACGTATACCATAAAAAATTATGATCCACCCGGTCAAACGCCTTCTCTTGATCTAGGGAAATTAGGCCACATTTCTTCCCAAACAGTCTAGAGACTTCTAAAACATCTCGAATCAAGGATATATTATCAACTATTGATCTATTAGGCACACAATAAGATTGATCTATATGTATAACCTGTCCAATTACTTTCTTCATTCTGTTTGCCAACGCTTTTGATAAAATCTTATAATCAGTGCATAGTAAAGAAACTGGCCTCCAGTTTTTTATCTCCTTGAGATCCCCTTTCTTGGGGAGCAAAGTTAAAACAGCTCTTCTGCAGCTCAGTGGCAGTTTTCCTTTATCCAAACTATCACTTAAAACTGCAAGTAGATCTTCTCCCAACAAATGCCAGTATGCCTTATAAAATTCGACAGGGAACCCATCTAATCCTGGTGCTTTGCCATTCTTCATACTCTGCAAAGCATTGTAAAGTTCATCTATTGTTAAAGGACCTTCGAGATCTGCATATGAATCTTCACTCACTTTTGGAAGATCTGACACAAATTCAGCCATTAACTCGCCATCCACAGAACTGTGGGAATACAGCTCCTTATAAAAACTGACAGCCCTTTTTCGAATGTCAGAAACCTCAGTTAGAACTTTTCCATCTTCTGACTGTAAACACTGAATACTTTTACTTTGGCCATTTTTCCTTTCCAAACTGAAGAAGAACTTGGACGGGGCATCCATTTCAGAAAGATTCTGAAATCTGGATCTAACCAACGCCCCCTGGGACCTTGTACCTAATAGATCTGCTAATGCTCCTTTTTTTCCTTTAAGAGCCTGCAATTGGTTTTGATTTGCAGTGGCTTCATTTAAAGCCTGAAGTTCTATGATATCCATCTCTAGACTTCTTATGGATTGAACCATATCTCTAGTTACATTAAAAGTGTACTGATTACAAAGGTTTTGTATCTGCACCTTCCCAATATCCCACCATTGTTGTACTGATGTAAAAGAGGACTTTTTAAATTTCCATCCCAACCAAAAAAAAGAAAAACATTTATTAAAATGAGCATCTTCAAGTAAAGCGCCATTAAAATGCCAGTATGCACTCTTATTTTTAACAGATTGAATAAAAACAGATGCTACTACCATTGAATGGTCAGAGAAACCAACAGGACAAATTGCACAAGATTTAAAACATTGTTTCTGATATTTAAAACAATAAAAACGATCTAATCTTGCTAATGAAATGCACTTTTCTTTTACATGCGCCCATGTATACTGCTTTTCATTACAATGAAAATTCCTCCACACATCACAAAGCTGATAGGTTTTAATCATATTTAATAATTTACTTCTTGAAGCCATATGAGGCTCCATATGATTTCTATCAAAATCATTACTTGTACAGTTAAAATCACCTCCCAGTACTAAAAAACTTTCCATATTACATTTTTTTAGAGCATCACATAGCGTTTCAAGAAACAACATTCTTTCCATTGATTTTACAGGAGCATAAATATTTATTAATTCCATCGTAACAGTTTCAAACTTTGCTATTACCTTAATTAATCTGCCTTGAATTATTTCAACAACATCATAAGATATTGGTAGACAAGTCTTTGAAAAAAGAACAGCCACCCCAGCACTAAGAGCAGTCTTATGACTCAGCATAATCTTTCCTTCCCACTCCTTCATCCACTCAACTTCATTTTCCTTTGTGCTATGAGTTTCTTGCAAAAACATAACATCTATTTTTTTTACTTTCATTAACTCATAAACCTGAGCTCTTTTGCTTACATCCCTCGCCCCATTTACATTCAGGGAAGATATTTTTAAATTACTCATTATGAGGGATGAAAGCACCACAAAAAACCAGGTCCATTTAACACCGTTATTCTTGTGATATATCATTATGCATTGTTTGGGGACGCACTTTTTGCACCATCTTTTTTAAACGATACACCTCTGGATTTGCCAGACATCCTTCACCTTTCTGTTTCATTACACTTTTTGCTGAATTAATGAATAAGGAAAGATCAGGAAAATAGTCTGTAACTTCAACATTCCTCATTCCTTTTGTACGTTGCAAAAAGTTGTTCATTTTTTCCAAACTGTAACCACTATATTCTTGTTCTACATCTTCAGCTTGAAATTCTGAAAATTCTCGCTCACTTTCTGAGCCCGACAAATCACTTGCGTTCAACACCTCCTCAGAACTTTTAATAACAGTCTCATCTTGAGCCTTTTTCTTTGATATAGTTGCTGTCTCACAAGTATTCGACTTCCTTTTCACTGATGGCACTTTAAATACTGCTTCATCCTCCTTGAGTATTTCACCCTCCATCTCATCAAACTCAACATCCAACGTCTCATCATTTGGAACTCTTTTCTCACTTCCCTTACTACTTTCTGTTTCTTCTTTGTCCACACTCAAATCCGAAACCTTCCCAACTTCACTTTCTTTTTCCACACTCTGCCCTTGAGACCCACCTTCATCTTCTGTACTATTTGATGCCTTATTTTCTGGACAAGCACGTACCAAGTGCCCGACTTTCCCGCATCCAAAACATTTCATGCTCTCAGTTGTTGCGAAAATTACATAATCAAAACTGTCGATTTTAAATTTAAAAGCAACATTCAACTCATCAAAATCACTCCTCAAAATCATATACACTTGTCTACGGAAAGACACGACGTGTTTCAGCAACGGGGATTTGCAGCCTAGAGGAATTTTCTTAATCGCCGACACCAACTGTCCATAGCGAGACAATTCCCGTTTCAGCGCGTCATCGCTTATAAAAGGGGGCACGTTGGACAGTAACACCCTTCTCGCTGGATTAACAAGTGGGAAGACTTTAATCAAACTCTCATTAAGCACTATCCCTTGTTCAACTATTACGTTAACCTTTTCGACTTTGTCTAAGAATAACACCACAGCCCCATTCATTCTAGACGCCGAACGAATACTACTGTGACCAACCACCTCTCCTATCGCTAACACACACTCTTCCACGGAGCGCTCAACTCCAACAGGCACTTTAACTCCATGCTGCCGGGTGAGTTGCTCATAACTCGCCATCTCCGAATTCGCCATGGCAGCCAGTTAAAAAAAAAACTGGCTGACTAAACCCACCCCGTTCTCACCACAGTGTTTTCAGTGCTTTGTGACCATACACAGTGGAAAAAACTTAAATAAAAACAGTGAGAGAAACAACACTTAAGTAAACAGACCTTTGAAAATGGAAAGGACTCCACAGTCACGCTCTGATTCACACTCAACTCACTCAGCAAACGCCCACGCATGCGCACGAGAGAGAGAGAGAGAGAGAGAGAGAGAGAGAGAGAGAGAGAGAGAGAGAGAGAGAGAGAGAGAGAGAGAGAGAGAGAGAGAGAGAGAGAGAGAGAGAGAGAGAGAGAGAGAGAGAGAGAGAGAGAGAGAGAGAGAGACAGGGTATCTGCAGGTTTCACCAAGTCAAATTTAAGACTTTTTAAGACCTTTTCAATACCATTATGAATTAAATTTAAGACCTATATCACGCAATTTAAAAAAAAAAACGTACAAAAGGAAATGCAGAATCACAAAATTACTTGCAAAGCAAATTAATTTATTCAAATTGAACAAAGTATTAGTAATCTTGCACTTCCTCATAGCTCAATCCCACCAGGATTAATATACAAACACACTACCGGTCTAAAGTCTGAGAACGGTAAGATTTTTAAATGTTTTTACATTCTGCTCACCAATGCTGCATTTATGTTATTAAAAATACAAAAAGCTGTAATATTGTGACAGTTCTGTTGTGACTGTTTTCTATGTGAATATATAGTAAAGTGTCATTTATTCCTGTGATCAAAGCTGAATTTATCATCATTACTCCAGTCTTCAGTGTCACATGATCCTTCACTAAATCACTAATCATTCTCATATGAGGATCTGATGATCAACAAACATTTATGTTTATTATCAGTGTTGAACACAGTTGTGTAAAACATTTTTTTTTGGATTCTTTGATGGATAAAAAAAAGTAAAAAAAAAAAAAAAAGATTTCTGAAGGATTATGTGACTCTAAAGTCTGGAGCAATGATGCTGAAAATTCAGCTTTGAATCACAGAAATAAATTCTATTTAAGATATATATTGAAATATAGTTATTTTAAATAAAAAAATAAAAAAACATATTCACAATAATACTGTCTTTGCTGTATTTTGGATCAAATAAATGCAGCCTCGGTGAGCAGGAGAGACTTCTTTAAAAAACATTTTAAAAATCGAACCGTTCTCAAACTTTTGACCGGTAGTGTGTGTGTATGTATATACATTTTTTGTGAGATCAAAATTACTGATTTTGTGAAGTTATTTTCAGAAATGTGCATGTTTCTTTTTTTTTTTCATAATTAGGATGCCACATTTACCATATCATTATATTAGATGCACAATAGTCACACATGGCAATAAAACAAACAAAATGCATGAATCTTGTTTGACAATAGGACAAATAAATACAACTTAAATATACAGATACAAACAGTGCTTTAAGTTTAGGGCTACTGTTTGTTTTCCCCCCGTTGTTGTTGTTTGATTAATACTAACGACACAGGCAGGAGGGGGTATAGGCTCGGCTATATTGGGTTGCTTTCACTTTAAGACCTACAGTAATGATGAGCCCATAGATATGGATATGTATGAATATGCCTAGATTCGGTTCACTCGCGCGAGCGCTGACCGGCGGCAAACGCCTGCAGAATCCGCGGCCAGTCTGACATCAGTCCGTGTGTCAGTAGCGAATGAGTTCGGGGTTTTCACCGCTTTTTAAACTCTTTGTTTAGTGCTATCGGGCATATCAAACTTTTATTTGGTCATTATACGAGATGGCAGGTGAGAAAGATTCGCCTTTGCTATCACGATCGCGTGAACTGGAAGAACTGGAGAACTGAAGCTGAAGAGGGGGATTGACGGAAGTGGGCGTGTGTGTACTTTTATTTACTTTTGTTTTATACAAAATATTCAATCAACTATCACAAACTATACATCATTTGAAAGCTAAAACACTCAAGATTCATGTTCTGAACTTGTTTTTGCAATAAATAAACCAGAGAGGAAAGGGTTAAATGAAACGCTAAAGGACCGGCCATGTAAACATTAGCATAATATTAGCGATACTCATCTTTCATCTCCTGTCGTTCAGATCAGATCGGACGAATCCAATAAACACCCGCATACATCTCTGTGTAAGAGTCCACTCTTCAAAATGCATCCCACTTTTTAATCCAAAACAACGAAAAAATAGGGAAAAAAACAAAAAATCCTTCGTTGTTTGCAAGGGAGTTTTGAGTTAGCGTAATCAATCATGTCCATTTTCAATGAAATATCGATTCTAATCCTTTTCTGGCAAACTCCCCCTGCTAGAATAGTCTCTCCCACGTATTATAAACCATCCCTCGTTTCTCTCCTCCAATCAGAGACTCTACTGGGATGCATCATAAAGAGGAAGCACCTTACAGGCTTGGTGAGCTGTCAATCATTGCGCCCATGGTTTTCGTTGGATAAAGGCACTCGGTGCCCAGCCAATGCCTTTCCAACAAAGGTTTGATTGATGGACTTAGTAACCAATCAAAAGGCATTATCTTGCGCAGTTTACGTAAGTGGGCTTTGGTGAATACTGTTTGTGCGCAGTCTGCGCGTTCTCAATGGCGCAACTGCAGTGGAGCGCGCAGACTCTTACTGACGCTTCCCATCAGCTAAATGAGTTTTTTTACACTTTGTAATCTCTGTAAATAGTTGCTTTAGTTTTTCAGTAACTGTTTGCCCCAAAAGTACCCGAGAAGTCAAAAAATAAAATAAAAAAATAAATAAAAAAAATTAAAGCTGCGAGCAGCGATGACGGGCTCAAGCCGGTGGCACCGCCACGCCGGTGGCATCAGCTTAACTGTGCATGGCAGGCAATATGCATTTAAACAGGAGAGCATTTTAAAAATCACTCGAATATGCCACATTTACTGCAGCAGCTGGTGCCATTATGACCATAAGCCACACCCATGATGTAATTTAAATATAGATGAATTGTAATGTCATAGGATCACATATAGGACCACATCTATGAGATCAATTACATTTAAATTAATTTCATGTCAGATGATGTCAAAGGTCAAATCATAATGAGTTCAGAATACCATACAATCTTAATTTAATTGAAATCAAAATATGATTTTACAAGATATGAGAGAATTTCTGTTCCCCTTTTTTGTCCTTATTTAATCCCTCGCCATGGCAACACCGTTTGAGATATCCAATATTCGTTCGCATTTTAGCATCTTCCATATCTTTGTTTCATGTTGACCGAGTTTGGTGGAGATTGAATAAATTGCCTACGAGGAGAACGTAAAAACTCAGACCCTGAATTATACAAATATTCCCCATCAAATCAAAATATCTGACTTCCTGTTGGTCGGAGCTAATGACTGTAAATTAGAAAGTTGTCCGGCTCGATATCCAATATTCGTTCGAATTTTAGCATCTTCCATATCTTTGTTTCATGTTGACCGAGTTTGGTGGAGATTGAATAAATCGCCTACGAGGAGAACGTAAAAACAGAGAGAGAGAGACAGAGAGATAGACAGAGAGAGACAGACAAAGAGAGAGAGAGAGAGAGAGACAGACAAAGAGAGAGAGAGAGAGAGAGAGAGAGAGAGAGAGAGAGAGAGAGAGAGAGAGAGAGAGAGAGAGAGAGAGAGAGAGAGAGAGAGAGACAGGGTATCTGCAGGTTTCACCAAGTCAAATTTAAGACTTTTTAAGACCTTTTAAAGACCATTATGAATTAAATTTAAGACCTATATCACGCAATTTAAAAAAAAAAACGTACAAAAGGAAATGCAGAATCACAAAATTACTTGCAAAGCAAATTAATTTATTCAAATTTAACAAAGTATTAGTAATCTTGCACTTCCTCATAGCTCAATCCCACCAGGATTAATATACAAACACACTACCGGTCTAAAGTCTGAGAACGGTAAGATTTTTAAATGTTTTTACATTCTGCTCACCAATGCTGCATTTATGTTATTAAAAATACAAAAAGCTGTAATATTGTGACAGTTCTGTTGTGACTGTTTTCTATGTGAATATATAGTAAAGTGTCATTTATTCCTGTGATCAAAGCTGAATTTATCATCATTACTCCAGTCTTCAGTGTCACATGATCCTTCACTAAATCACTAATCATTCTCATATGAGGATCTGATGATCAACAAACATTTATGTTTATTATCAGTGTTGAACAACAGTTGTGTAAAACATTTTTTTTTGGATTCTTTGATGGATAAAAAAAAGTAAAAAAAAAAAAAAAAAAAAGATTTCTGAAGGATTATGTGACTCTAAAGTCTGGAGCAATGATGCTGAAAAATTCAGCTTTGAATCACAGAAATAAATTCTATTTAAGATATATATTGAAATATAGTTATTTTAAATAAAAAAATAAAAAAACATTCACAATAATACTGTCTTTGCTGTATTTTGGATCAAATAAATGCAGCCTCGGTGAGCAGGAGAGACTTCTTTAAAAAACATTTTAAAAATCGAAACCGTTCTCAAACTTTTGACCGGTAGTGTGTGTGTATGTATATACATTTTTTGTGAGATCAAAATGACTGATTTTGTGAAGTTATTTTCAGAAATGTGCATGTTTCTTTTTTTTTTTTCATAATTAGGATGCCACATTTACCATATCATTATATTAGATGCACAATAGTCACACATGGCAATAAAACAAACAAAATGCATGAATCTTGTTTGACAATAGGACAAATAAATACAACTTAAATATACAGATACAAACAGTGCTTTAAGTTTAGGGCTACTGTTTGTTTTCCCCCGTTGTTGTTGTTTGATTAATACTAACGACACAGGCAGGAGGGGGTATAGGCTCGGCTATATTGGGTTGCTTTCACTTTAAGACCTACAGTAATGATGAGCCCATAGATATGGATATGTATGAATATGCCTAGATTCGGTTCACATCGCGCGAGCGCTGACCGGCCGGCAAACGCCTGCAGAATCCGCGGCCAGTCTGACATCAGTCCCGTGTGTCAGTAGCGAATGAGTTCGGGGTTTTCACCGCTTTTTAAACTCTTTGTTTAGTGCTATCGGGCATATCAAACTTTTATTTGGTCATTATACGAGATGGCAGGTGAGAAAGATTCGCCTTTGCTATCACGATCGCGTGAACTGGAAGAACTGGAGAACTGAAGCTGAAGAGGGGGATTGACGGAAGTGGGCGTGTGTGTACTTTTATTTACTTTTGTTTTATACAAAATATTCAAATCAACTATCACAAACTATACATCATTTGAAAGCTAAAACACTCAAGATTCATGTTCTGAACTTGTTTTTGCAATAAATAAACCAGAGAGGAAAGGGTTAAATGAAACGCTAAAGGACCCGGCCATGTAAACATTAGCATAATATTAGCGATACTCATCTTTCATCTCCTGTCGTTCAGATCAGATCGGACGAATCCAATAAACACCCGCATACATCTCTGTGTAAGAGTCCACTCTTCAAAATGCATCCCACTTTTTAATCCAAAACAACGAAAAAATAGGGAAAAAACAAAAAATCCTTCGTTGTTTGCAAGGGAGTTTTGAGTTAGCGTAATCAATCATGTCCATTTTCAATGAAATATCGATTCTAATCCTTTTCTGGCAAACTCCCCCTGCTAGAATAGTCTCTCCCACGTATTATAAACCATCCCTCGTTTCTCTCCTCCAATCAGAGACTCTACTGGGATGCATCATAAAGAGGAAGCACCTTACAGGCTTGGTGAGCTGTCAATCATTGCGCCCATGGTTTTCGTTGGATAAAGGCACTCGGTGCCCAGCCAATGCCTTTCCACAAAGGTTTGATTGATGGACTTAGTAACCAATCAAAAGGCATTATCTTGCGCAGTTTACGTAAGTGGGCTTTGGTGAATACTGTTTGTGCGCAGTCTGCGCGTTCTCAATGGCGCAACTGCAGTGGAGCGCGCAGACTCTTACTGACGCTTCCCATCAGCTAAATGAGTTTTTTTTACACTTTGTAATCTCTGTAAATAGTTGCTTTAGTTTTTCAGTAACTGTTTGCCCCAAAAGTACCCGAGAAGTCAAAAAATAAAATAAAAAAATAAATAAAAAAAATTAAAGCTGCGAGCAGCGATGACGGGCTCAAGCCGGTGGCACCGCCACGCCGGTGGCATCAGCTTAACTGTGCATGGCAGGCAATATGCATTTAAACAGGAGAGCATTTTAAAAATCACTCGAATATGCCACATTTACTGCAGCAGCTGGTGCCATTATGACCATAAGCCACACCCATGATGTAATTTAAATATAGATGAATTGTAATGTCATAGGATCACATATAGGACCACATCTATGAGATCAATTACATTTAAATTAATTTCATGTCAGATGATGTCAAAGGTCAAATCATAATGAGTTCAGAATACCATACAATCTTAATTTAATTGAAATCAAAATATGATTTTACAAGATATGAGAGAATTTCTGTTCCCCTTTTTTGTCCTTATTTAATCCCTCGCCATGGCAACACCGTTTGAGATATCCAATATTCGTTCGCATTTTAGCATCTTCCATATCTTTGTTTCATGTTGACCGAGTTTGGTGGAGATTGAATAAATTGCCTACGAGGAGAACGTAAAAACTCAGACCCTGAATTATACAAATATTCCCCATCAAATCAAAATATCTGACTTCCTGTTGGTCGGAGCTAATGACTGTAAATTAGAAAGTTGTCCGGCTCGATATCCAATATTCGTTCGAATTTTAGCATCTTCCATATCTTTGTTTCATGTTGACCGAGTTTGGTGGAGATTGAATAAATCGCCTACGAGGAGAACGTAAAAACAGAGAGAGAGAGACAGAGAGATAGACAGAGAGAGACAGACAAAGAGAGAGAGAGAGAGAGAGACAGACAAAGAGAGAGAGAGAGAGAGAGAGAGAGAGAGAGAGAGAGAGAGAGAGAGAGAGAGAGAGAGAGAGAGAGAGAGAGAGAGAGAGAGAGAGACAGGGTATCTGCAGGTTTCACCAAGTCAAATTTAAGACTTTTTAAGACCTTTTAAAGACCATTATGAATTAAATTTAAGACCTATATCACGCAATTTAAAAAAAAAAACGTACAAAAGGAAATGCAGAATCACAAAATTACTTGCAAAGCAAATTAATTTATTCAAATTTAACAAAGTATTAGTAATCTTGCACTTCCTCATAGCTCAATCCCACCAGGATTAATATACAAACACACTACCGGTCTAAAGTCTGAGAACGGTAAGATTTTTAAATGTTTTTACATTCTGCTCACCAATGCTGCATTTATGTTATTAAAAATACAAAAAGCTGTAATATTGTGACAGTTCTGTTGTGACTGTTTTCTATGTGAATATATAGTAAAGTGTCATTTATTCCTGTGATCAAAGCTGAATTTATCATCATTACTCCAGTCTTCAGTGTCACATGATCCTTCACTAAATCACTAATCATTCTCATATGAGGATCTGATGATCAACAAACATTTATGTTTATTATCAGTGTTGAACACAGTTGTGTAAAACATTTTTTTTTGGATTCTTTGATGGATAAAAAAAAGTAAAAAAAAAAAAAAAAAAAGATTTCTGAAGGATTATGTGACTCTAAAGTCTGGAGCAATGATGCTGAAAATTCAGCTTTGAATCACAGAAATAAATTCTATTTAAGATATATATTGAAATATAGTTATTTTAAATAAAAAAATAAAAAAACATTCACAATAATACTGTCTTTGCTGTATTTTGGATCAAATAAATGCAGCCTCGGTGAGCAGGAGAGACTTCTTTAAAAAACATTTTAAAAATCGAACCGTTCTCAAACTTTTGACCGGTAGTGTGTGTGTATGTATATACATTTTTTGTGAGATCAAAATGACTGATTTTGTGAAGTTATTTTCAGAAATGTGCATGTTTCTTTTTTTTTTTCATAATTAGGATGCCACATTTACCATATCATTATATTAGATGCACAATAGTCACACATGGCAATAAAACAAACAAAATGCATGAATCTTGTTTGACAATAGGACAAATAAATACAACTTAAATATACAGATACAAACAGTGCTTTAAGTTTAGGGCTACTGTTTGTTTTTCCCCGTTGTTGTTGTTTGATTAATACTAACGACACAGGCAGGAGGGGGTATAGGCTCGGCTATATTGGGTTGCTTTCACTTTAAGACCTACAGTAATGATGAGCCCATAGATATGGATATGTATGAATATGCCTAGATTCGGTTCACTCGCGCGAGCGCTGACCGGCGGCAAACGCCTGCAGAATCCGCGGCCAGTCTGACATCAGTCCGTGTGTCAGTAGCGAATGAGTTCGGGGTTTTCACCGCTTTTTAAACTCTTTGTTTAGTGCTATCGGGCATATCAAACTTTTATTTGGTCATTATACGAGATGGCAGGTGAGAAAGATTCGCCTTTGCTATCACGATCGCGTGAACTGGAAGAACTGGAGAACTGAAGCTGAAGAGGGGGATTGACGGAAGTGGGCGTGTGTGTACTTTTATTTACTTTTGTTTTATACAAAATATTCAATCAACTATCACAAACTATACATCATTTGAAAGCTAAAACACTCAAGATTCATGTTCTGAACTTGTTTTTGCAATAAATAAACCAGAGAGGAAAGGGTTAAATGAAACGCTAAAGGACCGGCCATGTAAACATTAGCATAATATTAGCGGTACTCATCTTTCATCTCCTGTCGTTCAGATCAGATCGGACGAATCCAATAAACACCCGCATACATCTCTGTGTAAGAGTCCACTCTTCAAAATGCATCCCACTTTTTAATCCAAAACAACGAAAAAATAGGGAAAAAACAAAAAATCCTTCGTTGTTTGCAAGGGAGTTTTGAGTTAGCGTAATCAATCATGTCCATTTTCAATGAAATATCGATTCTAATCCTTTTCTGGCAAACTCCCCCTGCTAGAATAGTCTCTCCCACGTATTATAAACCATCCCTCGTTTCTCTCCTCCAATCAGAGACTCTACTGGGATGCACCATAAAGAGGAAGCGCCTTACAGGCTTGGTGAGCTGTCAATCATTGCGCCCATGGTTTTCGTTGGATAAAGGCACTCGGTGCCCAGCCAATGCCTTTCCAACAAAGGTTTGATTGATGGACTTAGTAACCAATCAAAAGGCATTATCTTGCGCAGTTTACGTAAGTGGGCTTTGGTGAATACTGTTTGTGCGCAGTCTGCGCGTTCTCAATGGCGCAACTGCAGTGGAGCGCGCAGACTCTTACTGACGCTTCCCATCAGCTAAATTAGTTTTTTTACACTTTGTAATCTCTGTAAATAGTTGCTTTAGTTTTTCAGTAACTGTTTATCCATTATAATTAGCAGTTTATTGCAGATTTATTTGAATGAAAAACTACTCTTTACAATTACACATTTTTCTGAAATAAATGGCCTTTTTGAAATTCGCCTAGACTTTTCTTGACATAAAAGCTCACAGAAGCTACATTACTGAGAGAATCATCCTCATATTTGAATCATGACATGATTAGACATTCAGTTTTATATTTAAGTTATTTTCAGGCTCTTAACATTAAATTATAATATTTTTTTCCCTAAGTAAAAAAAAAAAAAAAAAAAAAACGTGAGTCACTTACATGTATATTTACATGTATATTACTCTGTTCCCATATTACTTTGAGTTATTATGACTCTTGGGTAGCAACATTTCAAGTGTCTAGTTTAAAATAAGACCAGATTTATGAATATAGACCATAGGGTTTAAGAGCTGCAGACATTTTCATTTGGGTATGTCGTTTTCAAAGAATTCTCAAAAAATGGGGCACATGTTAAGAGGTTAAAGACAATTAAGACTTTTTAATATCCCGCGGGGACCCTGGAGAGAGAGAGAGAGAGAGAGAGAGAGAAACAAGGTTTTTTCTATCCTGCTTCAAAACTAACACAATGCTGCCATCTTCTGTTCATTGAGGGGAGGGCACACTGGCACATTAGATTATTTAAAGAAATATTTATAAAAAATATATATATTCATCTGAAAAATAGTATAGTAATTTTAAATAATCTAAGTTCAATTACCAAACATACAATCTTAATTTAATTGAAATCAAAATATGATTTTACAAGATATTAGACAATTTCTGTTCCCCTTTTTTGTCCTTATTTAATCCCTCGCCATGGCAACACCGTTTGAGATATCCAATATTCGTTTGCATTTTAGCATCTTCCGTATCTTTGTTTCATGTTGACCGAGTTTGGTGGAGATTGAATAAATCGCCTACGAGGAGAACGTAAAAACTCAGACCCTGAATTACACAAAAATTCACCTTCAAACCAAAATATCTGACTTCCTGTTGGTTGGAGCTAATGACTGTAAATTAGAAAGTTGTCCGGCTCGATGAGGTCTATATATATACTGAGTTTGGTGATTGTAGATGAAACGAAGCCCTTCACTTTTGTCAAAAGGTGGCGCTATAGAGCCCCTCATCCCCACTCGTTTCTGAGGCTTTGCCAATGTGTACTGACTGACATGTCTGATGTGTGTGTTGAGTTTCAAGCAGTTTCAAGCAATTTCAAGGATGCTAAGAGCCTCAGAACAGCCAAAAGATTATTAAACTTTGACACGTTGCCATGGCAACATTATTTAAAATTTTAGGAATCCATTCATATGTGTATATCTGCCATGTTTTCACATTATACTGATGAAGTTTGAAGTCACTCAGGTGAAAATAAGACCGTGATTTAAAGCATTTTTGAAAGTGACACACTTCCTGCTGCCAGTTGGTGGGGCTATCACTTTGACTCACAAAAGTCATATCCATGCGATCGGCTTCTTACAACGAATACACAGCTGAAGTTTCATCCAAATCAGTCAATGTTTGCACAAGTTATAACACACTTCCTGTTTCCCTTTTCTCGCCATAAATTCGTTGCTTCGCCACGGCCAAACCATTTGAGATATCAAAAATCCGCTCGCAATTTAGCATCCTGAATATGTTCACTTCATGCTGACCGAGTTTGGCGATGATCGAAACAATGGCCTCGGAGGAGTATATTAAATTCCAGAGCATGGGTTTTCCGAACAACCCATTATAGCTCACTTCCTGTTGGGCTGACACGTAACTTAGAGCACGAAAGTTGTTCGGCCCGATGAGGTCTATATGTGTACCGAGTTTCATATATGTACGTGCAAGTGTGTTTCATATATGGACCAAGTTTTCAGACCCCACCTTAGGGGGCGCTGTCGAGCCCCCCTGCCACGCCCGGGTACCAGCTTCAGCCCGGCTCTGATGGCCGCGCATTCCGACGTGTGTGCAAAGTTTCAAGAGTTTTCGAGCATGTTAAGTGCCCCAAAAGTACCCGAGAAGTCAAAAAAAAAAAAAAAAATAATAATAATAACGAGCAGCGATGACGGGCTCAAGCCGGTGGCACCGCCACGCCGGTGGCATCAGCTTAACTGTGCACTGCAGGTAATAGGCATTTAAAATGGGAAAACATAAAAGGACTATGTCAAAGTCATCTGAATTCACCACATTAACTGCAGTAGTTGGTGCTGCTATGACCACAAACCACATCTATGAGATCAATTAAATTTATATGAATTTCATGTCAGACTATGTCAAAGGTCAAATTGGAATGAGTTCAGAATACCATTCGAATGCTGATGTTGTTTTATTCTAACACTTCTCTTCATGTGTTTTTGAGCTACCTTAGCTACCGTTTGTGCACCAATCTTATGCACCATAAAGCGTGCTTTCATTTTAATATGGGTGGTCCAATAAAATTTTTTTTATAAAAAAATGTATAAATGGAGCCAAATCACAGAAACTGCAAAGATGATTTTAATATCAGTGTCAGGTAAGAGTAAGATGCGTGTCTACATTTTATGGAAGTTTATTATAAATAGCCACTTTCATAAAATCATGTGAAATTTATGTTTCATAAATGTATATCATATCAGTAAATAATTCATTTAAAGACATATGCATCATACGTGATCTTAGCAAACACATCACATGATGTTTTTATTTCAAGTGATAGTTATTTGTGATAGCCTATATGAAAGGGTTAAATTATGATCAAGAGAGAAAGTCACACACACACACACACACACACACACACACACACACACACACACACACACACACACACACACACACACACACACACACACACACACACACACACACACACACACACACACACACACACACACACACACAATGATAGAGTGAGAGTGAGGGGGGAGGGGAAGGACTGAGAGAAAGGCACACACACATAAACTCACAGGGTGAGAGAGAGACCCCCCCCCCCCCCCCCCCACACACACACACACACACAGAGAGAGTGATAGAGAGGGGGAAGGGGAAAGGCAGGCAGAGGGCATTCCATAGACTTAATGGTTTTTATACTGTACAAACTGTACATTCTATCCCCCTACACTACCCCTAAGCCTACATATCGCACACACACACACACACACACACACACACACACACACACACACACACACACACACACACACACACACACACACACACACACACACACACACACACACACACACACACACACACACACACACACACACACACACACACACACACACACACACACACACACACACACACACACACACTACCCCTAAACCTACCATCACAGAAAACATTCTGCATTTTTACATTTTTATTAAAACATTGTTAAAACATCCCCGCCCGTTTCTGATGCTTTGCCCATGTGTACTGACTGACATCTCTGATGTGTGTGTTGAGTTTCAAACTGCGCGTCGCGTTTGGTTACAGTCAGTCAGCTGCTCGGTAAAGCTCACTCCAAGATGATATATTCCCGTTATAATACTTGATATGTAGATAAAATAATTTATCTTCCTGGAGTTTATCTAGCGGTTTCTGAACGATGTTGTGCTCCCTACCCGGGTGACAACACAAGGCATCACACGCACAATAACCGGAATTTAAAACTGTGAAGAAACCGACCGATATACATAGTAGACTAGGATTTGTGCGCTCAACGCTCATCGTCTCTTTATGCCGTGAACTTTTTAATGTGCACTCGCGGTGCACTGCGCCCTCTGACTCCATGTTGCTTTAAGCGCATCATTCTGCACCCGGGATGCGCATAAGCGCATTGTGCCACGCTTTCATATATTTTCATAGTTTTGTGCACTTAAAGATGATTAAAAAAAATCTTGTTCTCACGTATCTATCATATATTTGTTGCCCCTTTACAGAGCTGCACATTACGTTTACAATAAACTATAAATCTTGAAATGTTATATTATTTGTGTAGGCCCATATAATTATTTACATTCATATATAAATTAAATATAAATTGTTTTTTTTATCAATGTATTTAATAAGAACACAAAGTAATTTGTACCTTTTCATTAACATTTTTAGATTTTATAAAATTAGTCCAGAGATGTTTTTTAAAGAATTACTTTTTGTAATTGCAATTTTTTTTAACTATCCACTCACCTAATTTAATATATATTTTTGTCATAGCTTATGATTATATATTTTTATTTTATTGCTCAACAGTAGTTCTCATCGCCGATGAGGTCTTTAAATATTTTGAGAAGGTCTTAAAAAAGTCTTAAATAGGTATTAAAATTTACTTCAGGATTCCTGCATATACCCTGCAATATGCATTATACGTGATCTTGGCAAACACAGCACATGACGTTTTTATTTAAAATTAGAAAGTTTTAAATTAGTTAAATTAGATTAGTTAAATTAGAAATTTGTCCGGCTCGAGGAGAACAATATATGAGAGAGAGAGAGAGAGAGAGAGAGAGAGAGAGAGAGAAACCAGTTTTTTTTATATCCTGCTTCAAAACTAATACAATGCTGCCATCTTGTGTTCATTGAGGGGCACACACACAGAGACAGAATAGGTTATTGATAGAAATATTTTAAATAAATAAATATATTGATCTGAAAAATAGTACAGTCATTTTAAATTAATCTAAGTTCAATTACCAAACATACAATCTTAATTTAATTGAAATAAAAATATGATTTTACAAGATATGAGAGAATTTCTGTTCCCCTTTTTTGTCCTTATTTAATCCCTTGGCATGGGAACACCGTTTGAGATATCCAATATCCGTTCGCATTTTAGCATCTTCCGTATCTTTGTTTCATGTTGACCGAGTTTGGTGGAGATTGAATAAATCGCCTACGAGGAGAACGTGAAAACTCAGACCCTGAATTACACAAATATTCACCTTCAAACCAAAATATCTGACTTCCTGTTGGTCGAAGCTAATAACTGTAAATTAGAAAGTTGTCCGGCTCGAAGAGAACAATATATGTACCGAGTTTGGGGACTGAAGATAAAACTAACCCCCCCACTTTTGTCAAAAGGTGGCGCTATAGAGCCCCTCATCCCCGCCCGTTTCTGAGGCTTTGCCCATGTGTACTGACTGACATCTCTGATGTGTGTGTTAAGTTTCAAGCAGTTTCAAGCATGCTAAGAGTCTCAAAAACAGCCAAAAACATTATTAAACTTTGACACGTTGCCATGGCAACAGTACTTCAAATTTCAGGAATCCATTTCATATGTCTCTATCTGTCATGTTTTCACATTATACTGATGAAGTTTGAAGTCAATCGGGTGTAAATAAGACTGTGATTTAAAGCATTTTTGAAAGTGACACACTTCCTGCTGCCAGTTGGTGGCGCTATAACTTTGACTCACAAAAGTCATATCCATGTGATCGGCCTCTTACAACGAACACACAGCTGAAGTTTCATCCAAATCATTCAATGTTTGCACAAGTTATAACACACTTCCTGTTTCCCTTTTCTCGCCATAAATTCGTTGCTTCGCCACGGCCAAACCGTTTGAGATATCAAAAATCCGCTGGCAATTTAGCATCCTGAATATGTTCTCTTCATGCTGACCGAGTTTGGCAATGATCCAAACAATGGCCTCGGAGGAGTATATTAAATTCCAGAGCATGGGTTTTTCGAACAACCCATTATAGCTCACTTCCTGTTGGGCTGACACGTAACTTAGAGCACGAAAGTTGTTCGGCCCGATGAGGTCTATATGTGTACCGAGTTTCATACATGTACGTGCAAGTGTGTTTGATATATAGACCAAATTTTAATAGGGGGCGCTGTTGAGCCCCCCTGCCACGCCCGGGTATCAGCTTCAGCCCGGCCCTGATGGCCGCAGATTCTGACGTATCTGCAAAGTTTCAAGAGTTTTTGAGCATGGTAAGGGCCCCAAAAGTGCCCATTTAGTCGCTAAAAAAAAAAATAATAATAATAATAATAATAATTAAAGCTGCGAGCAGCGATGACGGGCTCAAGCCGGTGGCACCGCCACGCCGGTGGCATCAGCTTAACTGTGCACTGCAGGTAATAGGCATTTAAAATGGGAAAACATAAAAGGACTATGTCAAAGTCATCTGAATTCACCACATTAACTGCAGTAGTTGGTGCTGCTATGACCACAAACCACATCTATGAGATCAATTAAATTTATATGAATTTCATGTCAGACTATGTCAAAGGTCAAATTGGAATGAGTTCAGAATACCATTCGAATGCTGATGTTGTTTTATTCTAACACTTCTCTTCATGTGTTTTTGAGCTACCTTAGCTACCGTTTGTGCACCAATCTTATGCACCATAAAGCGTGCTTTCATTTCAATATGGGTGGTCCAATAAAAAAAATGTAATAAAAAAATGTATAAATGGAGCCAAATCACAGAAACTGCAAAGATGATTTTAATATCAGTGTCAGGTAAGAGTAAGATGCGTGTCTACATTTTATGGAAGTTTATTATAAATAGCCACTTTTATAAAATCATGTGAAATTTATGTTTTAATACATTTATATTATATCAGTAAATAATTCATTTAAAGACATGTGCATCATACGTGATCTTAGCAAACACATCACATGATGTTTTTATTTCAAGTGATAGTTATTTGTGATAGCCTATATGAAAGGGTTAAATTATCATCATCAAGAGAGAAAGTCTCACACACACACACACACACACACACACACACACACACACACACACACACACACACACACACACACACACACACACACACACACACACACACACACACACACACACACACACACACACACAATGATAGAGTGAGAGTGAGGGGAAGGACTGAGAGAAAGGCACACACACATAAACTCACAGGGTGAGAGAGAGACCCCCCCCCCCCCACACACACACACACACACACACACAGAGAGAGTGATAGAGAGGGGGAAGGGGAAAGGCAGGCAGAGGGCATTCCATAGACTTAATGGTTTTTATACTGTACAAACTGTACATTCTATCCCCCTACACTACCCCTAAGCCTACATATCGCACACACAGACACACACACACACACACACACACACACACACACACACACACACACACACACACACACACACACACACACACACACACACACACACACACACACACAAACACACACACACACACACACACTACCCCTAAACCTACCATCACAGAAAACATTCTGCATTTTTACATTTTTATTAAAACATTGTTAAAACATCCCCGCCCGTTTCTGATGCTTTGCCCATGTGTACTGACTGACATCTCTGATGTGTGTGTTGAGATTCAAACTGCGTGTCGCGTTTGGTTACAGTCAGTCAGCTGCTCGGTAAAGCTCACTCCAAGATGATATATTCCCGTTATAATACTTGATATGTAGATAAAATAATTTATCTTCCTGGAGTTTATCTAGCGGTTTCTGAACGATGTTGTGCTCCCTACCCGGGTGACAACACAAGGCATCACACGCACAATAACCGGAATTTAAAACTGTGAAGAAACCGACCGATATACATAGTAGACTAGGATTTGTGCGCTCAACGCTCATCGTCTCTTTATGCCGTGAACTTTTTAATGTGCACTCGCGGTGCACTGCGCCCTCTGACTCCATGTTGCTTTAAGCGCATCATTCTGCACCCGGGATGCGCATAAGCGCATTGTGCCACGCTTTCATATATTTTCATAGTTTTGTGCACTTAAAGATGATTAAAAAAAATCTTGTTCTCACGTATCTATCATATATTTGTTGCCCCTTTACAGAGCTGCACATTACGTTTACAATAAACTATAAATCTTGAAATGTTATATTATTTGTGTAGGCCCATATAATTATTTACATTCATATATAAATTAAATATAAATTGTTTTTTTATCAATGTATTTAATAAGAACACAAAGTAATTTGTACCTTTTCATTAACATTTTTAGATTTTATAAAATTAGTCCAGAGATGTTTTTTAAAGAATAACTTTTTGTAATTGCAATTTTTTTTAACTATCCACTCACCTAATTTAATATATATTTTTGTCATAGCTTATGATTATATATTTTTATTTTATTGCTCAACAGTAGTTCTCATCGCCGATGAGGTCTTTAAATATTTTGAGAAGGTCTTAAAAAAGTCTTAAAAAGGTATTAAAATTTACTTCAGGATTCCTGCATATACCCTGCAATATGCATCATACGTGATCTTGGCAAACACAGCACATGACGTTTTTATTTAAAATTAGAAAGTTTTAAATTAGTTAAATTAGATTAGTTAAATTAGAAATTTGTCCGGCTCGAGGAGAACAATATATGAGAGAGAGAGAGAGAGAGAGAGAGAGAGAGAAACCAGTTTTTTTTATATCCTGCTTCAAAACTAATACAATGCTGCCATCTTGTGTTCATTGAGGGGCACACACACAGAGACAGAATAGGTTATTGATAGAAATATTTTAAATAAATAAATATATTGATCTGAAAAATAGTACAGTCATTTTAAATTAATCTAAGTTCAATTACCAAACATACAATCTTAATTTAATTGAAATAAAAATATGATTTTACAAGATATGAGAGAATTTCTGTTCCCCTTTTTTGTCCTTATTTAATCCCTTGGCATGGGAACACCGTTTGAGATATCCAATATCCGTTCGCATTTTAGCATCTTCCGTATCTTTGTTTCACTTTGACAGAGTTTGGTGGAGATTGAATAAATCGCCTACGAGGAGAACGTGAAAACTCAGACCCTGAATTACACAAATATTCACCTTCAAACCAAAATATCTGACTTCCTGTTGGTCGAAGCTAATAACTGTAAATTAGAAAGTTGTCCGGCTCGAAGAGAACAATATATGTACCGAGTTTGGGGACTGAAGATAAAACTAACCCCCCCACTTTTGTCAAAAGGTGGCGCTATAGAGCCCCTCATCCCCGCCCGTTTCTGAGGCTTTGCCCATGTGTACTGACTGACATCTCTGATGTGTGTGTTAAGTTTCAAGCAGTTTCAAGCATGCTAAGAGTCTCAAAAACAGCCAAAAACATTATTAAACTTTGACACGTTGCCATGGCAACAGTACTTCAAATTTCAGGAATCCATTTCATATGTCTCTATCTGTCATGTTTTCACATTATACTGATGAAGTTTGAAGTCAATCGGGTGTAAATAAGACTGTGATTTAAAGCATTTTTGAAAGTGACACACTTCCTGCTGCCAGTTGGTGGCGCTATAACTTTGACTCACAAAAGTCATATCCATGTGATCGGCCTCTTACAACGAACACACAGCTGAAGTTTCATCCAAATCATTCAATGTTTGCACAAGTTATAACACACTTCCTGTTTCCCTTTTCTCGCCATAAATTCGTTGCTTCGCCACGGCCAAACCGTTTGAGATATCAAAAATCCGCTCGCAATTTAGCATCCTGAATATGTTCACTTCATGCTGACCGAGTTTGGCGATGATCGAAACAATGGCCTCGGAGGAGTATATTAAATTCCAGAGCATGGGTTTTCCGAACAACCCATTATAGCTCACTTCCTGTTGGGCTGACGCGTAACTTAGAGCACGAAAGTTGTTCGGCCCGATGAGGTCTATATGTGTACCGAGTTTCATACATGTACGTGCAAGTGTGTTTGATATATAGACCAAATTTTAATAGGGGGCGCTGTTGAGCCCCCCTGCCACGCCCGGGTATCCGCTTCAGCCCGGCCCTGATGGCCGCAGATTCTGACGTATCTGCAAAGTTTCAAGAGTTTTTGAGCATGGTAAGGGCCCCAAAAGTGCCCATTTAGTCGATAAAAAAAAAAAAAATAATAATAATAATAATTAAAGCTGCGAGCAGCGATGACGGGCTCAAGCCGGTGGCACCGCCACGCCGGTGGCATCAGCTTAACTGTGCATGGCAGGCAATATGCATTTAAACAGGAGAGCATTTTAAAAATCACTCGAATATGCCACATTTACTGCAGCAGCTGGTGCCATTTTGACCATAAGCCACACCCATGATGTAATTTAAATATAGATGAATTGTAATGTCATAGGATCACATATAGGACCACATCTATGAGATCAATTACATTTAAATTAATTTCATGTCAGATGATGTCAAAGGTCAAATCATAATGAGTTCACATGATTTATACTTTATTTGTGGGAACACTTGTATATATAATTTGTAGTTAGTTTAAATGTAATTAAACTATTACAGTCTATGTAGTTGGTACAAAATAACAGATAACTCAGACCCTGAATTACACAAATATTCACCTTCAAACCAAAATATCTGACTTCCTGTTGGTCGGAGCTAATGGAGAGACAACAACCAATAAAACACAGACCTGCAACACGCTCAGAGTCATACTTACAGACACCTGAATATTAAAAGTTGAGTTGAGGGCACCTTAAGCATTTTAAAAATCTAACCTTATATAACAACAAACTGCCCAAACGAGGAGAAACGCGGATATTTGTAATACATTTAAGAGCACTCTCTGAACGAATGACACACATCAGTTTAACACAGAAAGAATAAAGCAGATACTTTTTGGCCAATTCTTCTTTGAATTGTCAGTTTATTTATTAATTTACATCATTGTCTTTTGTGTAGCAGAATAATCCATCGTGTCAGCGCGTTCGTGATCAGACATAGGCGGTTGTATCAGTGTAATCAGTGCATATACATTTCATTTTAATAAGACGTGATGAAATGTGCGCATACACGCTTCTGGTTCATGTCTAGAGCACTATAGTATATGAAATATGTCCATAAAAAATGTAAACACGATCGCTCCGGTCTATATCAGTGCTATATGATCCATGTGGAGAACGCTGTTAATCTCATCAAGTTTGGTGGAGATTGAATAAATCGCCTACGAGGAGAACGTAAAAACTCAGACCCTGAATTATACAAATATTCCCCTTCAAATCAAAATATCTGACTTCCTGTTGGTCGGAGCTAATGACTGTAAATTAGAAAGTTGTCCGGCTCGAAGAGAACAATATATGTATGGGGACACATGAAATGTCTACAAATGTATGTCCTCAGAAACACACACACACACACACACGCACACACACACACACACAGAGAGAGAGAGAGAGAGAGAGAGAGAGAGAGAGAGAGAGAGAGAGAGAGAGAGAGAGAGAGAGAGAGAGAGAGAGAGAGAGAGAGAGAGAGAGAGAGAGAGAGAGAGAGAGAGAGAGAGAAAGAGAGAGAAACAAGGTTTGTTTTTTTTATCCTGCTTCAAAACTAACACAATGCTGCCATCTTGAAAAAAAATAAAAATAAAAAGAATAATCCTTAAGGGAACAATAGGGCTCTACCGTTTGTGCACCAATCTTATGCACCACAAAGCGTGCTTTCATTTGAATATGGGTGGTCCAATAAAAAAATGTTAATAAAAAAATTTATAAATGGAGCCAAATCACAGAAACTGCAAAGATGATTTTAATATCAGTGTCAGGTAAGAGTAAGATGCGTGTCTACATTTTATGGAAGTTTATTATAAATAGTCACTTTTATAAAATCATGTGAAATTTATGTTTTAATACATTTATATTATATCAGTAAATAATTAATTTAAAGACATGTGCATCATACGTGATCTTGGCAAACACAGCACATGACGTTTTTATTTCAAGTGATAGTTATTTGTGATAGCCTATATGAAAGGGTTAAATTATCACCATCAAGAGAGAAAGTCACACACACACACACACACACACACACACACACACACACACACACACACACACACACACACACACACACACACACACACACAAACCCCTTAGAGAGAAAGAGAGATGGGATTTTTTTATATCCTGCTTCAAAACTAACACAATGCTGCCATCTTGTGTTCATTGAGGGAAGGGCATCAAAGGCACATTATTCAAAGAAATATTTATAAAAAATATATATATTCATCTGAAAAATAGTATAGTAATTTTAAATTAATCTAAGTTCAATTACCAAACATACAATCTTAATTTAATTGAAATCAAAATATGATTTTACAAGATATTAGACAATTTCTGTTCCCCTTTTTTGTCCTTATTTAATCCCTCGCCATGGCAACACCGTTTGAGATATCCAATATTCATTCGCATTTTAGCATCTTCCGTATCTTTGTTTCATGTTGACCGAGTTTGGTGGAGATTGAATAAATCGCCTACGAGGAGAACGTAAAAACTCAGACCCTGAATTACACAAATATTCACCTTCAAACCAAAATATCTGACTTCCTGTTGGTTGGAGCTAATGACTGTAAATTCGAAAGTTGTCCGGCTCGAAGAGAACAATATATGTACCAAGTTTGGTGACTGAAGATAAAACTAACCCCCCCACTTTTGCCAAAAGGTGGCGCTATAGAGCCCCTCATCCCCGCCCGTTTCTGAGGCTTTGCCCTTGTGTACTGACTGACATCTCTGATGTGTGTGTTAAGTTTCAAGCAGTTTCAAGCATGCTAAGAGTCTCAAAAACAGCCAAAAACATTATTAAACTTTGACACGTTGCCATGGCAACAGTACTTCAAATTTCAGGAATCCATTTCATATGTCTCTATCTGTCATGTTTTCACATTATACTGATGAAGTTTGAAGTCAATCGGGAGAAAATAAGACAGTGATTTAAAGCATTTTTGAAAGTGACACACTTCCTGCTGCCAGTTGGTGGCGCTATAACTTTGACTCACAAAAGTCATATCCATGTGATCGGCCTCTTACAACGAACACACAGCTGAAGTTTCATCCAAATCATTCAATGTTTGCACAAGTTATAACACACTTCCTGTTTCCCTTTTCTCGCCATAAATTCGTTGCTTCGCCACGGCCAAACCGTTTGAGATATCAAAAATCCGCTCGCAATTTAGCATCCTGAATATGTTCACTTCATGCTGACCGAGTTTGGCAATGATCGAAACAATGGCCTCGGAGGAGTATATTAAATTCCA